>CM062806.1:745386428-745986428 GCA_031772625.1 Pinus tabuliformis | reverse complement strand
ATCATTAGGTAACAGCTTGTGAATTTGATTTGAATGGTATGCCTACAACAACGCATTTGAATCTATAACTATTGGGTTCATATAGTATGTTATTGGGCATGGATTGGTTGTATCTACATAAAACCAAGGTTGACTGCTATGAAAAATCTATTGAGCGTGTTGACGACAATGGAGAACCAAGAGTCTTGTAAGGTAACAAGAAAGACACATCAGTTAAGATAGTGACAACTATGAAAACAAATCATAACCACATGAAAGGGTGGAAGCTATTTATAGTACTCATTTCTAGTGATAAGAGTAAGGAGGCTGAGGATGCAGAAGTGTTGAAAAGGTACCGAGTGTTATAGTAGTTTCAGGATGTATTCCTTGAGGAAATTGTAGAGTTTCCACTTCACAGGGTGGTATACTTTTCGATTGATTTAGTTCCAGGGGCAACTCCAACATCAAAATCACCTTACAGTATGAGCACACCTGAGTTAGTTGAGTTAAAATTGTAGCTGAATGAAATGTTGGACAAGGGGTACATGTTGTAGGGAAAAGTATCCGATTCGGATGACCCTATCCCACTCTAAGGGTGATAGTACCTCAGCAACAACTGTAAAGAAAACTACTTAAGGTTTACTTCTTTATGAAAGCAAGAGAGAATGAAGAAATGCACTAACCGTTGCCTTGCGCTTAATGTCGAATCCAAACTCTTCTCTTTGCTTGCTTGCTCCCAGCTCCTTGCTCTTTTACTGGCCCAGCTACAATGAGATCCTGTAAAATAACAAAGAAGGAAACTACAAGAAGCATGCAATCATACCTGATTCAAGGATTAGCATAAATCAAATATACAATTATCACAACACATCATTGAAGCAACTGTATATAGAAGAACCTCAATAGCTTTTATTAATAGAAGAAGTAAAGTTCTGAGAGTGTTACAACCATTGAAGGCCCCAATCCAGCAACACCTCCCAGCAGAAAGAATTTCTCCTCTTCACCTCCTTCAAGCAATCACCCAATAGTTCTATAGTGAAACCAACAGCATATCATTACTTTGCACAAAATTCCAGCCTCCTGAGCCCATAGGAGAGAGCTCAATATATAGATGAATTGAGAAAGGATGAGTCAGCTTGCAACTGATGTGTAGCTGCCTTGTGTCCTCTCTCTCTTCAGTTAATCTTTACTTGATCTTCAGTTCTTGAGTCCACTTGGAGAACCTTGCTTCCACTTGGAGAAACAAAGCCTCTGACTCATCACAAGGCAAAATCCCTGATCCAAGTGTCATTTTTGGAAGATTCCAGAGCAATGACTCAGTGTGCCACTTGTCCAATCTCGCTCAACGCAGGTGGCCTTTGTTCTACCTGCTTTGCAACGCAGGTACACCATGGAGGAGTTGTGTTTCAGCGCAGAAGCCTAGTGGAGCACCTGCTTTGATTTCAGGATTGCTTGTTTTTGAGTGTTTTCAGGTGGAGAACTGATCTGAGAGCTGTTGGTTTGCTGACCTTGTTCCTCTAGGGGTAGGAACATCATGTTTAGGGAACTTTGGATCCCTTGGATTATTGACAATTCATGCCTGTTGCTGTAAGGCACAAAATTGTCTATAACAGTACATTAGGCCAAGTGTATCACCTTGGGCTGCACCGGTCTTGTTTGTGAGGAAGAATGATGGTACCCTGTTGTGCCCTACAACAACCCCCCATTTCATATCCTATTTATTTACTAAATCAATATATGAAATGGGTCCCTTTAGAAGTCAATTGGTATCAATATTGCATTATTTGTAAAAGGTCCGCAAACCAAATGAAGGCATTATATAAAACCTTTTGAAAAACCCATATTGAATCAAATATAACAATCTTTTATCATTGCGATAAAGCGATCGCAAGATCGCATATCGCAATGACATAGAAAACACAAATAAGTGACATATGGGATCCCACCGATGCGATTTCGCAATCGGCTATCGGTAATACTCTATACACATTTTAAAATGCCCCCATGACATAAGCCCCGATGCGATGCGCAATCGGCGATACTTTATATGCAGGCTAAGCACCTTAAGTCATTCACCCCGGTCCGATGCGATTTCGCAATCGGCAATCGGCAATATCCCATGTATAATAATAAGGCGCCCAGATTCTACCCCCGATGCGATGCGATTTCGCTATCGGCAGTCGGGGGTATGCTATCCGTATGTTTATATAACACCTATTCTCCCGATGCGATGCGATATCGCTATCGGCGATCGATGTTTCAAAATTGTCAACATAAAGATTTAAAGTGTTCCCGATGCCCGATTGCGATATAGCGCGGATTTCGAAAAAGCTGTTAAAAGGAGGGATATTATGATCCATTCGTATTTAAAGTTTGATCTCTTAAATAATCCATCACCTGCACTCAACTGCCAAAATATCCATAGCACGCTTAAGCGAGTCATTCAGCCAAATAATGGTGTAATGAGCATTTAAGGGGTGGCAGGCCTTAAACGGCCATTTAATGTATCTGTAAGATCTTCCCATGGATTGGATCCGCAACCATTTTTAAGAGTTAATTTCTCAGCACGCTTTGATCGATATATCTTTCCATATTGGATTTTCATTAGCATATCTTTGTGTTACGTTTATTTTCGCCGCTGTGAAGAATTCATCCATAGAAGGAAGCTCAAACAAGATGGGGAAGAAATCTAAGAAGACCGCAGGTGCTTCCACTACACCAGCTGCAGGACAAACTCTCGTGGACAAGAAGAAGGGCTTAATATCTGATACTACATGCACGGGTCTCGTCAGAGTTACTTGGCAAGGGACCTATAACCTGATTGAAGCCGAAGAACCAACAAGGACAATAGTTGAAGCTACTACGGATCCTACTCGGAAGTCTGAATGTACTCTCAAGGATTTAGCCGACTCTTTCCTTCACAGAATAGCGGCCAGGGAGAAAATTCTCCCATACACAGACGTAGTGCAGTGGGCGATTCAAGAAATCCCAATCTTGGATAGAAGTTTCACCACTAGAGATGGAAGAATCTTCGGATCGTTCAGGGCAGATGATCTAAGGCAAATGTATCATTTGCCCGAGCCGGAGAAGATATATAATAAAGTGTTCCTGGAGAAGTTTGCAAGCAAAAATGAAGTTGAATCCGAACCCATCCGGGATTGGAGACAAAATCCAGCCAAACACAAACACGAATCTTGCGGTAAGTACTCGGTTGATTCTCTGGCTTCTCCTTATTGCTATGCGGGAATAATGATGTGTAGATTATGGGGATTGCATGACTCTGCTAATTTTACCATAGAAATGGTTCCTCTAATGGAGGCAGCGGTAAACAGTATAATCATGGATTGGGCCACCATCCTTTCTGACAAATTAGCACAAGCTGTGCGCGATTTTAGAAACCAGACTGTCGTCTCTGAAAGAAAAATTCCCCCATTCTATTTTAGTGCATATATCTTAGATACATTATGTTTCAATTCTGAATTTCCCGTGCTCGGCTGGAGGTGGACGCCACAAGATCCCACGGCTATCCACATATACCATCAGAAATTATGGAAGTCCTCTTACAAGCACCATCTGTACCAAATCTGCAATGGCTTTATGGTGCCTATTCATTATTCTATTTTTGATAAACCCATTCCCAAGATTTCCTATCAAGCTTCGTTTGATATAACAGCGGTAGCGAGTTGGTTTGGAGAGGAGAGATTTACCTACATAAGAGTTTTCGGCAGCCAAGCCAACCCACATGTTCTCCCTTTGTATATACCAGATAAACTGCTAGCAAGAGAAATCGCTTATCAGATTATGGCTGAGAGTGTTACACATACTCTCAAGAAAGAAAAGAAGAGGGGCTGGCCCTCTTTTCCCTTTAGGTGTGGTGTCTATACTCTGCATGATCTCAAACATGCAGAAAAGGAAGCCACAAAGATTCAATCCTTAACTCTGGCGACTATCCCAAATAGGCCATATGATCCAAAGAAAGTTGCCTACAATGCACTAGAACAGGCCAAATTGACAAAATTTGAGCACAAAGAAGATATGTTTGATGACCTATTCGTTTGAGAAGGATGATCATCTGCTGTAATGATGTACATATAAAATGTCTTTATGTCCTAAATATATATCGCAGCCCGGATGGATGAAACTAGATCCGGGGTCTTCAATCTCTTCCGATCTTCACTCGATGTACAAGTCGATCCATGTGAGAATTTCTTGAAGTCGAACAAGGAAAGACATCGCTTGATTACCGGTCAATGATGTAAACCGTTAACAAGCGCGAGAGGAATCACCGATAAGGATGATGACCCTCAAGGTACGGCAGTACAATCCACATGGTGGGAATAAAGGACTTGGCGTCGACCACCATGCAAAATCTTCTGGTCGAAGGTCATTGATGTATACCTGTCGCCGGAAGTGAGAAACTTGCCATTGAGGCATGCAAGCTTCAAAGTACTGAAGGGGGTGTTCCTAGATCAACTCCTTGGATAATGAGCTGATGTCGACAAGGAGCGATCCGTCAAAGGAGGGCCTTAATGAATCCCACATCAGTGACACGGAACGGAGCTAGTGATTGTGATGAGGTGAAAACAAACTGTGATGTATGATTCAGGGTGGCAGTCATGAAGTGGATGAAGGATAATGTATGGCAGTGGATGGGACACGGTTGACTCTTTGCAGAACCACATCTCTTGAACATATAACGACACTGATGTGATGGATTGGTAGCATTACCCCAATTGTGGATGGTGTGGCGAGGACCATGGTTATGAGACCGGTGAATGAAACAACCCAACCCGATGTGATACGGAGGACAAAGTGTCATGTTCAAGAGCGACTTGCTACCATTAATGCTGTGAGGTTCTCCCAATTTTTCCCCAGTCATTGCTGACCAGTACCTCTTTATTTTTGTCAAGCTTGAGGAGGATAACATATGCTTGTTCTATAACCTGCCCTTCGGGCAAGCCCATCGCTATGTTTTAACGAGCCTAGCGATAGGGAAACTCGTTCTCGTCTAAAGACAAGTTTGTCGCTATTTAATCATTTTAACGAGTCTAACGACAAGGAAAACTCGGTCCTTTTCATTTTTAGAGAGTCTAAAAAGGTACGAAAAGTTAACTCCAAAATTCCTTTTTCGTCTTCTAATCCCTTAAGTCCGAAAAAGTATAAAACCATACAGAAGGGATGAATTTTCGATTTCTTTAACGAGCCGAACAAAACAAGCGCTCGATCTTTTTGTGCAATAATCCCTCAGGCCCAAAAAGATTAAAATCTAGAGGAGGGATAGCTCTTCCGGTCCTTTTAACGAGCTGGAAGGCCAAAACTCGGCAAACTTTTCATATTTTACGAGTCAGTGAAAAGAGCTCAAAGAAGACTCGTCTTTTGAGGAACGAGTGATAAACAGGGATAGCAGCAGATTCCAGGTACAGGTTGGAATTTTCCAATCACGGCAGTGTCATAAGGATGGCTAAGTGAAATCACTCTTCGCAGCTGTTCCTCAAAATGGGTAAACACACATATGGAGATGAACGATTGGCCAAAATGAACGGATGGAGGTGATGGCATATAAACACGACCAAGGGCTTTTAATATGGCTTTCAAAGGTTACTTTTCTCAATGGTTATTTACCGGTTCATTTTTTCTGAGTGAGCTTGAACTGCTAGGGAAAGATTGCTCACAATTTATGTTTATTTTTTAACGAGCATGAACTCTGCTAAAACTGCTCAATTCTTGCGTTTATTTTTTAACGAGCATGAACATTGCTAAAACTGCTCAATTTATACCAGTCTTAATACAAGGAATGCCTTAGGTGAGGTAATCTTATTTAAGGAGCGATACCTCACTAATTACTCCAATTTGGCAGGTTTTAACTTTTGCCTTTCATCCTTTCTTTATGCAAGCTGGAAACGGCTAATCCTATGAGTTTAACGGGTTAGACCTACAGGTTTAAAGGGAGGACCTAAAAATTTAAAAAATAAATAGTCGTCCCGTGCTTGCACTCCAAAAGGTTTGCATTCCCCCAGGTATAAAGTATAATTTCGAGATTCTGTCCTCTTACTTATTATCCGAAAAATGGTTTCGTTCGCTGCCACAAACTAAACTCTCCTTTCGGCGATGTCTATCATTAGGTTGCTAAGGATGGTGACTACTTGTTTCAGCAATTTCATCTCTTTCTTTGGAGACTGCCCCTACTCTCTTTCAAAACATATTGTTTTAATGGGTGAGGCTTGACATTCAAAGATGGTGGCTACTTGCTACCACAAGTGGATCTCCTCCTTAGGAGAGCCTACTTTTTTAGACAAAGGGAGCGATCCTTCCGCTTCACATAACTTTGACAAAAGAATTTTATCCTAGAACAACCCTCTCTTCCTTTTTCGGACGGGGTACGGACTAGTCCATTCTTTTGCGGAAATTAACTTTATACCCAAGGTTTTCTCTGCCCAAGGCAGGCCAGGGTGCATGCCCCCTGGGTCCTAGTTCTTTCTTTCCGAATTACTCGCATTCATCGGGAAGTAGAACCGGGGGTGGTGGCATTCCTTGAGTGAATAAACCGTTAAGGGATGGTATTTGACTATTTACGATGCGTGATCCTGGAAATGAAAGTTGGTCTACGAGCTTGACCATTCTTCCTTCGTGCGGAAAACACATGACTCTAAAGAGGGAGGACACTATCGCCTCCATGCAATATATATAGTCTCGTCCAAGGAGTAAGTTATAAACCAAGGGTCCCTGGATGACCATGATGTTCATATGAACTGTCTTCCCTTTCAATGTAACTGGAACATTGGGGAGAATCCCTAACGGGTGACTGGTTCCTTTATCAAAACCTGATAGATTTCTCATCTCAGGTAAAAGCGCCGGGCAACCCAGTGCTTTCCAAGAAATAGAGGAAAGGATACTCACAGATGCCCCTTCGTCAATGATAGTTCCAGCCATCACCATTCTGTAGATTTGGACGATGATTCTGAATGGGATACTGGCTGGTAACCGGGGTCTGCCTAGTTGATTCCAATCAAAGGATACAACTAGGTTGCTTGGTGGTGGGACCGAATACACGGCCGGATACGACCCTGACGATGTTCCTTCCTGCGATAAAGGAATGGGCGCATTGCCCTGATGCTCATCAGAGTCTGTGTTGATGAAAAGAATCTGGACGGTGTCATCCTTATTCTCTTCAGTGAGGGTGTCATTTGAAGATGAATCTTCAACGACGGTGTCATTTGAGGATGAAACCTCTGAAGGAAGAACCGGGTCAACTGCCGTTTCGACCTTTAGACTTTCGTCTGGTCTGGATTCAGCAGGTTCATTCTCAATGACCGACACTTCAGCTGACCACTTGAGTGGGCCAGCTGGATTTTCAACTATCGAGGGATTAGGCACGAGTTTTTGGTATCCAGGGGGAAGTCGTAACGGTGATACCGGACGATCTTCCAAAACTCTCTTCGCCTCATCTAAGAATGGACATCGGTGGATGGCATGATCGCCTTCACACAACATATAGGGTGATCTTGGTCTCCCTTTTCGTCCTTCACTCTCGCTAGTTGACGGATTGCAATCAACATGACTACCAGAGGTTGATGCTACCGGATTGTGCAACCTGGGGGACCAGTCCCTTAGTATCCGGGGAATACAAGGACAATCACGATGGAAGTGGGTCCCTTTGCAAATGACACATGGCGATTTAGGCCCGGTCGGTGCAGTGTGTGGATTTTTGTCAGATGTCTTTTGCTTGCCCCCAGTCGCCTTCGCCATAGGCCCCTTCTGCTTCTTTTCTTTCTTTTTCTTTTCCTTCTTCTCCATGGGAGGCTGACTTTTGCCGGCTCTACCTTGTGAAGATGAAGGATCAGAGGAAGAAGTGGAAGGCTGGTGGGCAGCTCTAGACTGGTCTGACTGTTGATTCGACTGCTCAGGATTTGTGGCGATTTGAACTACGTTAGTTGAAAAGAGCCATACAGGTAGGCCAATTGTCAATCCTGGAAGTGACAATGTGGCCATATGAGGCGCACCAACATCTCCCCAAGAGGAGAAGGGATTGGGACTTCCACCAAGGTGACTTCCTTGGTTGGTGGGCTCCATACTTTTCAACTGAAAGATCAACGTGGGAATAAGAGGTGATTATGTTCCGTTTAAAATAAATTTTATTAACGACGCTTTAGACACAACTTTGCTTTTTCATGTTTTAAGAGTCGAGAAAAAGCTAAAGATGACTCTAGTCCCCTTCGATGTTTTAACGAGCCCGAAGTGACAAATGCTCAGATGGACTTTTTCAGTTATAGAGTTTGAAAAAGGCCAAAAGAAACTGCTCTGGAGTTCTAGGCAGAGGGTGTGCCAAACTTTTCGCGAAACCACAGAATACGTTTTACGGTACGGGTGGTCGATCTTCGTGAATGCTGTGTTCACTGCATCGCGATCAGTAGGGCGGCCGACACGGCTTCCTATGGATAAAGGCTTTGTTCCTACAGGGGTCTCCCAATATATACGCGACGGTACGTGGGAGCACAAGTCCGTATTAGTGCCATAGACTCTCAGGAGGAATCACCCACCTTCGTAGAGATCAACAGTCACTATGTTTAACGACGCTGGAACACGTCTCTACCTAGACCTCTATGTGTTTGCGTTATGTTACAAAGCGTTGTTATGTAAATTGAATTTATTTTAATGTTGATCTTGCTTAGCAGTTTGCCTTTAAGGATCACCACGAGATGTATGTAACAAATTCCTGAATGCAGTCTAAGATGAGAAGCAAACTTTTCAATCTTTCAACTTTTCAATCTTAACTACTGAGGAGAAGAAAGGAAAATCTTTTCACACAGATCATAGAGCACACACTAATGCAAAATTTCCTAAATCAACATGTAAACAGTCAAATGCAAAATGCACAATGCATGTATTTTCTTTTCCCTTTCTTAATGTTGATGTATTACAAAAAGAAAGTTGTTATATAACTTTGATTTCGATTTAAAGCGAAAACAAACAAGCTTGTCCAAAATCAAAAGACACCTTAAGATTTACTTGTTTAATCACCGGAAATACATGAAATCAAACCATAATGATGAAAGTAAAAAGACTAATCAGCTATGGACAGCAAACAAGCTAACTCTTTAGACCAGCAAAATGCCTAACACAGGTTCAGATCTAGGAGGCCAAAGCAAGACTAGTTTACTTTCGTTATGGGAAATTGTAAATGACGTAAGAAATACAAAAGAACAAGTACAATTTCGCTATATAACAGAGGCGGAATGATGGCAAGTAAGATTGGTTTCAGAACAGGTACAAGACTGGTAACTGGCAGCCAAATCTATAGTGAAAACAGGCAAGAAAAAGGGAGGAAACCCCAACTGCCCTAGGCAAAATTGGGCCAACGCAGGTGCTGCACAGCCAGTCTGGCTCTCAGCGCAGGTAGCCCCTTCGGGACCTGCGTTGCAAAGAAGGTAGCCTGTGTACTACCTGCTTTGGAAAACGAAAGTTGCGTTTTCTCAGTTTCCGGGTCACAATTTTCTCAAAAATGCACAGTTTTTGCTCAAATCAGAAGCAATCAGTCAAGCACACACAAAGGGATGATTAGGAGGATGAAAAGCTATCACTAAGAGTTCACAAGGATCCTTGTAGATCAGCTCTTCAAATCATGAACAGGCTCAGAAATGAGCCAGAGTAGTTGCCCTCTACTTCGCTTTTGATATAGTCAAAAGCTTTTCGATTTGGTACTCTTTTGTTCAGGAAATGAATAGCAAAATACTACAAACAATCAAAGAGATACGGTCCCCAGCGGAGTCGCCAATTTGTTGTAGGGAAAAGTATCCGATTTGGATGACCCTATCCCACTCTAAGGGTGATAGTACCTCAGCAACAACTGTAAAGAAAACTACTTAAGGTTTACTTCTTTATGAAAGCAAGAGAGAATGAAGAAATGCACTAACCGTTGCCTTGCGCTTAATGTCGAATCCAAACTCTTCTCTTTGCTTGCTTGCTCCCAACTCCTTGCTCTTTTACTGGCCCAGCTACAATGAGATCCTGTAAAATAACAAAGAAGGAAACTACAAGAAGCATGCAATCATACCTGATTCAAGGATTAGCATAAATCAAATATACAATTATCACAACAAATCATTGAAACAAATGTATATAGAAGAACCTCAATAGCTTTTATTAATAGAAGAAGTAAAGTTCTGAGAGTGTTACAACCATTGAAGGCCCCAATCCAGCAACACCTCCCAGCAGAAAGAATTTCTCCTCTTCACCTCCTTCAAGCAATCACCCAATAGTTCTATAGTGAAACCAACAACATATCATTACTTTGCACAAAATTCCAGCCTCCTGAGCCCATAGGAGAGAGCTCAATATATAGATGAATTGAGAAAGGATGAGTCAGCTTGCAACTGATGTGTAGCTGCCTTGTGTCCTCTCTCTCTTCAGTTAATCTTTAGTTGATCTTCAGTTCTTGAGTCCACTTGGAGAACCTTGCTTCCACTTGGAGAAACAGAGCCTCTGACTCATCACAAGGCGAAATCCCTGATCCAACTGTCATTTTTGGAAGATTCCAGAGCAATGACTCAGTGTGCCACTTGTCCAATCTCGCTCAACGCAGGTGGCCTTTGTTCTACCTGCTTTGCAACGCAGGTACACCATGGAGGAGTTGTGTTTCAGCGCAGAAGCCTAGTGGAGCACCTGCTTTGATTTCAGGATTGCTTGTTTTTGAGTGTTTTCAGGTGGAGAACTGATCTGAGAGCTGTTGGTTTGCTGACCTTGTTCCTCTAGGGGTAGGAACATCATGTTTAGGGAACTTTGGATCCCTTGGATTATTGACAATTCATGCCTGTTGCTGTAAGGCACAAAATTGTCTATAACAGTACATTAGGCCAAGTGTATCACCTTGGGCTGCACCGGTCTTGTTTGTGAGGAAGAATGATGGTACCCTGTTGTGCCCTACAACAACCCCCCATTTCATATCCTATTTATTTACTAAATCAATATATGAAATGGGTCCCTTTAGAAGTCAATTGGTATCAATATTGCATTATTTGTAAAAGGTCCGCAAACCAAATGAAGGCATTATATAAAACCTTTTGAAAAACCCATATTGAATCAAATATAACAATCTTTTATCATTGCGATAAAGCGATCGCAAGATCGCATATCGCAATGACATAGAAAACACAAATAAGTGACATATGGGATCCCACCGATGCGATTTCGCAATCGGTTATCGGTAATACTCTATACACATTTTAAAATGCCCCCATGACATAAGCCCCGATGCGATGCGCAATCGCCGATACTTTATATGCAGGCTAAGCACCTTAAGTCATTCACCCCGGTCCGATGCGATTTCGCAATCGGCAATCGGCAATATCCCATGTATAATAATAAGGCGCCCAGATTCTACCCCCGATGCGATGCGATTTCGCTATCGGCAGTCGGGGGTATGCTATCTGTATGTTTAGATAACACCTATTCTCCCGATGCGATGCGATATCGCTATCGGCGATCGGTGTTTCAAAATTGTCAACATAAAGATTTAAAGTGTTCCCGATGCCCGATTGCGATATAGCGCGGATTTCAAAAAAGATGTTAAAAGGAGGGATATTATGATCCATTCGTATTTAAAGTTTGATCTCTTAAATAATCCATCACCTGCACTCAATTGCCAAAATATCCATAGCACGCTTAAGCGAGTCATTCAGCCAAATAATGGTGTAATGAGCATTTAAGGGGTGGCAGGCCTTAAACGGCCATTTAATGTATCTGTAAGATCTTCCCATGGATTGGATCCGCAGCCATTTTTAAGAGTTAATTTGTCAGCACGCTTTGATCGATATATCTTTCCATATTGGATTTTCATTAGCATATCTTTGTGTTACGTTTATTTTCGCCGCTGTGCAGAATTCATCCATAGAAGGAAGCTCAAACAAGATGGGGAAGAAATCTAAGAAGACCGCAGGTGCTTCCACTACACCAGCTGCAGGACAAACTCTCGTGGACAAGAAGAAGGGCTTAATATCTGATACTACATGCACGGGTCTCGTCAGAGTTACTTGGCAAGGGACCTATAACCTGATTGAAGCCGAAGAACCAACAAGGACAATAGTTGAAGCTACTGCGGATCCTACTCGGAAGTCTGAATGTACTCTCAAGGATTTAGCTGACTCTTTCCTTCACAGAATAGCGGCCAGGGAGAAAATTCTCCCATACACAGACGTAGTGCGGTGGGCGATTCAAAAAATCCCAATCTTGGATAGAACTTTCACCACTAGAGATGGAAGAATCTTTGGATCATTCAGGGCGGATGATCTAAGGCAAATGTATCAATTGCCTGAGCCGGAGAAGATATATAATAAAGTGTTCCTGGAGAAGTTTGCAAGAAAAAATGAAGTTGAATCCGAACCCATCCGGGATTGGAGACAAAATCCAGCCAAACACAAACACGAATCTTGCGGTAAGTACTCGGTTGATTCTCTGGCTTCTCCTTATTGCTATGCGGGAATAATGATGTGTAGATTATGGGGATTGCATGACTCTGCTAATTTTACCATAGAAATGGTTCCTCTAATGGAGGCAGCGGTAAACAGTATAATCATGGATTGGGCCACCATCCTTTCTGACAAATTAGCACAAGCTGTGTGCGATTTTAGAAGCCAGACTGTCGTCTCTGAAAGAAAAATTCCCCCATTCTATTTTAGTGCATATATCTTAGATACATTATGTTTCAATTCTGAATTTCCCGTGCTCGGCTGGAGGTGGATGCCACAAGATCCCACGGCTATCCACATATACCATCAGAAATTATGGAAGTCCTCTTACAAGCACCATCTGTACCAAATCTGCAATGGCTTTATGGTGCCTATTCATTATTCTATTTTTGATAAACCCATTCCCAAGATTTCCTATCAAGCTTCGTTTGATATAACAGCGGTAGCGAGTTGGTTTGGAGAGGAGAGATTTACCTACATAAGAGTTTTCGGCAGCCAAGCCAACCCACATGTTCTCCCTTTGTATATACCAGATAAACTGCTAGCAAGAGAAATCGCTTATCAAATTATGGCTGAGAGTGTTACACAGACTCTCAAGAAAGAAAAGAAGAGGAGCTGGCCCTCTTTTCCCTTTAGGTGTGGTGTCTATACTCTGCATGATCTCAAACATGCAGAAAAGGAAGCCACAAAGATTCAATCCTTAACTCTGGTGACTATCCCAAATAGGCCATATGATCCAAAGAAAGTTGCCTACAATGCACTAGAACGGGCCAAATTGACAAAATTTGAGCACAAAGAAGATATGTTTGATGACCTATTCGTTTCAGCCGAAACAATAGGTCAGGCTAAAGAATTGGCTCGAATGAAATATAATGATGAAGGGCTGACTGAGTTTAATAAGCTTAGAGAACAGAGGTTGCAAACTCTGCCTCTAGATTTACTAGCAACAACCCCGGCGACATCATCAAGCGAGCCTGTTCGGCAACAATCAAAGGAACCTCCAGTTGTAACAAAGGATCATAAAAAGGAACATGAGGAAAGGCAGAGAAAAGAAAAAGAAGAAAGGCAGAAGAGAGCACAGGAAGAGCAACAAAAGAAAGAGCAAGAGGAAAGGCAAAAGAAAGAACAAGAGGAACAACAGAAGAGAGAGCAGGAAAAAGTGAGGAAGGAGTCCCAAGCTGAAAAGGAAAAACAAACCACCATTGATGTCAATATAGATACTAATATTGACCCTAAATTGCTTCAGGAGTGGAAGCAATTTGACTCTATCATCAGTGGGTTGGAATGTTCCAAGGATACAGACACTTCCAAGACAAACGATACACAGGACATCACTTCACCTCAGGTTCTAAGTGGAACCAGCGGCCCACCCATTTCCAAGGATGTTGAGATAATACGAAAAGACCCCTCCGACCAAATCATCCTCTAGATAGAAGATATTCCTCCCCTGGATGTTTTCTACAGCCCGAGGCATAAGGCAGTGGTAAAAAGACAAAGGAAAAGGAGGAAGATTGATCAACCTCCCCTTTTTCCAAAACAAACTGTAATGTGCAGCGTGGTTTTGAAAGAGGAATTCGACCCCTCCGATGACCTAACAAAACTGTCATAGTATGCGGGAGCCTATTCGACAGCGACAATCGACAAGGCATCGGAGGTAAGTCTTCTACTAAAGACTAAGGACCAACAAATTTTCGCATTACAAGCAGAGTTGGCTGAATCAAAGCAGAAGGCAGAGCAGCAGTTGTCGACACAACAACAAGTGAACAGTCAATTAACTCAGCAATTGCAGGTAGAAAAGCAAAGGGTCGACCAAAGCGCGATCCAGAAACAGAAGGAATTATCGGAGGCATTGGCACAATTGAGGGCAGCAAACGAGAAAATGATGAAAGCAAAAGATGAGCAAATCGCTCAATTGTCATCGCAGCTCGAAAAGATAAAGGGCACTCAACAAGTGGGTGAATTCAGAGCAGAAGCAGTGCAAATAAACACTGCATTAATATCCCAAATTAGGCTCCTGTGTCAACAAATCGCTCAGGCAGAGCCATTGTGTGAGCTAACGACATCCATAAATCAGCAGGTAGAGAAAGCCAGGAATGAGTTAGACCAAGCCAAAGAGATCATAACCGCATATCTTGACTGGCAAGATTCTGATCAAGGGAAAGCAGCAAATTTGCCTAGGATCCTAGAAACACATAAAGATATACTCTTCACAGAATGGCACACTCAGGTGATGAAAGCGGAGAGGGCTGCTTCAAGATGTAAATCAACTTCCAGCAATCTAGTTGATCTAGTTAACAACACTCTCTACTTAGCAAATATGATTTCCCAATGTACACCAGGAAAGATGACAACAACAAACACATTGGAACAATCATGCTATCATGATTTAGAGGAAAAGGGGAGATTAATCGCTGGGATTAATAGTTTAACTATGGAAGCATATTGGCTCTTCCTGGTAAAGCCGCATACACAGAGAGCCGCCCTTAAGTGCCTAACAGATGTGATTGGGTATATAATTCCTGATATTCAGGATGCCACCTATGTCGCCCAGCTCAGTTCGCGCCTCAACAAACCTCTTGAAGTAGAGCCAATGCTTGCGATAAGTCAGCTCAGATTTAAAGGCAAGCAACCTACCTGATGAATCATGCCGCCGATTGCCAGATCGTTGAGAAAAATAGGATCAAAATTTATTGATACCGATTTAGTTGCATTTCAGTTTAATAGATATTTAGATTAATTTAGTATTTATAGACCCTTTCATTGTTTTGGAAAGGGTCGTAAAGTTTTGTACCAGACTTAAAGACTGAAGTTTGCACTATTGTGCTTCAGTCAATATTCTTTTATGAAACTGGACCAGTTTTTCTTAATTCAACAAGGAGGCTTTTTATGCAATTGTGCACTCTTGTCTTTGTTGAGAATGTTTCTGCATTGAAGAAAGAATTACAAGTAGCGATTGATATCGGGAGTGTCAAAGCAACTCATATGGTATTTCTATCTATGTCTGAATTCATTCTTGTTATGTGAATTGTTATTTGATTATCCTTGCTATTGTTGATTATATGCATGCGCTGTAACAGCAGATCTACATTCATACCACTATTGGATGTTTTATGATATGCTTTCCTTTTAATCATGTATATGTCAATAATATAAATGATGAGTGTGGTAATATCGCATTAATCGCTTTGCTTAACTATTTAGGCACAGTAATCTTAAATGAATTAATATCTATGTCTGATCGATGGAGTCATCTATATGCCTGTCTTTAGACACAGACCATTAAACGCTGCACTTTAAAGTTCAATAGATTCCCAGGATAGGTCATAGTTCTTTTATTCTTGTCAATAGTTTTAGTTATTCGCCCATCGCTAGTTTAGTTTTATAAAAAATCCATTCATCCCGTTTATCTACTTTTGGGAAACTGGTCCCATTATCCCCAGTCGGAGCCACTATTCCAAACGGAAAAGGAGTTGTACTAAGGTCCGGACCGGGTGGTTATCCCCGATGTTGTTGCAACGATTTTCGAGGCATCTACATTTTTGGCGCTAGAAGGAGGGCAATCAACTGTGAATGGCACATAAGCCAAAACCCATAAGCCATTCTAAGAGTAATCCTCCCTCTGAATCCCCTCGATCTTCGTATTTGCATACTGGTTCGCCGGTATCCAAACAAGAAGAAGAGGAATCAACTACCACTGCTCAAACCCATCATACTCCAGAACAATTAAGTCTTGAATCACCTGAAGTCCAGTCTCTTATCCACAAACTTCAGAGCTTCTCGATTTCACCACAGAAATCTGAGGTATCACAAAGCAGTATGACTTCGCAGTTCAAATTACCTCACCCTCTCACCAGACTTCAGAGCGAAAAGCTCGGTATTGAACCCACTGAGTTCCCTTTACCCAAAAGGAAAAAGGCGAAGAAAAATACTGAAGGATCTGATAGTGAAGAGCTTTCATCCACATCCTCCATTGCATCTTCCCCTCTGCAAAGTCAACCATCCACTCCCCCATTACATATTGTTGTTCACCAGGGATTAGAAGCTTCAACATCCCAACTTGCCCACTCCTCAGTATTATTTCCTTCCCATACATCTGGAATTCCAACAGTAGTATCAACCACTGTTGCTATTACAATGGCAGATCCATGGACCAGACCTAGTGCAGTCAACATGCCTGTGCCATTGCATCCATTACCAGATTATCCTGAAAAATGGCTACCCAAGTTTAATCCAGATGATGGAACCCAAGCTGAAGAACACATCAATAATTTCATGTTAGCAGTCAACTTGAAAGGAGTAACAGAACAAGATGTTGTTGTTAGACTTTTCCCTTACACCTTATAAGGGTCAGCAGGATCCTGGTATTTCTCTTTACCCTCTAGTTCCATTACCAGTTGGAACACTTGCCAAGAGCAGTTTCTTACCAAATATGGAGATGATAGGTCTTTGGCAACTTTAATAAACGACCTCTCCAATATGAGAATAGAACATAGGGAACCAATTAAGGAATTTAATGCACGCTTCAATAAACTCCTAAATAAAATCCCTACAGCCTCCAAACCAAGCGAACAAATTCGGAGCGAATGGTATATAACAGCTCTGCCTGCCAATATAGCCATCTTTGTAGATAGAGCAAGGAAACCTACCTTAGCCGAAGATATGAAAGAAGCGCTTTCTGTGGAAAAACGCATCAATGCCCTGGAAAAGAAAGCTGCCCTGGAAGATAGAAAAGCCAAAAAAGTCTCTTTCAAAGATGACTCAAAGAAGAAGACCCCAAAATACCCATACGACATGGAAGGTTTGCAACAGGTCTTAAAAACGTTATCAAATGAAATGGTCGAAATAAAGAAACAAGTGGCCGAAACCTCAACCAAAAGACCCTTTAGAACTTTTAAGAGAAATGAGTCAAAGCCCCCAAATGTCATATCTAACGCAGACTCAGAGCAAGAAGAAGAAGAGGAAGAGGAAGCAACCACACCAACTGATGATGAAGAAGAAGTAGTAGAATGTCATGGAATGTGGGATTTTATACTCCCCAACTCCGATACTGATAATGAAGAAGAGGCGTTCCTGGTCACTACTAGAAGCAAAAGTACTTCTGAACCTGTTCAGGTATCATCAAAGAAGAGGACTGCAAGTTCTGCTACAACCAAAGAAAAAACACCTGCAAAGAAATCACCTGCAGCAGTTCCCCAAAACCAGCCTTCAACTTCTAATACTCCTTCAACATCCAAAACATTAGTGGTATCCGATTCAATGGAATATAATATTGTTGATGACATGAAGAAAACTAAAGCAAACATCACTATGTTTGAGCTTAGTAAATTAAAGCATCAACAGAAATTACTTCTTAAGGAATTAAATGTTGTTCCCTCTACACCTCTTCCCAGTGCAAAAGCTGCTAATGATTCAGGCCAACCTCCTCCCGGTATGGTTGAAGCTACTGATTCAGTTCTAATTGGAGATAGATCAAATTCTCATACTCCACCCTTCCTGCTAACCTATGAGATTTACAACAGAAACCTGCACAACTGTTTAATTGACTCAGGGGCATCATCTAACATAATGCCAGCTTCGGTTTGTTCTAAACTGAACATTGAACCCCAGAAGTCTGCTATCCATATTGTACAGTTGGACAGGACCAAAGTGCAGGTTGTGGGAGAAATCAATTCTGTGACTATCAGGTTGTCTGCTGATCCCAGAGTAGTACAAAGGATTGACATCCTAATAGCCGATATACCTGAATTCTAAGGTCTAATTTTGAGTAGGGATTGGTCCGAAAAATTGCATGGGTATATTTCCACTGATTGGTCACATATGTGGCTTCCCTACAAGGGCAAGCCAAATCAAATAAGAATCGATCGTGAGAAACATATGACCCACACAGTTACTGAATTTGAGCAAGAAAACCAACCCGTAGCGTTCAACAACAACATTTTGCGGAATTATTCATCAGAGTCATTCTTTGGCAACTTTGTTGCCCAACCATCTCCTTTTTCAGTCAATCATTTTACATCTCAGATTGAGAATTTTTCACAAACTGATAGGTCTAGATGTTTCAATGATGCTGAGAAAACTGTAAATACATTTGTTAATACCTCTTTATTTTGGTCTTTATATTTTGATGGCTCTAAGTCCAACGAGGGCTCAGGAACAGGTTGCATTTTGGTTAGTCCACAAGGAGAAAAGATGATGCTGTCCTGTAGGCTGGAATTTGAATGCACTAACAATACAGCCGAATATGAAGCCTTAGTCCAGGGACTGTATAAAGCGATCGGTCTTAAAGTGCAATACTTGAAAGTATTCGGCGATTCTGAAATTATTGTTAAACAGGTAAGGAATGCAATCCATTGTCTTTCAAATCACCTCAAGCACTATCAATCGCTAGTACAAGAACTTACTTTGCACTTTTCCGCGTTCAACATTTCCTCCATCCCCAGATCTCAAAACTCGGCAGCCGATCTCCTAGCCAATGTAGCTTCCAAGCTTCTACCTTTTGAAGACTACAGCCTAGATAGATTTTCCGTAGAATTACTTTTTAGGCCTTCAATTCCTGACAATGTCACTAATTGGAGAGTATTCAACCATGATGAGGATATTTTACAATTTCTAACTTCTGAAAAGTCCTATGACGATCAAATTATTGAGGAAAATGATCATGATCTACAAATGAAAGAAACACCTCAGGAAAATTCAATTCCTAAGCCAGTGGTAAAGCTCGAAGATCTTTATGATATCAAAGACAGGTTTAAACCTGTAATTAATGCAAAGCTCCAAAGTTCTACCCTTAGGTTCGAATTGATAAATCTAGGTACTGAGCATGCTCCTCAAAATATTAATTTAGGATTAGGACTTTCCTTGGAAGAGAAGGAGGCATTTATTAAACTGTTAAGGAAAAACAAACAGGTCTTTGCTTGGAAGTATGATGATTTGAAGACTTATGATACATCCATTATCTAGCATACCATTCCTATGCTTCCCGATCAGAAACCGATTCAGCAGAAGTTAAGAAAAATACATCCAAATTTGGAGAGCCAGATAAAATCGGAACTTAACAAACTCTTGAAAGCCAAGATTATTTTTCCTGTCCGACACTCGAACTGGGTCTCTAATATGGTGCCAGTCAGAAAGAAAAATGGCGACATTCGAATTTGCATTGATTTTAGAAATTTGAACAAAGCAAGCTTGAAAGACAATTTCCCATTACCTACTATGGAGCAAATACTCCAATCAGTAGCAGGCTCTGAATTGATGTCCTTTCTTGATGGATTCTCAGGATATAACCAAGTTCTGGTTCATCCTGATGACCAGCTTAAAACCACATTCAGAACGAAATGGGGAACGTATGCATATCAAAAAATGCCTTTCGGACTTATAAATGCAGGAGCGACATTCTAAAGAGCTATGGATATAGCTTTTAGAGGGTTGATTAATAGAACAGTAGTCGTCTATCTAGACGATATTACTGTATTCTCTAAAGAGAGGTATAATCATTTGCATGACCTAAATCAAATCTTTCAGCGTTGCAAAAGATATGGTATTTCTCTTAACCCTAAAAAGTCTTTCTTTGCTCTTGATCAAGGAAAGCTCTTGGGTTTTATTGTGTCCAAAGATGGCATTTATATTGATCCTGATCGGATCAAAGAAATCTCTGAAATCCCTTTCCCACACAATAAAAAATCGATGCAGTCATTTTTAGGCCAGATTAATTTTGTTAAAAGATTTGTCCCAGATTTTTCTCAAATTATTTTGCCACTGCAAACAATGATTAAGAAAAATTCAGTCTTTAAGTGGGGATCAATAGAAAAGGAAGCTTTTGATCTAATCAAGCAATCAATAATCAATGCCCCAGCTTTAAATACTCCAAATTTTTCTAATCATTTTACATTGTATACCATCGCATCCAACTTATCTTATGCTGCAGTACTCACGCAGCTAAATGATCACAATTTGGAAGCACCCATTTCATTTTTTAGCTCAAACCTTCAGGGTGCTAAATTGAATTACTCCGATGTAGAGAAACAAGCCTTTGCTGTATTTAAAGCAGTCAAGCATTATAGACCCTTCCTTTCGAAAACTCACACAAAAGTTATAGTTCCTTTCCCAGCAGTTAGGCAACTATTAATCCAAAAAGAACTGGGTGAAAAAAGGGCAAATTGGGTCACAACGCTTCAAGAGTATGACTTAGAAATTAGGCCAGCAAATATTGTTAGGGGCCAAGGTTTTTGCAGGATATTGGCAGGAGCATCCAACATTCCAGAATCAAGCGATATAGAGCAAAATGAAGAAATCAATCAGATAAGTGTTACTGATTCTGAATCTCAGTATGCAGATTTAATCTTTTATTTAAAGAATGGTTATGCACCTCCAAACCTATCTTACAAGAACAAAAGGGCCATTAGGTTGAAAGCAAAGAATTTTACAATTATTGATGATGTGCTTTTTAAGCAGAATTATGATTCCATCTTATTGAGATGCCTTGAGAAAACTGAAGCACAAAAGGTTTTGCAGGAGTTACATGATGGACCAGCGGGAGGACATTTTGGAGCTGATACAACAGCTCACAAAATTATTCATGCTGGTTACTATTGGCCTACTCTGTTTAAAGATGCCCACGAGTATGTAAGGAAATGCCTCAATTGTCAAACTTCTAGTGGAAGACAACGTAAATCAGCTTTCCCTCTGCAACCAGTCAACATTGAACAACCATTTGAGCAATGGGGATTGGACATCATTGGGGAGATTACTCCACCATCTTCCAAACAGCATAAGTATATCCTTACTGCTACCGATTATTTTACTAAGTGGGTGGAGGCAATCCCTTTAAAAACAACAAATTCTGAAGCAATCATTGAATTCATAGATCAATTCATCATTACCAGGTTTGGTGTCCCAAATGCTCTTGTTTTTTATAATGCATCTTACTTTTCAGGCAATGCTATGTTTGATTTCGCTATTAAAAGAGGATTTAAATTAAAATATTCTGCTAATTACTATCCCCAGGGTAATGGCTTAGCAGAATCTACTAATAAGAATCTGATCAAAATTATTAAGCGAACTATAGAGAAAAATCATAAAAGCTGGCACAAATCTTTAGTGTTTGCATTATGGGCTGATAGGATAACACAGAAAGCTTCTATAGGATCTTCTCCGTTCAATCTTGTGTATGGAAAAGAAGCAGTACTACCCACAAATCTTGTTCTTCCTTCTTTAGCCCTAGTGCAGTTCATTGAGGAAAGTCCTTCCTCTTCTATTCAGCTTAGACATGACCAAATTCTAAAATTAGAAGAGGAAAGAGAAAAAGCCAGAGTTATTCATGCCAAACATCAGCAAGTCATCAAGGCAGCTTTTGATTCAGTCTCATCCGGTTCAAAACAATTCCAAGTCGGTGATTTAGTGCTGAAATGGGGCAAAGCCCATGAGGATAAGGGTAAACATACCAAGTTCCAGAAGATGTGGCTTGGACTGTTCCAGATCTGTGAAAATATAGGCCATTCGACCTTTATATTACAAGACTTATCAGGGTTGAGAGATTCTCTCCCTGTTAATGGCCTTATCTTGAAGAAATTCTTTAATTGAGGAGGTAACCCCTTCTCCTTCTAGTTTGATAGATTCTTGTAGTTTGTAGGATTTGCAGAAAATAATGTTGTGAGGTATCTAATATTGACATTTGCTATGTTTGAAAATTTGATGTATAGGAGTGCAGCGATATTTGCTTTTAAAATAATAGAACTCTTAACCAAAAGGGATAATTTCTAGGAAATTAGGTATCATTGTATTCTGAAACTACAGTTCAAGTTTTGTGAACTCCTTTCAATGTTTAAAAGTATTGTAAATCATTCTCTGTTTTTAAATTGGTCTCAAAAGGTTATCAATATCAAGATAGAAGCTAGTCCAATTTCAGCATCTTCAACTCTTAACCTGTCATCCATTTACTCTTAAGGAGAAAATTGTCCATCCCATTCACTAAAGTTTATGATTACTCAGAGTGTAATTCTAAAATATCTGATAGTAAAGATAAGAGGTCTTATTGCAAGCCTGCTTACCATGTTCATAGGGAAATAGTTTAACTGACATTACCAATACTGCATACCAAAACAGGGTAATGGCTTGAAATTACAAGACAAGGGGTCTCATCACGAGCCAGCTTGTTCAGTTAGACTACTACCAGTGAATGGCATTGTCAACAGCTGGCCACCAAACCAGGACAATGGCTTTTTATCTTATCAACAACAGAAAAGGAAATGAAATACAAAATATGAAAACATGTTTTGAATTCATTCTGTTAATCGCACTCTTAATTGAATGGAACAATGGACAATAACATGGCTAAAAGATATCCCTGTCGAAACTATAAACGTTTGCTGGTAGCAGAGGCTCTACCTATGACAGAAGGAGTTCACTTTAAAAGCTGATTTGGAGAAGTTTTCTGTTTTATCATTATAAACCCATAGAGGCTTATTTAAAACTTAGAATGTATCTATTTTCTTAAAAAAGAGAGGAAATTAGCAAAAATAGATTCATTTCACTTGGAATGCATATATACCTAGTTATATTAGAATTTTCCCCTTTGATTAGAATTCTATTTTTGGAAAAAGTTTAAGTATTTTTATGCTTTCCAGAGATAACTGGTTCTTCCAGCGAATCGCCAATTGTTGTGCCCTACAACAACCCCCCATTTCATATCATATTTATTTACTAAATCAATATATGAAATGGGTCCCTTTAGAAGTCAATTGGTATCAATATTGCATTATTTGTAAAAGGTCCGCAAACCAAATGAAGGCATTATATAAAACCTTTTGAAAAACCCATATTGAATCAAATATAACAATCTTTTATCATTGCGATAAAGCGATCGCAAGATCGCATATCGCAATGACATAGAAAACACAAATAAGTGACATATGGGATCCCGCCGATGCGATTTCGCAATCGGCTATCGGCAATACTCTATACACATTTTAAAATGCCCCCATGACATAAGCCCCGATGCGATGCGCAATCGGCGATACTTTATATGCAGGCTAAGCACCTTAAGTCATTCACCCCGGTCCAATGCGATTTCACAATCGACTATCGGCAATATCCCATGTATAATAATAAGGCACCCAGATTCTACCCCCGATGCGATGCGATTTCACTATCGGCGGTCGGGGGTATGCTATCCGTATGTTTAGATAAAACCTATTCTCCCGATGCGATGCGATATCGCTATCGGCGATCGGTGTTTCAAAATTGTCAACATAAAGATTTAAAGTGTTCCCGATGCCCGATTGCGATATAGCGCGGATTTCAAAAAAGCTGTTAAAAGGAGGGATATTATGATCCATTCGTATTTAAAGTTTGATCTCTTAAATAATCCATCACCTCCACTCAACTGCCAAAATATCCATAGCACACTTAAGCGAGTCATTCAGCCAAATAATGGTGTAATGAGCATTTAAGGGGTGGTAGGCCTTAAACGGCCATTTAATGTATCTGTAAGATCTTCCCATGGATTGGATCCGCAGCCATTTTTAAGAGTTAATTTCTCAGCACGCTTTGATCGATATATCTTTCCATATTGGATTTTCATTAGCATATCTTTGTGTTACGTTTATTTTCACCGCTGTGCAGAATTCATCCATAGAAGGAAGCTCAAACAAGATGGGGAAGAAATCTAAGAAGACCGCAGGCGCTTCCACTACACCAGCTGCAGGACAAACTCTCGTGGACAAGAAGAAGGGCTTAATATCTGATACTACATGCACAGGTCTCGTCAGAGTTACTTGGCAAGGGATCTATAACCTGATTGAAGCCGAAGAACCAACAAGGACAATAGTTGAAGCTACTGCGGATCCTACTCTGAAGTCTGAATGTACTCTCAAGGATTTAGCCGACTCTTTCCTTCACAGAATAGCAGCCAGGGAGAAAATTCTCCCATACACAGACGTAGTGCGGTGGGCGATTCAAGAAATCCCAATCTTGGATAGAACTTTCACCACTAGAGATGGAAGAATCTTCAGATCGTTCAGGGCGGATGATCTAAGGCAAATGTATCATTTGCCCGAGCCGGAGAAGATATATAATAAAGCGTTCCTGGAGAAGTTTGCAAGTGAAAATGAAGTTGAATCCGAACCCATCCGGGATTGGAGACAAAATCCAGCCAAACACAAACACGAATCTTCCGGTAAGTACTCAGTTGATTCTCTGGCTTCTCCTTATTGCTATGCGGGAATAATGATGTGTAGATTATGGGGATTGCATGACTCTGCTAATTTTACCATAGAAATGGTTCCTCTAATGGAGGCAGCAGTAAACAGTATAATCATGGATTGGGCCACCATCCTTTCTGACAAATTAGCACAAGCTGTGCGCGATTTTAGAAACCAGACTGTCGTCTCTGAAAGGAAAATTCCCCCATTCTATTACAGTGCATATATCTTAGATACATTATGTTTCAATTCTGAATTTCCCGTGCTCGGCTGGAGGTGGACGCCACAAGATCCCACGGCTATCCACATATACCATCAGAAATTATGGAAGTCCTCTTACAAGCACCATCTGTACCAAATCTGCAATGGCTTTATGGTTCCTATTCATTATTCTATTTTTGATAAACCCATTCCCAAGATTTCCTATCAAGCTTCGTTTGATATAACAGTGGTAGCGAGTTGGTTTGGAGAGGAGAGATTTACCTACATAAGAGTTTTCGGCAGCCAAGCCAACCCACATGTTCTCCCTTTGTATATACCAGATAAACTGCTAGCAAGAGAAATCACTTATCAGATTATGGCTGAGAGTGTTACACAGACTCTCAAGAAAGAAAAGAAGATGGGCTGGCCCTCTTTTCCCTTTAGGTGTGGTGTCTATACTCTGCATGATCTCAAACATGCAGAAAAGGAAGCCACAAAGATTCAATCCTTAACTCTGGCGACTATCCCAAATAGGCCATATGATCCAAAGAAAGTTGCCTACAATGCACTAGAACAGGCCAAATTGACAAAATTTGAGCACAAAGAAGATATGTTTGATGACCTATTCGTTTCAGCCGAAACAATAGGTCAGGCTAAAGAATTGGCTCGAATGAAATATAATGATGAAGGGCTGACTGAGTTTAATAAGCTTAGAGAACAAAGGTTGCAAACTCTGCCTCTAGATTTACTAGCAACAACCCCGGCGACATCATCAAGCAAGCCTGTTCGGCAACAGTCAAAGGAACCTCCGGTTGTAACAAAGGATCATAAAAAGGAACAGGAGGAAAGGCAGAGAAAAGAAAAAGAAGAAAGGCAGAAGAGAGCACAGGAGGAGCAACAAAAGAAAGAGCAAGAGGAAAGGCAAAAGAAATAACAAGAGGAACAGCAGAAGAGAGATCTGGAAAAAGTGAGGAAGGAGTCCCAAGCTGAAAAGGAAAAACAAACCACCATTGATGTCAATATAGATACTAATATTGACCCTAAATTGCTTCAGGAGTGGAAGCAATTTGACTCTATCATCAGTGGGTTGGAATGTTCCAAGGATACAGACACTTCCAAGACAAACGATACACAGGACATCACTTCACCTCAGGTTCTAAGTGGAACCAGCAGCCCACCCATTTCCAAGGATGTTGAGATAATACCAAAAGACCCCTCCGACCAAATCATCCTCCAGGTAGAAGATATTCCTCCCCTGGATGTTTTCTACAGCCCGAGGCATAAGGCAGTGGTAAAAAGACAAAGGAAAAGGAGGAAGATTGATCAACCTCCCCTTTTTCTAGAACAAACTGTAACGGGCAGCGTGGTTTGGAAAGAGGAATTCGACCCCTCCGATGACCTAACAAAACTGTCACAGTATGCGGGAGCCTATTCGGCAGCGACAATCGACAAGGCATCGGAGGTAAGTCTTCTACTAAAGACTAAGGACCAGCAAATTTTCGCATTACAAGCAGAGTTGGCTGAATCAAAGCAGAAGGCAGAGCAGGCGGAGCAGCAGTTGTCGACACAACAACAAGTGAACAGTCAATTAACTCAGCAATTGCAGGCAGAAAAGCAAAGGGTCGACCAAAGCGCGATCCAGAAACAGAAGGAATTATCGGAGGCATTGGCACAATTGAGGGCAGCAAACGAGCAAATGATGAAAACAAAAGATGAGAAAATCGCTCAATTGTCATCGCAGCTCGAAAAGATAAAGGGCACTCAACAAGTGGGTGAATTCAGAGCAGAAGCAGTGCAAATAAACACTGCATTAATATCCCAAATTAGGCTCCTGTGTCAACAAATCGCTCAGGCAGAGCCATTGTGTGAGCTAACGACATCCATAAATCAGTAGGTAGAGAAAGCCAGGAATGAGTTAGACCAAGCCGAAGAGATCATAACCGCATATCTTGACTGGCAAGATTCTGATCAAGGGAAAGCAACAAATTTGCCCAGGATCCTAGAAACACATAAAGATATACTCTTCACAGAATGGCACACTCAGGTGATGAAAGCGGAGAGGGCTGCTTCAAGATGTAAATCAACTTCCAGCAATCTAGTTGATCTAGTTAACAACACTCTCTACTTAGCAAATATGATTTCCCAATGTACACCAGGAAAGATGACAACAACAAACACATTGGAACAATCATGCTATCCTGATTTAGAGGAAAAGGGGAGATTAATCGCTGGGATTAATAGTTTAACTATGGAAGCATATTGGCTCTTCTTGGTAAAGCCGCATACACAGAGAGCCGCCCTTAAGTGCCTAACAGATGCGATTGGGTATATAATTCCCGATATTGAGGATGCCACCTATGCCGCCCAGCTCAGTTCGCGCCTCAACAAACCTCCTGAAGTAGAGCCAATGCTTGCGATAATTCAGCTCATATTTAAAGGCAAGCAGCCTACCTGATGAATCATGCCGCCGATTGCCAGATCGCTGAGAAAAATAGGATCAAAATTTATTGATACCGATTTAGTTACATTTCAGTTTAATAGATATTTAGATTAATTTAGTATTTATAGACCCTTTCATTGTTTTGGAAAGGGTCGTAAAGTTTTGTACCAGACTTAAAGACTGAAGTTTGCACTATTGTGCTTCAGTCAATATTCTTTTATGAAACGGGACCAGTTTTTCTTAATTCAACAAGGAGGCTTTTTATGCAATTGTGCACTATTGTCTTTGTTGAGAATGTTTCTGCGTTGAAGAAAGAATTACAAGTAGCGATTGATATCGGGAGTGTCAAAGCAGCTCATATGGTATTTCTATCTATGTTTGAATTCATTCCTGTTATGTGAATTGTTATTTGATTATCCTTGCTATTGTTGATTATATGCATGTGCTGTAACAGCAGATCTACATTCATACCACTATTGGATGTTTTATGATATGCTTTCCTTTTAATCATGTATATGTCAATAATATAAATGATGAGTGTGGTAATATCGCATTAATCGCTTTGCTTAACTATTTAGGCACATTAATCTTAAATGAATTAATATCTATGTCTGATCGATGGAGTCATCTATATGCCTGTCTTTAGACACAGACGATTAAACGCTGCACTTTAAAGTTCAATAGACTCCCGGGATAGGTCATAGTTCTTTTATTCTTGTCAATAGTTTTAGTTATTCACCCATCGCTAGTTTATTTTTATAAATCATCCATTCATCCCGTTTATCTACTTTTGGGAAACTGGTCCCATTATCCCCAGTCGGAGCCACTATTCCAAACGGAAAAGGAGTTGTACTAAGGTCCGGACCGGGTGGTTATCCCCGATGTTGTTGCAGCGATTTTCGAGGCATCAACATACCCTTAGATTATGCATTGATTACAGGCAACTAAACAAAGTGACTATCAAGAATAGGTACCCTTTCCCAAGGATTGATTACTTATTCGATCAGCTGAAGGGAGTAGCAGTGTTTTCAAAGATTGACTTGAGATCTGGATAGCATCAGGTATGCATCGAAGAGGAGGACATTTACAAGACTGCATTTAGGAACATGTATGGGCATTGTGAGTTTATTGTTGTCCCATTTGGCTTAACAAATGCTCCAACTACATTCATGTGTTTGATGAATAGTGTGTTGCGTCCATATTTGGATAAGTTTTTTATTATGGTCATTGCCGATATATTGGTATATACTAAAAATGATGAAGACCATGTCGAGCACTTAGCCACAATATTGAGGTTGCTTAGAGAGAATTAGTTGTATGGTAAGCTCAAAAAATGTATCTTATTTCAGACTGAAGTACACTACTTGGGACATGTTGTATCCAAGGAGGGAATTGAAATAGATCCAGAGAAGATAAAAGCCATCATGGAATGGGTAGCTCCTAAGAGTATGGATGAGGTGAGATATTTCATGGGTCTAGCAGGTTACTATAGGAGGTTCGTCAAGAAATTCTCACAGATTTCTTATCCCATTACATCATTGTAGAGGAAAGGCAAGAATCTTGAATGGACGAAGAGTGTGAGGCTAACTTTGAGTAACTTAAGAAGTTGCCGACACATGCACCAGTGGTATAGATTATAGATCCCGATAAAGAATTCATAGTATGTATAGATGCTTGTAAGAGAGGACTTGGTGGAATCCTTATGCAGGATAGATAGGTGGGATGTTATGAGTCCCATAAACTAAACGAGCATGAGTAGAACTACCCAACACATGATCTTGAGCTAGCAACAATTATACATGCACTAAAGATGAGGAAGCACTATCTTCTTAGAAGGTGGTTTGTGCTTATGAGTGATCACATTGGGATGAGGTATTTGTTTGACCAACTGAATTTCAATGCCAAGCGAGCTAGATGGTTAGCCATGACCAGTGAGTTTGACTTCGAGATCAAGTACATCAAGGGTAAATAGAACAAGGTGGTAGATGCTCTCAGCAGATGGGTACAAGTAAATCACTTGGCACTTATGAGCTCCTATGGGATGGACTTACAAGATAGGATCTTGCAGGCAGGACATCAGGATGTCAGGTATATGGAGATTGTGCACAGGTTGTAGCAGGGTGATAATATAGGTACAAATACATGTATAGGTATCAGTATAGGTATAAGTACATGTAGTGGTACAAGTGCAAGTGGAAGTACATGTATAGGTACAAGTGGTCATACAGGTATAGGTTCAGGTGCATAGGGCATGGACTATTGTCTTACAATAGAGGGATTGGTCAGGTTCTAAGATAGGACATATGTACAGGATATCAGTGAACTCAAGAAGGTGATCTTGAGGGAATTTCATGTGAAACCTTACTCGGGTCACCCAGGTTATTATAAGACACTCACATTGGTGAATACATATTAATATTGGCCAAATATGAAGAGGGATGTAGCAGAGTTTGTGGATAGTTGTTTCGATTGTCACCACCTGAAGACAGAGTGCAAACATCCAGCTAGACTGCTACATCTAATCGTTATTCCTGAGTGGAAATGGTAGGTCATTTCCATGGATTTCATCATAGGTTTTCCAAAGACATTGAAACAACATGATTTCATCATGGTCATTGTGGACAGGTTAACAAAGGTTGCACACTTTGTTCCGGTAAAGTATACATTCTTAGCTAGCAATGTGGCACATCTATTCATCCGAGACATGGTTAGACTACATGATGTTCTGAAGAAGATTGTGTCAGATAGGGATGAAAAGTTAACTGTTAAGTTCTGGAAGGATTTATTTGTAGGTTTGGCCACAAAGTTGGCCTTCAGCGTAGCTTATCATCCACAAACAAATGGACAGATAGAGAGGGTCAACATGATGTTAGAGGACATATTGAGGATGTGTGTGATGCATCAGTAGAGGAAGTGGGAAGAGTATCTCCCTTTGGTCGAGTTTGCATACAAAAATAATTATCAAGAGTTACTGAGGATGAGTCCTTTTAAGGAATTATATGGGCAGAGTTGTATCACTCCAATTAGTTGGAGTGATCCTGTTAGCAGAGTATTGATTGGACCAGATGTGTTGGCATATATGGAATAGGAGATGCATGTGATCAAGAAGAATCTCAAGGCATCACAAGGTAGGAATAAGAGTTATGCAAACAAGAACAGGTTGTTCAAGGAGTTCTAGGTTGGGGAATAGGTGTACTTGCGCATCAAACCGAAGAAGAGATCCTTGCGGATTGGCTCATGCACCAAGTTGACACCATAATTTTATGGACCCTTTAGTATTATTGAGAGGATTAGGCCAGTATCCTATCGACTTGCACTACCTTCGATAATGAAAGTCCATGATTTTTTCCATGACTCCTTGCTTAAGAAGTATGTTAAAGATGTTGATCATGTGATTGACTGGTCTATATTGTAGGTGGAACTAGATGGAGAATTCCAGCCGGAGCCTCATTATATATTGCAGATTAAATTGCTCATGGTTCAGAATCGAGCAATAGAGCAAGTGCAATGGAAACACTTTGGGCTTGTTGAAGCTACAATGGAGATGGAAGATGAAATTCGGGCTATGTATCCTTCATTGTTTGTCGGCTGATGCAAAGCAATCTTGATATGGTGGTTTGATGATTGCTTATGGTGGCTTGTGTTGGCATTATGATTCAAGTGTTGTCCTTGATGGCAACTCACTCAGAGGTTGGTACAGATACTCAGAAGTTGGTTCAGGTGATGGCAACTTACTCAGAAGACAGATCCTAGTACAGCTTGCCAAGGAAGTTCATACACGCAGGTTTGTTAAGCCCAAGTCGCGTGTACACGCAGGTTGGCTTCAGAAAAAGCGCGTGTATGTGGAAAAGCACCTTTGGTCCATGGCGGTTAGTCCTTGGAAGTTGTGCCTATGGTTTCGGACCATTGTATCTTGACGGGCGTGTCGATCCCTAGTTTTGAAGTTGATGGTATTGTGTTTCTATGGTTTTGGCTCTTGGTATTGAACAAGGCCTAAGGCTATATAAGGAGAAGATGACTAGGCAAAGAGTAAGTGTGTGTGGGTGTCTGACGCAGTGAGAGGATCTGGTATTACTGGTTATCTGTTCGGGACGCTTGGCAAGGGTCGGATCTGACAGCAAAGGCAGAAGTAATCATTTCTAGATCTGCACGCGGGTTGCCTTTGGAGAAAGCGCGTATACACGCGGTTTTGGTACAGTGAAGTAGCGTATGCATGATAAGGGTTGATATTTCAGGTTGTTGCTGATTCTGATGGTTGTTGCAGAGTTCTAGATTCTGGTTTGGGTTCTGTGTTCTTGATGACAGGGTTTCAGTGATTCGGTATTGGGTTGTTTAATGAATTATGATGCAAGTATAAGTTGATGATTGTATTGCGGTAATGTTTGCTTTGTACTCTTGGATCCAGTCTGAAAATTGATGAAACGTGGTCCCTGAAGGTTGTAGGGTCAGCACCTACGTACTAGTAAATGGATCAGCTAGTACAAGAGCTGAGGGGGTTGTAGCTCCCTTCCAAAAGTAGTTGGAAAAACGAGAGAGAGGGTTGTAGCCCTCTGCAGGTTGTAGCCTGCATACTGGTAAAGGACTGCACCAGTATATTGTAAAAGAAGTTTCTCATTAAAGAAGAAAGAGACGAATTGCAGCAGGTGGTTTTCACCCACATTGGGTTTCCACCTTATATCATGGTGTTCATGTGTGTGGCTCTTGTGTGATGTTCTGTTCTGTTATACTGCTCCTGTTTACTGCTAAATTGCTTAATAATGTTCTGATGCATTTACTGAAGATAAGATTAACTGAATCATAAGATATCTGCATATACGCTAGTTGCTTTAGACACAGTCGCGTGTACACGCGGGTTCACTTAACTGAAGTCGCGTATATGTTTCTGAGTATGAAATTGAAAAGGTTTTATTGATCTGATAATACTGATTCACCCCCCCTCTCAGTATTATTTCCAACAATTGGTATCAGAGCAGGTCCTTCAGAGGAAGCTTGATCGCTTGAAGGAAAAGATCCATCAAAATGGCTAATCCAGAAAGAGAGGCACACATCAGGCCACCAGTCTTTGACGGGAACAATTTTACTCACTGGAAGATAAGAACCACTGCATATCTACAGTCTCTTGGAGCAGAAGTTTGGGGACTCATAGAAGGAGGATACAAATTCCCATCAGCAACTCCTACAGATCCAGCAGAGAAAAAGCAATATGAGCTCAATGCCAAAGTAGTTAATGTCCTATTGAGTACTTTGACTCAATCAGAATTTATGAAGATCATGCATCTCAAATCAGCTAAGGAAATATGGGACAAAATCGTTACAAGCTACGAAGGAGACGATCAGGTAAAAATAGCGAAGCTTCAAACTCTCAGAATCCGGTATGAAACTCTTAAGATGCGAAGTAATGAAAGCGTAGCTAATTATTTCCTGCGTATGGATGAGATTGTGAATTGTATGAGGGATCTGGGTGAAGAATTTGAGGAAGTTGTCTTAGTTCAAAAGGTTTTGAGATCTCTGTCTACTAAATTTGATTCTAAAGTATCTGCCATAGAAGAAAAGGAGAATGTGCGAAAAATTACCATGTCACAGCTTCACGGGATCTTAACTGCTTTTGAAATGCGACTAGAGGTACCACCAGAGGCCGCATTCGAAGTGTCAGAGGAAGAAGATGAGGTAAATTTTGTCAAGAATCTTGAACGGGGAACTGGACGGTTCAAAGATAAGCTGCCTTTCAAATGTTTTCTATGTGGTAGAGTTGGTCACTATGCTGCTAGATGTCCTCATAACAAAGAAAGGATATATGAAGAAGATGGTAGAAGCTATTATTCCCATATTAAAAGTTCATTTAATGATAGTGAAGATATTAGAAGTCTCATGGCGCACAAGAAGAAGAATGCTTCATCCAATGATAGCGAGGATATTAAAAGTCTCATGGCACATGAAGAGAAGAATGCAGAAACTGAAGAAGCTGCCAAATTAAAAGAACTATTGGAAACAGAAACCAGGGTAAGGGAGAAATTGCAGGATATAGCAAAAGATCAGAGCACAACTATTCAGAGACTTGAATCAAAGATCCTCTCTCTAAAAGAAGATCTTGAAGATCAAGAACATGAAGTGATCAAACTAAAGCGACAAGTAGAAGAAGGGAGAAAAGTTGAAGAAGACCTAAGGAAGCAGTATCTGAAAAAGGAAGAACAACATCAAGTTGAGGTAAATATCTTGAAAGGTAAACTAGAAGAAAAGGATAAGCTTTTACGATTTCAAGATAGTTCTAAAGTCTTGGATGATATTCTTAATAGTCAAAGATCTCCTGCTATCAAGACTGGTCTTGGTTTTCATGAATATGTTGAAGGTGAATCTAGTTCACAAGGTGAGACAAGAAACTCTAATGAGAAATCTGAAATGCTCAAGGAACAACCAAGAAAAGAAATTCCTCAAGGAAGATCCTTTACTCCTAACTATGGACGTGATAGACGATTATTTCCTCCGCTGAATAAAGTTGAATGTTATGTATGTCATAATCTTGGACATGTTGCAGCCAGATGCAGAAGTAGAATGGTTCAAGAAAGATCATCTCATCCCAGGTATTTCAGAGGGTATTGCTTTGCCTGTAATGCATATGGACACAAAGCAATTGATTGTGATAGAAGGAACATGAAAAATATAAGGTGTTATACATGCAACAACTATGGGCATAAAGCAAGGGAATGCAGAAGCAAATTTCAAAATTCAAGACAAGGGGACCATACATCATCACAGTTGCAGGAATTGAAGAAGACAGAGACAGAAAGGTGTGGGACAACTCAGTCAGCTGACATAACAGACACAGGGGAATCTGAAAGTGATGAGATTCAGTATTCCATCCTGCATACGCTGAGATAATGAAGACAAGTCGCGTATATACGCGAGTTACATGCTGCAAAGTCGCGTATATGGAGAAAGGGCAGCAGAACAGATGGTTATATGGAGAAAGGGCAGCAGAACAGACCCAGGTTCAGTCATGGTTGGCTCAGGCTCAGGGGGAGCAGAACAGACTCAGGAAATGGTTCAGACATGGTTGGCTCACTCTCAGGGGGAGAATATTCTTCAAATAATGCATTGTTGGCATTATGGTTAGAAGTTGTTGATAAAGTCTATGAAGATAAATGATACATCTTACTGTTTAGGAATGGTATTGCAGGCTGATGCTTATATCATGATGCTGTTGGTGGCTTTCATAAGTCTTGGTCTAGATATTTCGTCTCTATGTCATGTATCTCTTGTGATATCTCTTTTATGGTGTCAAGGTCATGTAACGGCCTATGTTGGTTTCCCCACTATGCCTGGGATGAATGATGAATGATGAATGATGAATGTATGTTGAGTCTTTTGGTGATAGGAAGGTCTTCTATAATGTATAAGTCCTTGTTCTTCTTGAAGAACATCTTTTGCAGATCTTGCCTACAGTCAAGGGGAGCATGAACAGCACAATTCAGCAAGAGCAGGATGGATAGATTGGTACACTTTGGCATTCACAAAGGGGGAGCATAGTTGGATTTTTTAGCAAGTACTCAGGGGGAGTATGGACAGCAGAAGGTATACCAAAGAAGAGAATATCTTGGTCAGCCCTTTGCCCTTGATGTCAAAGGGGGAGAGTGACTTGGTGTGATGGTTGCCATCAAGTCCAAAGGGGGAGATTGTTGGCATTATGATTCAAGTGTTGTCCTTGATGGCAACTCACTCAGAGGTTGGTACAGATACTCAGAAGTTGGTTCAGGTGATGGCAACTTACTCAGAAGACAGATCCTAGTACAGCTTGCCAAGGAAGTTCATACACGCAGGTTTGTTAAGCCCAAGTCGCGTGTACACGCAGGTTGGCTTCAGAAAAAGCGCGTGTATGTGGAAAAGCACCTTTGGTCCATGGCGGTTAGTCCTTGGAAGTTGTGCCTATGGTTTCGGACCATTGTATCTCGACGGGCGTGTCGATCCCTAGTTTTGAAGTTGATGGTATTGTGTTTCTATGGTTTTGGCTCTTGGTATTGAACAAGGCCTAAGGCTATATAAGGAGAAGATGACTAGGCAAAGAGTAAGTGTGTGTGGGTGTCTGACGCAGTGAGAGGATCTGGTATTACTGGTTATCTGTTCGGGACGCTTGGCAAGGGTCGGATCTGACAGCAAAGGCAGAAGTAATCATTTCTAGATCTGCACGCGGGTTGCCTTTGGAGAAAGCGCGTATACACGCGGTTTTGGTACAGTGAAGTAGCGTATGCATGATAAGGGTTGATATTTCAGGTTGTTGCTGATTCTGATGGTTGTTGCAGAGTTCTAGATTCTGGTTTGGGTTCTGTGTTCTTGATGACAGGGTTTCAGTGATTCGGTATTGGGTTGTTTAATGAATTATGATGCAAGTATAAGTTGATGATTGTATTGCGGTAATGTTTGCTTTGTACTCTTGGATCCAGTCTGAAAATTGATGAAACGTGGTCCCTGAAGGTTGTAGGGTCAGCACCTACGTACTAGTAAATGGATCAGCTAGTACAAGAGCTGAGGGGGTTGTAGCTCCCTTCCAAAAGTAGTTGGAAAAACGAGAGAGAGGGTTGTAGCCCTCTGCAGGTTGTAGCCTGCATACTGGTAAAGGACTGCACCAGTATATTGTAAAAGAAGTTTCTCATTAAAGAAGAAAGAGACGAATTGCAGCAGGTGGTTTTCACCCACATTGGGTTTCCACCTTATATCATGGTGTTCATGTGTGTGGCTCTTGTGTGATGTTCTGTTCTGTTATACTGCTCCTGTTTACTGCTAAATTGCTTAATAATGTTCTGATGCATTTACTGAAGATAAGATTAACTGAATCATAAGATATCTGCATATACGCTAGTTGCTTTAGACACAGTCGCGTGTACACGCGGGTTCACTTAACTGAAGTCGCGTATATGTTTCTGAGTATGAAATTGAAAAGGTTTTATTGATCTGATAATACTGATTCACCCCCCCTCTCAGTATTATTTCCAACAATTGGTATCAGAGCAGGTCCTTCAGAGGAAGCTTGATCGCTTGAAGGAAAAGATCCATCAAAATGGCTAATCCAGAAAGAGAGGCACACATCAGGCCACCAGTCTTTGACGGGAACAATTTTACTCACTGGAAGATAAGAACCACTGCATATCTACAGTCTCTTGGAGCAGAAGTTTGGGGACTCATAGAAGGAGGATACAAATTCCCATCAGCAACTCCTACAGATCCAGCAGAGAAAAAGCAATATGAGCTCAATGCCAAAGTAGTTAATGTCCTATTGAGTACTTTGACTCAATCAGAATTTATGAAGATCATGCATCTCAAATCAGCTAAGGAAATATGGGACAAAATCGTTACAAGCTACGAAGGAGACGATCAGGTAAAAATAGCGAAGCTTCAAACTCTCAGAATCCGGTATGAAACTCTTAAGATGCGAAGTAATGAAAGCGTAGCTAATTATTTCCTGCGTATGGATGAGATTGTGAATTGTATGAGGGATCTGGGTGAAGAATTTGAGGAAGTTGTCTTAGTTCAAAAGGTTTTGAGATCTCTGTCTACTAAATTTGATTCTAAAGTATCTGCCATAGAAGAAAAGGAGAATGTGCGAAAAATTACCATGTCACAGCTTCACGGGATCTTAACTGCTTTTGAAATGCGACTAGAGGTACCACCAGAGGCCGCATTCGAAGTGTCAGAGGAAGAAGATGAGGTAAATTTTGTCAAGAATCTTGAACGGGGAACTGGACGGTTCAAAGATAAGCTGCCTTTCAAATGTTTTCTATGTGGTAGAGTTGGTCACTATGCTGCTAGATGTCCTCATAACAAAGAAAGGATATATGAAGAAGATGGTAGAAGCTATTATTCCCATATTAAAAGTTCATTTAATGATAGTGAAGATATTAGAAGTCTCATGGCGCACAAGAAGAAGAATGCTTCATCCAATGATAGCGAGGATATTAAAAGTCTCATGGCACATGAAGAGAAGAATGCAGAAACTGAAGAAGCTGCCAAATTAAAAGAACTATTGGAAACAGAAACCAGGGTAAGGGAGAAATTGCAGGATATAGCAAAAGATCAGAGCACAACTATTCAGAGACTTGAATCAAAGATCCTCTCTCTAAAAGAAGATCTTGAAGATCAAGAACATGAAGTGATCAAACTAAAGCGACAAGTAGAAGAAGGGAGAAAAGTTGAAGAAGACCTAAGGAAGCAGTATCTGAAAAAGGAAGAACAACATCAAGTTGAGGTAAATATCTTGAAAGGTAAACTAGAAGAAAAGGATAAGCTTTTACGATTTCAAGATAGTTCTAAAGTCTTGGATGATATTCTTAATAGTCAAAGATCTCCTGCTATCAAGACTGGTCTTGGTTTTCATGAATATGTTGAAGGTGAATCTAGTTCACAAGGTGAGACAAGAAACTCTAATGAGAAATCTGAAATGCTCAAGGAACAACCAAGAAAAGAAATTCCTCAAGGAAGATCCTTTACTCCTAACTATGGACGTGATAGACGATTATTTCCTCCGCTGAATAAAGTTGAATGTTATGTATGTCATAATCTTGGACATGTTGCAGCCAGATGCAGAAGTAGAATGGTTCAAGAAAGATCATCTCATCCCAGGTATTTCAGAGGGTATTGCTTTGCCTGTAATGCATATGGACACAAAGCAATTGATTGTGATAGAAGGAACATGAAAAATATAAGGTGTTATACATGCAACAACTATGGGCATAAAGCAAGGGAATGCAGAAGCAAATTTCAAAATTCAAGACAAGGGGACCATACATCATCACAGTTGCAGGAATTGAAGAAGACAGAGACAGAAAGGTGTGGGACAACTCAGTCAGCTGACATAACAGACACAGGGGAATCTGAAAGTGATGAGATTCAGTATTCCATCCTGCATACGCTGAGATAATGAAGACAAGTCGCGTATATACGCGAGTTACATGCTGCAAAGTCGCGTATATGGAGAAAGGGCAGCAGAACAGATGGTTATATGGAGAAAGGGCAGCAGAACAGACCCAGGTTCAGTCATGGTTGGCTCAGGCTCAGGGGGAGCAGAACAGACTCAGGAAATGGTTCAGACATGGTTGGCTCACTCTCAGGGGGAGAATATTCTTCAAATAATGCATTGTTGGCATTATGGTTAGAAGTTGTTGATAAAGTCTATGAAGATAAATGATACATCTTACTGTTTAGGAATGGTATTGCAGGCTGATGCTTATATCATGATGCTGTTGGTGGCTTTCATAAGTCTTGGTCTAGATATTTCGTCTCTATGTCATGTATCTCTTGTGATATCTCTTTTATGGTGTCAAGGTCATGTAACGGCCTATGTTGGTTTCCCCACTATGCCTGGGATGAATGATGAATGATGAATGATGAATGTATGTTGAGTCTTTTGGTGATAGGAAGGTCTTCTATAATGTATAAGTCCTTGTTCTTCTTGAAGAACATCTTTTGCAGATCTTGCCTACAGTCAAGGGGAGCATGAACAGCACAATTCAGCAAGAGCAGGATGGATAGATTGGTACACTTTGGCATTCACAAAGGGGGAGCATAGTTGGATTTTTTAGCAAGTACTCAGGGGGAGTATGGACAGCAGAAGGTATACCAAAGAAGAGAATATCTTGGTCAGCCCTTTGCCCTTGATGTCAAAGGGGGAGAGTGACTTGGTGTGATGGTTGCCATCAAGTCCAAAGGGGGAGATTGTTGGCATTATGATTCAAGTGTTGTCCTTGATGGCAACTCACTCAGAGGTTGGTACAGATACTCAGAAGTTGGTTCAGGTGATGGCAACTTACTCAGAAGACAGATCCTAGTACAGCTTGCCAAGGAAGTTCATACACGCAGGTTTGTTAAGCCCAAGTCGCGTGTACACGCAGGTTGGCTTCAGAAAAAGCGCGTGTATGTGGAAAAGCACCTTTGGTCCATGGCGGTTAGTCCTTGGAAGTTGTGCCTATGGTTTCGGACCATTGTATCTCGACGGGCGTGTCGATCCCTAGTTTTGAAGTTGATGGTATTGTGTTTCTATGGTTTTGGCTCTTGGTATTGAACAAGGCCTAAGGCTATATAAGGAGAAGATGACTAGGCAAAGAGTAAGTGTGTGTGGGTGTCTGACGCAGTGAGAGGATCTGGTATTACTGGTTATCTGTTCGGGACGCTTGGCAAGGGTCGGATCTGACAGCAAAGGCAGAAGTAATCATTTCTAGATCTGCACGCGGGTTGCCTTTGGAGAAAGCGCGTATACACGCGGTTTTGGTACAGTGAAGTAGCGTATGCATGATAAGGGTTGATATTTCAGGTTGTTGCTGATTCTGATGGTTGTTGCAGAGTTCTAGATTCTGGTTTGGGTTCTGTGTTCTTGATGACAGGGTTTCAGTGATTCGGTATTGGGTTGTTTAATGAATTATGATGCAAGTATAAGTTGATGATTGTATTGCGGTAATGTTTGCTTTGTACTCTTGGATCCAGTCTGAAAATTGATGAAACGTGGTCCCTGAAGGTTGTAGGGTCAGCACCTACGTACTAGTAAATGGATCAGCTAGTACAAGAGCTGAGGGGGTTGTAGCTCCCTTCCAAAAGTAGTTGGAAAAACGAGAGAGAGGGTTGTAGCCCTCTGCAGGTTGTAGCCTGCATACTGGTAAAGGACTGCACCAGTATATTGTAAAAGAAGTTTCTCATTAAAGAAGAAAGAGACGAATTGCAGCAGGTGGTTTTCACCCACATTGGGTTTCCACCTTATATCATGGTGTTCATGTGTGTGGCTCTTGTGTGATGTTCTGTTCTGTTATACTGCTCCTGTTTACTGCTAAATTGCTTAATAATGTTCTGATGCATTTACTGAAGATAAGATTAACTGAATCATAAGATATCTGCATATACGCTAGTTGCTTTAGACACAGTCGCGTGTACACGCGGGTTCACTTAACTGAAGTCGCGTATATGTTTCTGAGTATGAAATTGAAAAGGTTTTATTGATCTGATAATACTGATTCACCCCCCCTCTCAGTATTATTTCCAACAGCTTGGTACTTTCTTATGCTGGTTTGGTAGTTTCTTTATGGTGCTTGGTATGTGCTTCATGGTGGTTTAGTATTTTGTTTATGTTGGTTTAGTATATGCTTTATTATGGTTGATACATTCTATATGATGTTTTGATTATGCTTTATGATGTTTTTATATATGCTTTATGATGTTTTGATATATGCTATGTGATGTTAGTATATGTCTGATATATGTTTGGTATATTATTTGGCATATTTTTTGGTATGTACATATTTGATGATGTTTCTATATGTATACTCGTGTATGGATGTAAATACCGTAACGAGTTGTGTTATAAAACTCCACTAAGTAGTATGGTTGTCATGTTATTATGGTTATGTTATTATGCTATCATGTGGTTAAGTTATCATGATGTTATGATGTCATGTGGATTGGCACTCAACATGATGATCATTGTAAATATCATAATGAGCTATGATATAAAGCTCCACTATGCGGTATGTTGTCATGTTGTCATGATGTTCTTTTCTCTTGAGCAAATCTTTCATTGTAAATACTACATCGAGCTATATTAGAAAGATCCATGAGCAGTATGTCCTCTTTTAGTAGGTTGTTGAGGTATATGAGTGATTGAATAGCGAGGACAATGTCCCCTAAGGGGAAGGGTTCTGTAACAACCCTGGTGAAAATTCCATGTAATAAAGTTAAAAACAATAACCACAGATGAATGGAACACTTGTTTTAAGCTTAATGTTGGGCAAGACATCCTAGGGGGGTATCCATTTGGTTGTTTATGGCTAAGTAAATTGGAAATGGCAATGGCTAAGGCATTAAAGAGCAAAAATGGAAATTTTGGCACATTTATGTAGGAAAATAATGGAAATTAGGAGAAAAAGGAGGTGAAAGGTCACAGGTTGCATGTGAGGAGGAAAAGGAAGGAAAATAATGGAAAATGAAGAAAATAGAGGTCTCATTCATAAAAAGGCTTCTGAGGATCAGTTGGTAAACTTTTGTTAGTTTAGCTTTGAAGCTTTCTCATTATTCTCTCTCTCTCTCTCTCATACTCTTGGACACTTAGAGTTTTCTTGGAGAACTTTGGCATTGGAGCAAGAAAGGAAAAGAAGGCAAGAGGAAGGAAAGATCAAGCAAGGAAATGTGGGATCAAGCAACTACAATAGGCTTTATTGCGGGTATCAACTTGCATGCGTATTTTCCTTGCTAGATTTGGCTTGCATGGGATTGCATGTGTTTCTATTCTACCATGGCATGGGTTTTACTAGGTGTGATAGTATTTTTTAGCCTAACCTTTCCATTTCCTATTAGATTTGATGAGATGAGTTCTCTCATGCAGTTTGTGTGGGATGGTTAGATTGGATTTGAAGCTGAGTGGGATGAATATCCGAATTGGCAAACACATTGTGATAGTGGTCCCTAAACCAGTCTGAGGATGCACAAAGCCACTGGCCTAATAACCCCTAAACTAAACTATGGGTTGTGGTAAAGACATATTGTGTGCTTGGGTGGGCCTATGAATCCTTGTCGGTGAATGGCGGGATATACGGTAATCCCAAGAAGTCTATTTTCTCTCTATTGGGCCTAGTGATTCCGAGATGGAATGTATAATAAAACCTAAAGAGTATGTCTCAGTGTAGGGCCTAGTGATCCCTGGATTAGACTGCAGATGCACAGTAAAACATGAAAGACTAGGAGGCACTCAAATTCCTCACGGTGTAGGTAGAGAACTCCAGTGGCATCCACATTGATTGGTGTTTTTGATGTTTTCTATGAGTCTCACATTCATGCTTGGAATATGGCAGAGAAGTGATTGGTTGAAGAGAGACTTGGATCAGCCAATCTATGGTCGGGTGGAATGTGGTAGTCCAATGATCAATTGGTTCATTGCATTGATTAATGAGAAATTTATTCCATTGATTTTCATGTTAAAATGTATTGGTGTATATATGGATTTTGATGGCTAATATGTTTATTGTAATTATGTTCCTATTATGCTGGTGATATGTTCATTTTATGGAAGCAACTATGTTTGGCTCTCAGCGTGTTTTTACTTGTATTTGAATGGATATTGTGTTGGGTCCCTATAATACTAGTGATTACCCTATTACTATTGTAGTTATACCCCTTATTAATATTGTTGTGCCCCTATTTCCCCCATATTGTTATTACTGTGCCCCATAGAATCCCTCTATTGTTATTTTTGTGGCTTTATATTATTATTGTTAGGTCGGCTGGATTATATTGTGACTCCTTAGACTCATATATATAGAAAGGAGGTTTTGTCATTTGAATCATCCAAGAATTGTTCATTTATGTAATGTAAAGGAGGCTGCCCCCTTGAAGAGGCTGAATTCTAAGGCGTTGATCTATCTTTTCTATCTTTTCTTGAGCTGGTTTCATAACATTTGGTATCAGAGCTTTGGATTCTAGGGTTTCGCTGCTCCAAACAGGTCATCGTGGAATTTTCGCTATAACTTTTTTTTTTGTGATGTTTCAGAAGTCGCAAAAAAAACCCATTTGAGAAGAAATTGCGCTGAACCTTGGGTCCAAATTTCAGAACTTTTTGCGCGATATTTGTGGAGATATGATCTGAGGACGTTGGCCTTTTTGCAGTCTCCTGAATTACATTCAAAACAGGTGACCTGGGAAAAATTGTCATAACTTTCTCTCTATGGATCGGATTGAAATTTTGTAAGAAGGTACAGAAAGGGAACGAAATGTAGTTTATTGTATGCATCGTTTAGATCGAGAGGTCGAAACAGTGACTCGTGGCACATCGTACAAGTTTGCTCTACTGAAGTAGTCTATAATCAAGTCACTGTGGGAGATTTCGCATAACTCTTCCTTGGAGAATCCAATTTGGGTCAAACTTGTGGCATTGGAAAGAGGACACAGAGGGCTACTGTAGGTCACAAATTCAGAACTAGATGATCAAAAAGTACAGAGATACATCAGAGTTAATATCGAGCTCCTACAAAGTGAAAAAAGGTGTGTAGATTATCTTAAACTTTTGCTTAAGCTTGGTTTGAAAATTTATTTTGAAGGAATTCAAAGGGCATAATAGAGCATTATTATCGGTAACTGATGCCCTGAGGAAAGAAAATGTAAACACCTAGTAAGGAACCTGAAAGTTCTAGCATGACTCATGAAGAAGAAGAAGAAATGCTATATGATATATCAAAATTACAAGAACAAGTGCAACGAGTGTCACTCGCACAAAAAGCAACAAAATCTAAAATGGATGGTTTAAGGAAAGATGTAGAAGCTAAGATGGATGGTTTAAAGAAAGGTGTAGAAGCTAAGATGTATGGCATGGAAGCTAAGGTGAATGGCATGGACGCTAAAATTGATGGCATGGATGATAAGATGGAAGAATTGAAGATAAATATGAATAAGTTGCTACAAGAAATGGTCACTAAGGGTGAAAAGGTACTAAAGGAAACTCATAGTGAGAACAAAAGAAATGTTAATCATGATTCCATAGACTCTAATGTTGGATCAAAGACTCACCATGTTCCAAAAATCGATATGAGGAAGTTTAATGGCAAGGATCCCGCCACATGGATATTACAGATGGAGCATGTTAGGACTCCACTATGTACCATTTTTGCTATATATTTTGACATCACTTTACTCTTAAAACCATGAACCTCAATGTCTTTTTCATTCACTTTATCCCAAGGTATATAGAAACCTCTTCTTTATTATATGGTTAATCTGTCTTACATTTAATTCCACAATACTCTTATATTTTATCATTTATTGAAGTGCATTGTTGCTAACATAAGCCAAAGATCGCAGATATGTATATGCCTTGGTGGGAATGAGCGACCGTTGCTGAAACAGCTGACTCCGTTGCTGAAACAGCTGACTCCGTTGCTGAAACAGCTAACTCAGTTGCTGAAACAGCCGTCAAGCACGCAAATCCCGTTATGCGTAATTTGCGATTCTGGAAGAACTTTTTGTGCAATAGTAGCAACAGCCTGAAGATACGGTTACCTGGATCATCCTGAAGATAGCACTTCTGTTGTCTCGGTTGTAACAGTATCTCTTTTAAGAACAGAATAGCCCTGTTTTGGAAACGGAATCGAGATACTCACTCTCATGTAAATTGTAAATGATGTCTCCTCTTTAAAAGGAGGAGACATCATCATTAGAGGGGGATTGAATTGTGAGTCACAGAACAGTATTGTGTGAGAACAGGAGCTAGTCTCCTTTTGTAATGTATCAGTTACTTTGACAGATGAATAAAAACTTCTTTTGAGCGTTCCAATTTAATTCTTTCTCCTGGGGAATCTTGTGAGAAGGAAAGGGCCCGCCTTCCTCACAAGATTCACCCCTTTGGTTCCTGTAGTTTGTTTATTTCTTTATGTGTTTGCACTTTCCTTAATTCTGTTGCTGAAACACTAGTTACATGGTTTGCAATACTCTGTTTCTTAGCGCTACACGTATTGAATGCACGAGTGTATGATGTTGAGAGCATGTGCTGAAGATCCCTGTATAAAGGGATAGGGTCTTGCTCCCATTGATTGCTTTCCTTTGCCTGCAGTGTGATTAGAAACAAGAGGACATGTGCTGAAGGTTCCTGTTCCTGGGAATAGGGTCTTGATCTCTTGAAGTTACTTTTCTTACAGTGTGATTAGTGCCAGGCAGCAGGTGCTGAAGTTCCTCACCAGGGAATAGGGTCTTGTTCCTGCTATGGTTGAATGATTTCTTTTCTTGTAGATTGATTTTCCTTTGCTGTAACAGAGAATTCGTTTCTGCTGTAATTTAATTAACTTCAGCTTTAATTAAGTAGAGTGTGAATTGATAGATTGATGAATTTAACAGATGTGTGTCTTTCTTTCACTACAACATTGATCCCGCTTTTGAAATTGAGCACATCCAGTGTGCCATTACCTTTGAAATAAAAAGACCTTCTCGGGTTGACAATTTATGTGGAGCTCGAATTGTGAAAACAATTAGAGCGACCAACATTTTGGCGCCGTTGCCGGGGAAGGTAATTATAGATTTCAAAAGCATTCATTTTTTCCTTTTAATGTGCAGATTGTATGAGAGGACGAGGAAACCAGAAGAAAAATAACCGCACAGGTGGCAAGGGCTGGGGAGGACGAAAAACGTTTATTGACGAGATTGTATCGAAGGCTGAATCATCACAAAGATTAAGTTCTCGGAAATCAAAATTTCAGCGTTCTCCTCAGTCAGATTACAGAACAGAGGAAGTTGTGGGTCCTGAAAATACAGAAGAACCAGAAGCCAGTGCTGAAGAGTCAGAAGGAAGTATTAGCAGATCAGTAGAACACATTGAGGAAATAGTAGAAAGCGTTGGATGACCGGTAGAAAACATTGAAGAACCAATAGAGGATTCTGACGATCGAGAAAGTGCAGTAGGAGGTCCAACAATGGAAGATAACAATGATGCATTCCTCTTTGGAGGAGGACGTGCAGGTCCTGAAGAAGAAAGAAGGGATGAAAATTCCCTTTCTACCTTGGGATTTCCCATCAGTGATCTTCCTGCAGGAACAATGAAAAATATCCCATTGTATGCCCTACCTAAGTTTCATGGTTTATCCACTGAGGATCCTGACGAGTTTCTTTTTGAATTTGATATTTTATGCAGAAGTTATGATTATGTTACTAATGCTCAAAAGTTGAAACTGTTTCCAGCCACCTTAAAAGGGAATGCTTTAAGGTGGTTCATGAGCCTTGGAAGTCAGGTAATCACAACATGGGAGCAAATGAAACAAAAATTTCTGCTTAAATATCAAGACTACTGCCAGACGAGAGAGAAGAAGGATGAACTATTCAATATGGCACAAAAATCGGATGAAAGTCTGGAGGATTACATAGAAAGGCTGCAATACAACATACAAAGATCCGATCACCCGGACATAAGTAAGGAAATTCGTAAAACAATATTACTTAGAGGTTTAAGGGATGATTGTTTAAATATGTTAAATATGCTTGCTAAGGGAGATATATCCAAAGAATCATATGATGAGATTTGTGAACTTGCTAAAAGGTGCTCTAGGGGAGCTGCAAGAAACAGAATAAGGGATTCCACCTATTCAAGGGTACAGAAATCAGCCAATGGAGGAGCAACAAGAGCAGAAATAGGTAATCTACTTGAAGAATTTAAAACCGAAATGTTAAGTTCTTTTGCTTCGCAGATTGACACTTTGCAGGTTAAGAAGAAGCAGGCCGAAGCAGAAGCAACTCTGGCTGTCTTCTGCCCGAAATGTAGAGACAAGCATCCACTAAGGGAATGCCCAAGAGATAAAGTACCAGTTTGCACCCTTTGTGAGAAAGATCATGAGACAGAACAGTGTCCATCTCTACCAGGAATAAAAGCAGCGTTGCAGCCAACGGAAGAAGAAGCTGAGGCAGTTTACCTGCTAACTCAAAGAAGACAATGGCAACCTAAAGGGCAAGGTATGAACTCTGGTATTCCATTTAATCGTTGGAACAATTATTCTGCTTTTGGCCAAACAAGTTACCCCCCCTTCAACCAAATGCAATACCCACTTTTCAATCAAATGAATTTCCCACCCATGCAAATGCAAAACCCTCCCTTTGTTGACCCTTCAATGTGGACTCCTTGGCCTCCACAGCAACCACCTCCTTTCAACCCTTGGAACCCAAATTGGAATAGTCAATCACTTCCATACCCAAACCAAATGCCTCAACCATCTGAAAGTCCTCATGACATTCCAGAGATTCCTCATGAAGAACAACAGGAAGAAATTCCGCATTCTCCAGTTGGCCCAACCCCGAACTCGCCTCATTTAGCAGAGCCAACTGCCTCCACTATTCCTGTCCCTAGTGACGATTCTCTAACACCCCCTTCTTCACCCATTAAGAAAAAGAAGAAAACCTCAGCAGTCGCAGGCTCCAGACCACGGACAAGGTCCACATCTCAAATCTTTACCCCTCCGGAAAACCCTGTCCCCAGAAAAAAGCCCTCCCTTTCAAAGAAAAGGAAGGGCAGCAATTTTGCTACCTTCCTATCAAAAAGAAAAAGGAAAACGACTGTTGAGACGAAATCCACCTCCATTTTCCCTGACCCTGCCACTATTCTATTAAAATCTTTATCCTCATTCCAAACTTCCCAACCCGGCTCGTCCGAAGGCACTGCCACACAAGAACCAGCGCCCCGGGATAATATGACATTGTTTATAGGTCAAGAAGTGACTGCTCCACAAGAACCAGTCACTAGCCCAGTGACTCAAACACAAGAACCAGTCACTAAGGCACAAGAACACACCAAGCAGGATGATAGTGGGAAATGCCCAGTGACTGAAACACAAGAACCAGCCATTGGAGCACAAGAATCCATTCCTAGCCCGGTGGATGAAACATAAGAACCACCCACTGTGGTGCAAGAACCAGCTACTACCGAGCATCAACAAAATATTCCAACAGAGCCAATCAGCACACAAGGTCCACATACTATGACATCTCTACTGGAGGAAAATGAGTTCCTGAAGTCTGAATTAGAAGCTTACAAAACTGAATTAACCATGGCTCGGGAGGCTTTTGAAAGAGAACTCAATCTCCATACATTAGCACACGTAGCCTCAATGCAAAATAGGGAGCCATGTATGGAATATATGTGCAAGGAGTGTGGCAGCATTTATCAGGGTGCAGGATACAGAGTAGTTAAGATTCAGCTCCCTGAAGCATCTACGACAGGTGGAATAAAAGAGGAATGCCCTACTGCTCCACAAGAACCAGTAGGACCCTCTATAAAGCAAGAAGAAGAAGTCAAACCACAGATATCCCATCCTTTGCAGGCGGATGCAGCCATCCCGACAGAAGAAACGATGCCCCAACACATTCCTTCTGATGCAGCCATCCCGACAGAAGAAACAATGCCCCAACGCATTACCTCTGAGGCAGCCATCCAGACAGAGGAAACAGTGCCCCAACCCACTACTTCTGCCAAAAAGACACAGACTCTGCCATGGGACCCATTGGAACAAATGAACAGATGGAAGAAGCAATATGCTGAAGAACAAGATATAATATTACGACAGCATAAGTTGCAATGGCAGAACCATGCATATGCTAACTGGGATAGCTGGGAACAAATACTGCAAGAGCACAGGGAATATAAGAAGGAAGCCAGACAGTCTAAGGCACGGATAGCCTTGATGTTTTCATTAGTGCGGAAATTGATGGTTACACGTAAACCCTCTGTAAATTACTCTCTCTTTCTTACTGAACGATTAGTTTATTTTCAATTAAAAGCAATAGCAAATGGCAGACCACATGAGTTAATGACTTCAGAGAAATTTGTTGAGACCTTTAAGGAGGCCCCTGAAAGTGACCAGCATCTGTTGTGCGAACTCTACCTTCATAATGAGGCCATTCCTGAAGATAGGAGAGTTAATCTCATTCCAATTGCAGGCGATATACAAATTAGGGCATTTGCTTCATTTTTGTCTAATCAGCTCACTTGGCAGACTGCGTTCACTGCAAGCAGTCATAATGAGGAGAATAAACTCCTGTGGATTAGACCAGAGCCTGTAGGCCCGGCCATGTTTATAGCACAGTATTATGAATTCTTGCAGAAGCCAGGAATGAACGAGCACATACAGCAATTACAGGCTTCAATCCTTTTTAAGTGTCAAGAGCACATTAGAATGAAGGGTCCTGCTGCATTGAAGGCCAATGATATCTTTTGGCAGCAGTCATGTAAGGAAAGACAGGATTATCATCCTTTTAACCCGCTCAATCTTCAAGCTGCATTATCCAGGGTCCCTAAGTACATTGATTGCATTCAACATTGTGGAGCAAACTGGATTGGGTATCATTTCCGTTTTCCAATTTTATGGCTGCCTTCAGACAAATATCAATGTCATTATCAGTTGACTGACAGAGAGGAAGCCTCGGCATGGCAACAGTTGCAGACCAACAGCGGATTCCGAGCTCCTACAGATGCCACCTTCTCCAGCTACTGCTTGAGTAATTTGCATGCTCAGTCCCAGTACTCAGACTCTGATTCAGACGAGGGGTTGCCTGAGGACATGCAACATTTTTAGCTGGGGGGGATGTTAGGACTCCACTATGTACCATTTTTGCTATATATTTTGACATCACTTTACTCTTAAAACCATGAACCTCAATGTCTTTTTCATTCACTTTATCCCAAGGTATATAGAAACCTCTTCTTTATTATATGGTTAATCTGTCTTACATTTAATTCCACAATACTCTTATATTTTATCATTTATTGAAGTGCATTGTTGCTAACATAAGCCAAAGATCGCAGATATGTATATGCCTTGGTGGGAATGAGCGACCGTTGCTGAAACAGCTGACTCCGTTGCTGAAACAGCTGACTCTGTTGCTGAAACAACTAACTCAGTTGCTGAAACAGCCGTCAAGCACGCAAATCCCGTTATGCGTAATTTGTGATTCTGGAAGAACTTTTTGTGCAATAGTAGCAACAGCCTGAAGATACGGTTACCTGGATCATCCTGAAGATAGCACTTCTGTTGTCTCGGTTGTAACAGTATCTCTTTTAAGAACAGAATAGCCCTGTTTTGGAAACGGAATCGAGATACTCACTCTCATGTAAATTGTAAATGATGTCTCCTCTTTAAAAGGAGGAGACATCATCATTAGAGGGGGATTGAATTGTGAGTCACATAACAGTATTGTGTGAGAACAGGAGCTAGTCTCCTTTTATAATGTATCAGTTACTTTGACAGATGAATAAAAACTTCTTTTGAGCGTTCCAATTTAATTCTTTCTCCTGGGGAATCTTGTGAGAAGGAAAGGGCCCGCCTTCCTCACAAGATTCACCCCTTTGGTTCCTGTAGTTTGTTTATTTCTTTATGTGTTTGCACTTTCCTTAATTCTGTTGCTGAAACACTAGTTACATGGCTTGCAATACTCTGTTTCTTAGCGCTACACGTATTGAATGCACGAGTGTATGATGTTGAGAGCATGTGCTGAAGATCCCTGTATAAAGGGATAGGGTCTTGCTCCCATTGATTGCTTTCCTTTGCCTGCAGTGTGATTAGAAACAAGAGGACATGTGCTGAAGGTTCCTGTTCCTGGGAATAGGGTCTTGATCTCTTGAAGTTACTTTTCTTACAGTGTGATTAGTGCCAGGCAGCAGGTGCTGAAGTTCCTCACCAGGGAATAGGGTCCTGTTCCTGCTATGGTTGAATGATTTCTTTTCTTGTAGATTGATTTTCCTTTGCTGTAACAGAGAATTCGTTTCTGCTGTAATTTAATTAACTTCAGCTTTAATTAAGTAGAGTGTGAATTGATAGATTGATGAATTTAACAGATGTGTGTCTTTCTTTCACTACAACATTGATCCCGCTTTTGAAATTGAGCACATCCAGTGCGCCATTACCTTTGAAATAAAAAGACCTTCTCGGGTTGACAATTTATGTGGAGCTCGAATTGTGAAAACAATTAGAGCGACCAACAGAGAAATTATTCGATCTCAATAATGTGCAAAACACACAAAAGGTACGTATGGAAACATTATATTTGGAACCAAATCAGTTTGTATGGTATCAATGGCTTTGCTCTCGTAAACAATTTATCACTTGGGCAATTTTTACGGAAGAATTGATAGCACATTATGAGGATACAAAAAGCAACACTTTTTTTAGCCAATTGATAAGTCTCAAACAAAAGGGTTCAATAATGGAGCACATTGAGGAGTTCCAAAAATTGAACATAAGGGTAAAAGATATTCCAGAGGAGCATAGGATTGATGTGTTCATAGGGTCTTTAAAGGATAATATCCAACATGATGTTCGCCTTTGGGAACCTGATTCATTAGAGAAGGCATTCAGGTTAGCAAGAAAAATGGAAAGCAAAATTATGGCAACCAGGAAGCATACCACTCACAACTATAAAGACGGAAGTGTTGTTGCCCCTAGTCTTCTACCACCTATAAGGTTGACACCACAACAATTGGAAGAAAAAAGAGCAAAAGGGCTTTGTTACAGTTGTGATAGCAAATACACTAAAGGTCATAAGTGTGCTGAGAAGAAATTATTCTACATAGATTGTGAAGAGGAAGAAGAAAAGGAGCAAGAAAGGTCAAAAGAAGAGGATATACTCCAGGAACAAAGCCTAGATGAAGAACAAATAAATCCAACCATATCTTGTAATGCATTGGCAGGAATTACCACTCCTCAAACCATCAAGATAGAAGGACAAATCAAGAAGAAAAAGGTAATAGTGTTGATTGATTCAGGAAGCACCCACAATTTTATTCATTGTAAGGTAGCAAAAGAATTGAATTGCTTCCTATATCCAGCACCAGAGTGTCAAGTGATGATTGCAAATGGAGGAACAATAAATTGCTCTGGAAAGTGCCATAATATCAAGCTATCCATGGGAGAATATGTATTGACTAGCCCAATGCTTTCCATTCCAATGGGAGGTGCTGATGTTGTACTAGGAGTCCAATGGCTACAATCCTTGGGTACAATAGCTTTTAATTTTCAAGAACTTTTCATCAAATTTTCTATGGAAGGAAAGGAAGTTGAATTAAGGGGTATTGCAGGGAAACCAGGAAAGATAATCAGCTCTAATGGTATGACAAAGCTTCTAAAAAAGGAGAAAAGAGGTGTAATTGCACAATTATGTTCGCTAGATGTTTCCACATCGGAATCATCTATTTCTCCAGATCTCCAAAAAGTCCTGGACAATCATTCCAAGGTATTTGAGACTCCAAAGGTCTCCCACCTATGCGTGATCATGATCATGCTATTCATCTGATTCCAGGAAGTGTTCCTCCAAACATCAGGCCGTACAGATATCCCTATGTCCAAAAGAGTGAAATTGAACGTATGGTTGCAGAAATGCTAGAGGCTGGTATAATTCAACTGAGTCAAAGTTCTTTCTCTGCTCCAGTAGTATTGGTGCACAAGAAGGATGGATCATGGCGCATGTGTCCAGATTATAGGGAGCTCAACAAGCTCACTATTAAAGATAAGTTCCCCATTCCTGTCATTGATGAATTACTGGATGAATTGCATGGATCAATTTACTTCACCAAGTTGGATCTTCGTTCAGGATATCATCAAATCAGAATGAAGATTGAAGACATTCCGAAAATAGCATTTAGAACTCATGAGGGTCATTATGAATTTTTGGTCATGCCTTTTGGCCTTACAAATGCACCTTCAACATTTCAAGGTTTGATGAATTCAATTTTCAAACCATTCCTTAGAAAATTTGTGTTAGTATTTTTTGATGATATACTAATCTACAGCAAGTCTTGGAAGGATCATGTTGAACATGTTGACAGGGTGCTACAACTATTGGAGGAGAAACAATTATATGCAAAAAGATCCAAATGTTTCTTTGGAGTCCAAGAGGTGGAATATCTGGGTCATATTGTATCTCATGAAGGAGTTAAGGTAGACCCTAGCAAAATTAAAGCCATTAAGGAATGGAAAATCCCCACATCCATAAAGCATCTGCGAGGATTTCTTGGGTTGACAGGGTATTATCGCAAGTTTGTTAAGAATTATGGGAGAATAGCAGCACCTCTAACAACATTATTGAAGAAAGATGCATTTTCATGGACTCCAGAAGCAACAAAGGCCTTTGAACATCTTAAAGAGGCAATGTGCCAAGCACCGGTCTTAGCTACACCGGACTTCACAAAAACCTTTATTGTGGAATGTGATGCTTCAGGAAATGGAATTGGTGTTGTTCTAATGCAAGATGAAAGACCCATTGCTTTTGAAAGTCATCCAATCAAGGGAAAGTTTTTAAGCAAAGCTATTTATGAGAAGGAAATGTTGGCAATACTCCATGCACTTAAGAAATGGCGACTCTACCTAATGGGAAGACACTTCAAGGTAAAAACGGATCATGATAGCCTTAAATACTTTTTAGAACAAAGATTATCCTCTGAAGAGCAACAAAAGTGGGTCACAAAGATGTTGGGTTATGACTTTGAAATCATCTACAAAAAAGGGAAGCAAAATGTGGTGGCAGATGCACTCTCAAGAAAGGATGAGGATGTGGAAGCATTGTTGTGCAACATTTCTATTATCCAACCAGATTGGATAAACGAAGCAAGGGAGGAATGGAAGAATGACGAAGAAGTGTGGGCACTTATTCAAAAGTTACAACAAGATTCCAGTACGTCTGATACATTTAGCTGGCAAAATGATTCATTATGGTACAAAGATCGCTTATACCTCTGTAAGAATTCCCAGCTAAAACAAAATATTCTTATGGAATTGCACACTTCTCCCTTAGGAGGGCACTCAGGATTTTTAAAAACTTACCACAGGGTTAAGAAGGAATTTTTTTGGGATGGCCTTAAATCAGATATTCAAAAGTTTGTGGCGGAATGTTTGGTTTGCCAACAAAATAAAGTTGAAACAATTAAGACACCAGGTCTATTACAACCTTTATCCATTCCAAGCCAACGTTGGGAGGAGGTTTCAATGGATTTTCATCACAGTTTACCCAAGTCTGAGGGAAAGAGTGTCATCATGGTGGTAGTTGACAGACTTACCAAGTATGCACACTTTTGTGCATTATCACATCCATTTAAAGCCAGTGTAGTTTCTACTGCATTTATGGAAACAATTCAAAAGCTACATGGAAACCCAAAGATTATTGTAAGTGACAGAGATCCCATTTTCACTGGAAATTTTTGGACAGAATTATTTTCTTGTCTTGGTACTCAGTTAGCTCATAGCTCATCTTATCATCCTCAATCTGATGGGTAAACTGAGATAGTAAACAAATGTTTGGAAGGATATCTTCGTTGCTTTGTATCTGATAAACAGACACAATGGGTCAAATGGTTGCCTCTGGCTGAATGGTGGTATAACACTTCCTTCCATACAGCAACAAAAATGACCCCATTTATGGCACTTTATGGGTATCAACCACCATCCATCACATCATATTTAAGAGAAAATTCTAAGGTTCAGGCAGTGGAACATCACATCGAACATCAACAACAAGTCCTCCAACTCTTAAAGGATAACCTCGTGTTGGCACAAAATAGAATGAAACAACAAGCAGATCAACATCGCAGTGAAAGAAGTTTTGATGTAGGTGATTGGGTATTCCTACGGCTACAACCATATAAGAAAATGTCTCTCAAGCAAGCTAAGAAGGATAATAAATTATCACCAAAGTATTATGGTCCGTACAAGGTGTTGCAAAAGATTGGTACTATGGCATACAAATTGGAGCTTCCTGCAGCTTCTCGATTGCACCCAGTTTTCCATGTTTCATGTTTAAAGAAGATTATAGGTGACAAGCTCCCAGTTCAAACAATATTGCCAGAACTTGACGAGGAAGGAAAAATTATATTGGAACCGGAAGCAGTCACAGAAACAAGAACTCGACAGCTACGAAATCGATCAATTTCAGAGTATCTTATCAAGTGGAAGAACTTATCCGCTGAAGATTCCACATGGGAGGATGAGAATTTTATGCAGAAGTATCCAGAACTACTCAAGCATTGAGGACAACACTTTTTTGAAGGAGAGGGGCATGTTGGGTCCCTATAATACTAGTGATTACCCTATTACTATTGTAGTTATACCCCTTATTAATATTGTTGTGCCCCTATTGCCCCCATATTGTTATTACTGTGCCCCATAGAATCCCTCTATTGTTATTTTTGTGGCTTTATATTATTATTGTTAGGTCGGCTGGATTATATTGTGACTCCTTAGACTCCTATATATAGAAAGGAGGTTTTGTCATTTGAATCATCCAAGAATTTTTCATTTATGTAATGTAAAGGAGGTTTCCCCTCGAAGAGGCTAAATTCTAAGGCGTTGATCTATCTTTTCTATCTTTTCTTGAGCTGGTTTCATAACATATTGTATCTATGACCTAATAAGTGAAAAGACAAAAAATTAAATGAGGAAATAATGGTTCATGGTGATTCTCAGATAAGTAAGAGATCCATACACTTAACTATGTTATCTACACTTGTAGGTTACATGTCGATGATATGTTTTATGAAATTCTTGTCATGGCTAGTAGGGGTCTTGTTAAGGCCTTGATCAACTATTTACTTTTGCATCATTGTTTCCCTATACTTTACTTAGTTCTGAGCTTTCACTCCATTCTTTTCAGTGACTTGGGCTTTGGGCCTTATAAAGTGGCTCAAATCTCGAAGTTGCTAACACAAAATTGGCGAGTGTTGACTACAGTCGCTGGTAGGTAGGCCTATGAGAGTGACTTTAGGTCTTTGGTCACTCCCTTGCCCATAGCATGAGAGCGACTGAGCCTTAAATTTTCTAGAAAAACAATGGGATCAAGGGACGGGTTGTCTGAGTGGCTGAATTATCTCCTGAGGATTATGTTGATGGTGTTGGATGATTGTTTGTGATTTTTTGTCGATTCCACTTCCTTAATTTTACCTAGGAGGTCGAATATGATCATAGTAGTCTATCATCTCATGTTTGTCCTAGTTGGCATGGTAACTTGGGTGGATGTGGGAGGAGGGTGTTACACTTTTATGTATATATCTATATTTTACAATATATTTCACTTACTAAGCAAGAAGAACCAACGGGGTATCTAAATAAGTCCTTGCATGTGAAAATAATTATAGCTAGGGTTGTAAAATGTAAAGCCTACAAAAACATATCAAGAGAATCCCAAGGAATGGCATAAAACAGACACAAAGAAGTGTATTCATTCAAATAAACACCACATTAACAATTCTGTAGTGGTCACCAATCCAGGGGTCTGGATTAGACTAAATTTAATGTCAACCAAGGTAGGTAAACTTAGAGGCACATGTCTACAATCTATATACCTAAAAGGATCTCATCTACCTAGATAAGTGTCTACTATGACAAGCTACAACACTCTTTTACAAGAGATTGGAATATGTTTCCTTTCGCACTTTAAACACTCAGATCATCTAATTTAATTAACTGTTCTAAAAACACACCGTGTTACTAGTCTGAGTTTTCAATCCCCTTACAAGGATATCATTCACAAAAACTCTTTCTCGGTAACACACTAAGCATCCTAACAATCAAACTCATGAAAACTAAAGACTCTTTTAAGCATACTAAAACTCAAATGCATGAAAACAGAGTCCACAGAGATACTTCGAAATTCAGTGCTCAATTAAATCTTTTACAAGATCTTGTTCAATAATTTAGCAATTGAAGTTTCACGCTATCACCATGAATCATATAATAACACTCGCAAGAACTTCTAATCGAATTAATTAATTCACAAGCAAAGAAATGGCATCAAATGCTATTCAGATCTGAAGTCTAAATGCTATGAAAATGAAATGAAAGTATACCAGTCCCCACGTAGGGCCCATCCACGCGTTGATGGTACACTTAGAAAACTTCAGATGATGAAACCGTTAACACATAAAACACTGGAATGATGAAACACTGCCTGTGATTAAAGTCTGGAAATCAATTACATGCAAGAACAGAGTTCTGGTAACAATAAAATACGCAGTCTTAAGTCTGCTCAATGTTTATTATCCTTCGTTCACTAACATTCCTTAAGGTTTACAATCGAATGTACATACATTATCACGCAGATGTTTCTGCTTTTAAAGTCAAAAAGGTGATTTTTGTTTTTTTTCTAATCTTAACTGATTTCTAAAACAAAATGAAATCAGTTTAGGTAACTTTGGCTTTTTGCTGCTTTTATGACCAAAAAGGTTGGGTTTGACCAGCATTGAACATATATCCAGGAGCTCCAGATGCGATGTTGAATAGATCTTTCACCATGTATGTACATCCGTGATCACGTCCCTATCCTCTGTTTTGATTTTCCTAACATGCCACGTGTCACAACATAAACGAATTACAAGAAGTCATGACATCCCGTAATTTTGTTGAAAATTTCTAATTTTTAACATAAAAATCCACAAATTAAATTTAATGTAAAATAACAATTATAATGCTTAATTGATCAATTTCAATGGACTATGAGGGGTTTATGGGAGAAAATAATAGATTAATGATGGGTTTTTAGAAGAAAAGGATGGCAATACAATAGTACCAACATCTCCCCCAAGGTCAATAATTTAGCATGTCCTCATGCTAATCTTGATGTGTTCACTTTATATTCTGTTCCTGCTTGTGCCTCTGCCGCTTGTAACAAGACATCTATACTCTTCTGAACTTGGGCATTCTTCTGAACTTGGAACTCATGTTTCAGATTCTTATATTTTTCTTTGAGAGCTTTTTTCTGAGTGTACCATTTTGTCGCCCATTTGCACATTTCGGTTTGTTCAGTCTTAAGTTCTTTGATTTGCTCCTTCAATTTCTCATTTTTCTGCTGAGTCTTCTTGCTCTGAATCTCAACATTTCATTTTCCTTATTTATGACCTTCTCTAACATGTTTGCTTCCATCAATTCCTCTTTTAGCTCTTCAATTTGTTTCTCTAACCTTCTCTGTTTCTTGTTTGTAGGTACTAGCTCTTTCCTTTCTTCCTTGTTACTCTCGATTTCCCATTCTGCTTCTTGTTCTAGCTGTGAATTAGTATTGCTTTCAATGTCCATTGGTGCATCTGCATCTGGCTCTGGTTGATCATCTTGTGTTTGATTCCTTTTTATTCTCCTTGATCTTCGCTTATAAGTAGTGAAGATTTTATCTTTTTCAATTTTCTTGGCAATTTCTTGCCTCATCCTTCTTGTCCTTACACCATTGCTGGGTTGAGGAACATTGCTTGACTTACGCTCAGGGATTTCCTCATCAATATCAAGCATAAACTCTGTGTGTTCTTGTTGTTGTTCCTATTCATCTTCATTAATTTGATTGGCAATTAAAAATTCTTTCCATGTTTTTCCTCTCCTCTGCAACTCAAATTCAATTAGAATTTTGATCAAACTAGAATGATACAAACTCTTATCTTCATTACCTTTTCGTTTCTGAATGGTCTTCGACATTTTAGTCAAACTCTGTAAGAGGAAGTAGGGAAAACTGATAGTGCATTGACCTTTTAAGTGCAACAGAAGTTTTATGTGATATAGGTATACTATATTGTAACGTCCTTCACATGTAACAAATTTTTTAATAATGTATACCATTTGTCCCATGGGTGAATTAGCCAACATCTGGTAACACCCTTTTTCTAATTGACAGAGGAAACCCTTGACCTACACATAAACTGAGTCCATGATTTTTCTCTAAATTGCTTGGTTTTGAAATATTTTTCCCCTTCTGGACTAAGTTCCAATGTTTGTGCTATGGTATCCTCTGAAATTCTAAAAGAGAAGTTTCCTATTAAAGCTTTCTCTCCATTGAATGTGAATGCAAACTGCTTTGTCACTTCTTCATTGTTTCAATTGAATTCTCTAGAAAAGATAACCAGTGTTTTTCCCTTAAAATCGTGACACAGTCATCATGATATTGTGAACTATCAAATGTTTTAGGCTCTGCTCTATTGGTCATTTTTAAAAAATCTTTGTTCTCACCCTTTTGTTTATTCTTAACAATTCAATTAGGGTTTTGTCAATGTGTTACCTCTTTTCCTGCATTTCGCTTAGCTGACCTAGTAACGCCCTCAGATCTCAGGGTTTCCTTCTTTAATTGCTTGGGCGGTGGTAGAAACTCGTGGTAAGCCTGTTTGCTATGCTCTTCCTTTGTAGCGCCTGCTGTCTCGGCCCTCTTTGAAAACTCAGAGTTTGAACACTCACATGGTAACGCACTTTATGAGCTGAGAGTTTTATAAAGTGAAAACTTAACAACCAACCTTCACCCCATTGCTATAATGATAATTCAGAGTTGAAGGGGCATTCACATCATAAAGACAGAGGAGCGGTACTGATTTGCATAGGTACAATCATGAGAACACCATATACATATAAAGAGTGCTTTAGTGATGATAACAAATATATGTTTCATGAGCCGACTTGGGTCAAAAGACTGTTTTATAACTCCCACATTCAAAATGAACGAAATCATTTAATACTTGTCTTTCCAATGATTTACCACTTGTCTTTCCAATGGAACGACTTATCCACTACGTGTTGGTACTTGGCCGATTGAAAAATGATGGATCGATGACAAGGTTTGATGGCCGATTTAAAAAATGATGAGTTGATGACAAGGTTTGAAGAGTGGTGTAGGAAAAGGTTTGAAAATCGTAGTAGGAATATGGCAATAGGCTAAAGTATGATGGGAAATGATAGCAGAGTGATAGCAGAGTTGAGTAGTTAGGAATGTTACAAGGGTGATGGGTATAGGGGTTTTTGAAATTGATAATAAGAAATCATAATCATCATTTTTAACACTAAAATAATTCAAGAATTTTAAATGTTAAAAATAAAAATTTCACCAATACATTACACTTGTTGGTTGACAATGGCTGATTTGGCGTGCACAGGTAGGACTGATGTTCACTGTCCAAAACAGGTCCCTTTGAAATGAAATTGAATATAACAGGTCCCTTTAATCCTTGTTGTTGATGTAGCCTTGATGATAAGCAACCTTTGAAAACTTTGTTGAAGTAGCCTGATGTATCTTGAATGCAGTCTTTAACAGGTCCCTCTGATATTTGTTGAACAGGTCCCTCTAATATTGGTACTGGTAACATAGTCTTCTGAACAGGTCCCATTGCATATTGCTTGAACAGGTCCCTCTGATTAGAACAAAAAACAAAAACAACTCTTTTATTGAAATACTGAAGTACTGAAACAAATTCCTTGAAGATATAAAAATGAGGAGATGAGATAGGGAAAACAAAATGCTGATTCTTGCTGATTCTTCTCCCCCACTAATGCTTTGACTTGTCCTCAAGTCATTATTGAATGGATGAAAAACAGGAAACAAGTAGAACAAGGAATTCTTACCAGCCAAATGATTGGTTTTCTAGTAAGAATTCGGGTTTCGAGTGTGCCAGAGTTTGGTTTTCAGATCTAAACCGTTACTGTTTTTTATTTATTTATATTTTTTTTTATGTGTTTTTTTTTTAAATGAAGTTGAATGAACTAAGGTAGAGATATCACAACTGAAGGCTGCAATATCTCAACCTCCCTTTGCTAAGATACAGTGTGAATAAAATCCTCCTTGCTGATGAGCTTATGATAGAGTTTCAACCGATGGTCATTGACAAGAAAGGTGTTGCCTTCTCCATCAATGGTAGTAATCTTGATTGATCCATTTTCATATACTTGAACTATTTCATATGGGCCCATCCAATGTGTGGTAAATTTGGCTTTATGATCTCTGAATTTAGAGTCAAAGAGTAAAGCCCAGTCTCCTTCTTTGAACTGTTTCTTTTTAATGTGTGCATCATGCCACTGCTTCCTTTGTTTCTGCATTAGGATTGCTGTCTCTTCTGCTTGTTGCCTCATTTCATCTAACTGGTTCAATTGCCGAATTCTCTCTTTTTGTGCTTCATTCAGATCAATTCCTAAATCTGCAGCCATCTTATAAGTATGTATTTGAAATTCAATAGGAAGCAGTACCTCTTTTCCATACACCAACTGATATGGTGTAAATCCTGTAGTGTTTTTCCACGTGATTCTGTAAGCCCAGAGTGCATCTTTGAGCTTCTCTTCCCAATTCTTTCTGTTCATTGCTACTGTCTTAGTGATAATTCCTTCCAATGTTTTATTGGTAGATTCCACCTGGCCATTGGCCTGTGGATGGTAAGGTGTACTTTTCCTGTGTTTGATTTTATATTTTTCTGTGATGTCTTTGACTAGCTTTGAAGTAAACTGAGTACCTTGATCTGTCACTATCTCCCTTGGTACTCCATACCTTACAAAAATTTCTTCAAAAAGGAAGTTTACCACTGTTTGTTCAGTTGCCCGGACTAGTGCTTTGGCTTCAACCCATTTTGTCACGTAATCAGTACATACTAGGATGTACTTTTTACCTTTTGAAGTTGGATTGATGGGTCCTATAAAATCTAGAGCCCATTTTTCAAATGGCTCTAAATGTACTTGAGGCTGAAGTGGCATTTCATCTATAGCTGTTGGTCTACCCATTCTTTGACAACTATCACAACTTTTCACATACTTCTTGGAATCCTTAAAAATAGATGGCCAATAGTGTCCAAGACTGAGAATCTTGAATGCTATTCTTTTGGCTGCAAAATGCCCACCACACGGTTCATCATTGCAAGATTTTAAAATATCAATTATTTCATCATTTCTTACACATCGTCTAATAACCATATCATAACCAGTGTAAAATAAATCTCCATTAACCCATGAATATCTAGCACTTTGTTTGATCAACCTCTTCTTTTCCTTTGGATTAAAATATGGAGGTGTTTTTCCTGTTGACAAATAGTTGGCTAAGTCAGCATACCAAGGATTCACTATTTGAATTGCAAATAAATTTTCATCTGGAAAAGAATCTTCAAGCGGAACAACCTCACTTGAATTTTGCAGTCTAGAAAGAAAATCTGCCACCTGATTCTCCTTACCTGGTCTATCTAACACTGTAATATTAAATTCCTGTAATAATAACAGCCATCTGGTAACTCTGCCATTAGTGATTGGTTTATTCATTAAATACTTAATGGTAGGGTGGTCAGTATGTACAAAAACCTCATAACCAGTTATATAAGGTCAGAATTTATTCACAGCATGTATGATTTCAAGCATTTCTTTTTCAGTAACTGTGTAGTTTAATTCTGTAGGTGTTAGATTTTTATTGATGAAATAGATGGCATAATTGAAGGACTCTTCTTTTTGGCCTAATGAGGCACCTACTACAGTATCAGATGCATCTGTAAAGATGTGAAATGGTAGGGTCCAGTTAGGTCCTTTTAAGACTGGTGTGGTTGATAACTTTTCTTTGAGTGTTTCAAAAGCTTTCTGACAATTCTCATTCCAGTTGAAAGGTGTATCTTTTGCTAGAAGGTTAAACATAGGTAAAGCTATTTTACTAAAATGTTCAATAAACCTTCTGTAATAGCTTGCATACCCAAGAAAGCTTCTTACCTCTTTTTGAGTCTTCGGAATTGGCAAATTGACAATCATCTGGATTTTTGATGGATCAACTTTAATGCCTTGAGAAGAAATATAGTGACCTAATACTATCCCTTCATTTAACATCATAAAACACTTTTCATTGCTCAGGGATAGATTAGCTTCAATACATCCCTTCAAAACTTTTTCAAGATTTTCTAATGAATGCTCAAATGAATTACCATACATTGAAAAATCATCCATGTAAACTTCAACACAGTCATGAACTAAATCAGCAAAAATAGCTAATACAGCTCTCTGAAATGTAGCTGGAGCATTGCAAAGTCCAAATGGTAAAACATTATAGGCATAAGTGCCCCAGAGACAGGTAAAAGTGGTTTTGTCCTAGTCCTCTAAGGCTATCCTGATCTGGTTATAACTAGTGAAACCATCAAGAAAAGAGAATGATGATTTCCCAGCTAATGTGTCTAGCACTTGGTCAATAAATGGTAGTGGGAAATAATCTTTGAGGGTTGCTTTGTTCAATTGTCTGTAATCAACACAAATTCTCCACTTGCCATTTTTCTTGGGCACAACTACCAATGGGGATACCCACTAGCTGTCAGAGATAGGATAAATAAAATTGACTTTCAATAGTTTTTGTAATTCATCTCTAACAATATCCTGAAGCATGGGATTCATTCTTCTCTGCAGTTGCCTCACTGGTTTGATATTACTATCCGTGTAAATATGGTGAGTACATGTTTTAGGGTGATTTCCATGCATATCGGTGTAATCCGAAGCAAATGCTTTCTGATATTTTCTCAATAATTGAATCAATTTTTCCTCCTAAGATGAGTCTAGTTGAGTGCTAATATTCAAAGTTTTTCCTGGACTAATCTCTATGGTCTTGCTCTGTGTGTTTGTGATAGATTGAATGGGAAAAATGTTCTGAAATGTTGTTTGCAAAGAATGAATGGTACATGTTTCCTGAAAATTCTATGCCAAAAGTTCATCTGCAGCATGGTATTGGTCATTTCTTAATTCTTCAAAAATATCAGGTTGAGAAAGGAATAATTCTACCAAATCATCATTATTATGTTCTTGAAAATCATAGATTTGATTGATGCTGAAAACAGATTGAACTTCTTCCTTATCATTGTATTTATCATCAAGCCATAAATTGTGTGCTACTGCTAGTGATTGTGCTGATGGGTAAAGAGTGAGTTGTTTTCTTTTAGTTCCTCATGAAATAATCATATTACCCGATCTACATCCTATGAATGCATCAACAGTTGCTAACCATGGTCTACCAAGGATGATAGGATGTCCTCATAAATTAGATTTTGGTTGAAGAACTAAAAATTCCACTGGATACTCCCAAGAGTCCAATGAAAAAATTATGCCCTCCAAAATCCCTTCAGGAATCACTTTAGACCTATCAGCTAGTTCTAGAACAATTGTTGTGTGCTGCAGGTTTGTGAGCTGCAATGTCTTCATTGTTTCAAGAGTCATCACATTTATTGCGGCCCCAAGGTCAATTAAGGTGTTTGGAATATGTATGTTGTTAATGATTGTAGTGACTCTGGGAATACCAGGATCAACATACTTTTCCATTGAAATGGTGTTTGTCATAAGGCCACCTAAATGTCTAATAACATGAATAGTTTGTGGATCAATTCTTTTCCTAGTAGGCTTCTTGAGGCACAGTGCTTTGATTGCTTTAGTATATATGGGAATGTCTTTTATGGTTTGCAATAGTGGAATTTTTATATAGACATTCTTTAGCTCATATAAAACATCAAACTGTGGTATAGACATGGGAAGTTTTGCTTGTACCAATCATTCTGGAAAAGGTGGTGGATGCAACGATTGCATTTGTTTATTTTTGATGTCATCATTTTGTTTCCTTTGAGTTGGAGTTTCATTTTCATTTTCTTCGTTTTCTTCTTGTTTTTCAGCTATTGGAGGTTCTTTTTGAAGTACCTTACCTGACCTCAAATTGATATTTTGTAAAGGTAATGTGGGATATGATGGTCCCTCATGTACATCGTAAGCTGGTGTCTTTGCTCTGTTATTTGGATTTGGTACAGGCTGAGCAGGAATCTGAGTGGGTCTAGGAGGTTGTTGGTTAGATGGGAGTTGTAAGTGAGGTGGAGTTATTGGTGGAAGAGCAGGCAATGCTTGTTGAGAGTTTTGGGGTTGATAAACAACTTGCTGCTGAGGATATAATTGCTGATATGTTTGAGGATATTGCAAATGTGGCTGATGATACTGTTGATATGGCTGAGAATACTATTGGTATGGTTGAGGATATGGTTGATATTGTTGAGAGTACTGTTGAAATGGTCTCCATTGTTGCTGTGGGTAATTTTGGTGTTGCCATGGCATGGGGACATTCCAAGAATTCTGAGCATACATCTGATCTTGTGCAGGAAATTGAAAATTTTGGTTTGGAAATATACCTGGAGGTGGAGGTCTAGGTTGCCACGGTCTCTTAGCGCCCATGAAATACACATTCTCCATATCTGTGTTAGCTGCTTCCACATTACAATTATGCAAAATCTTGACTTTAGAGCAATTAAATATATCATGATTTTCAGTATAAAAGGCACAAACTTGAATGTTTTCTAATGGGCAGTCTTTCAAGGCATGTTTCTTCCAACATTTTGGACAAGAGACAACCATTATTTGATCTTCCTCTTCTTGTCTTTTCTTGGCTTTCAGAGTGTCAATTTGAGTTCCTAAGGTACTTAATAGATCTGTTTTGAATTCTTCTAACAGGTTTCCTATTTCAGCCCTTGTGACACTTGATGAAGCAGATTTTGTGGCTTTAGATGATAGAGCTCTTTTTCCATATCTGGCTTTGCTCCTTGAATACTTTTCACATAAATCAGTAATTTCTTCGAAAGGTAAAGTGGAAATATCACCTTTGCCCATCGAATTAAGATCATCTAAGTATTCCTCTGGAATGCCCTTCAAAAATATTGTTTGAATCAGATCAAGAGACATGGTACTATGTTTTGATTTTTGCAAATTGTAAACAAATCGTTCCAAATACTCCTCTAAATTTTCATCCTCTTTTTTATTCATCCTAAAGATATCATCTTTAGAATCTTTCGATCTGCAACAAGGTTGGTATTTCTTTAGGAATATTATTCTCATGCCATCCCAATCAGTTATTGCATGTTCACCAAGTCCCATGAACCCTCGTAATGTTGATGCTTTTAATGTTGCTAGGAAGAGTCTAAGCCTATGGGCATGATTTGTGTAGCCATATGTTCAACATACTATGTCAAATTCAAACAAGAATGAATCTGGATCTTCTGAAGCCATGCCATAAAAGTTTGGTAGCACAGATGGAGGTATGTTTTTCATTTTTATTTCCTCTTCATAATTTTCTCCTTGTTCTTGAATAGGAAATTTAAAGGTTCACTCTTCCTCCTCTCTTCGACCTTGATTTTGTGGTCCTCTTGCTGATCCATCTCCTTCCTCAGCCATTTTGATAGGTTCCTCTATTGATTTAATTTCTTGTTCAGTGTCACTTGTTTCAAAGAGAAGTTGTTCTAGTGATTTTTCTCCTTCTTGAGATTTTTCAAAGTCAGTAGGTTCAAGGAGAGATTTTTGAGTTATTGTGCTACCTTCTCTTGTTATAGAGGATTCAAGGAGATGTTTCTTCTATGATTCGTGTGCCAATAGAATTTGTCTCTCAATGACTGTGAGTCTTTGCCCTGATTTCAGTTTATCCTCTAATTTTTGTATGGTGACTTTCCCAGCTGGTGTTGTGTGTTCAACTTTTACTAAAGGGTCTGCTCCTAGTGGTGAATTAGTTTTTGGATGGGGGGTTTTTATGAATCTACCTTTATCATCTCTAGATCTAGACATAAGTAAACATGACTTCTAAAATGATGAATCAAAATTAAATCTATGTTTTTTTTTGTTTTTGTTTGTTTTTAATTTTAATTTTTTTTTAAAAATCCTCTAGTTGCGCCTCCCCGGCAACGGCGCCAAAATGTAGTGACCAATCCAGGGGTCTAGATTATACTAAATTTAATGTCAACCAAGGTAGGTAAACTTAGAGGCACGTGTCTACAATCTATAGACCTAAAAGGATCTCATCTACCTAGATAAGTGTCTATTATGACAGGCTACAACACTCTTTTACAAGAGATTGGAATATGTTTCCTTTCGCACTTTAAACACTCAGATCATCTAATTTAATTAACTGTTCTAAAAACACAACGTGTTACTAGTCTGATTTTTCAATCCTCTTACAAGGATATCATTCACAAAAACTCTTTCTCGGTAACACACTAAGCATCCTAACAATCAAACTCATGAAAACTAAAGACTCTTTTAAGCATACTAAAACTCAAATGCATGAAAACGGAGTCCACAGAGATACTTCGAAATTCAGTGCTCAATTAAATCTTTTACAAGATCTTGTTCAATAATTTAGCAATTGAAGTTTCAAGCTATCACCATTAATCATATAATAACACTTGCAAGAACTTCTAATCGAATTAATTAATTCACAAGCAAAGAAATGGCATCAAACAGTATTTAGATCTGAAGTCTAAATGCTATGAAAATGAAATGAAAGTATACCAGTCCCCACGTAGGGCCTATCCACGCATTGATGGTACACTTAGAAAACTTCAGATGATGAAACCGTTAACACATAAAACACTGGAATGATGAAACACTGCCTGTGATTAAAGTCTGGAAATCAATTACATGCAAGAACAGAGTTCTAGTAACAATACAATACGCAGTCTTAAGTCTGCTCAATGTCTATTATCCTTCGTTCACTATCATTCCTTAAGGTTTACAATCGAATGTACATACATTATCACACAGATGTTTCTGCTTTTAAACTCAAAAAGGCGAATTTTGTGTTTTTTCTAATCTTAATTGATTTCTAAAACAAAACGAAATCAGTTTAGGTAACTTTGTCTTTTTGCTGCTTTTATGACCAAAAAGGCTGGGTTTGACCAGCATTAACCATGTATCCAGGAGCTGCAGATGCGATGCTGAATAGATATTTCACCATGTATGTACATCCGTGATCACGTCCCTATCCTCTGTTTTGATTTTCCTGCCATGCCACGTGTCACAACATAAACCAATTACAGGAAGTCATGACATCACGTAATTTTGTTGAAAATTTCTAATTTTTAACATAAAAATCCACAAATTAAATTTAATGTAAAATAACAATTATAATGCTTAATTGATCAATTTCAATGAACTATGAGGGGTTTATGGGAGAAAATGATAGATGAATGATGGATTTTTAGAAGAAAAGGATGGCAATAAAATAGTACCAACAAATTCCAAGCTCAAAATACCAAGGGTTGAGGTTGATGTATATCACCACCTACACCACCTAGAAGCACAACAATGATTAAGGCAAGGGAGTGGCAATCAACACATGTTTATGGACCAATATAGCATCATAAAGGAAACCAATCTAAAGTTATGATGGAGGAATAACGACAATGGATGGAGATACCTCAGTAGCACAATAAGGAGTAATCAAAACATAGATGAAGATTGCAAGGAATTAGTTGGAGAACACGTTCATATTTCACCAAGATAGATGGATGTTCATGCTTGGTACCAACTAGATTCATTGTTTATCCAGTCATATTCTGAGGCTAATTCCCATTTTTTGAGCATGAAACATGTGAAGGTAGATGTAATGCAATGTACGTAAGGGAGATAATATGGTGTACTTAGGGAGGCACCCAAGGGAATGATAGTAGATATATAGTTGTGTATTTATATGTATGGAGATCATATGTACTAAATAAAGTTCAAGTAATAGTGTGAAACTAATACAAGTAAGCAGGCTTAATAGAGGGTTTTTACTACTATATTTTTTTCTCTAAAATGTTCCTAGGAGATATATGATACTATATAGAGAAGCAAATTAGTGCAATGCGGTGTTGTGAAGAATATTGTATTTTTAAAAAACATTACTTCTGGAGTGTTTTCCTTCCTTGAGAACTAATTCATGATGTTATCCTACCTCAAGGTGTTTTTATATGATTTTTGTGTTCATACTTTTAATATCTATTGTGTGGATATCTTAGTGTTAAGTTATATTTATATTATATCTTTAGATTTATTGGAAACACTACATAGTGTGGAGCTTGCACTCTATACTAGTAGGCTCACGAGGAGAAATATGATATGCTAAAGCAATAGGCATGAATTCTCTAAGGACTAAGTAATAGAATGTTAAGTAGAATGTGTCATAGGAACACCATCTAAGGAAAGAAGATGTTTTAAAAATATTCAATGATAGGTCACATATATAAAGTCAATTGGACATCAATATATGGTTGATACGGTGGACTAGGCAAAGGAAAAAACACTTGTAGTGATTGACTTTATGCAGTACAACATGGTGAGCTAAAGTAGAAGGGTGTGAATTTTTGAAATATTTGGATGAAATAAACATCATGGGAGGAATTATAAATGGCATGCTGATGAGAATTGGAGGAAATAACTAAGAGTATATATAAGAAATAAGGGGGGGATAAATCACAATTAATCATCTCATGAAAAGAAGCAATGGAAAATGTTATGGAACTACATTTAGTTACATAAATATTAGGTTCATTCCTTTGTACCCATACCACTTGATAACATGAGGAATGATGAATAGTTGGTAGCTGAAGATGAGCAACAATATCTTGGGAAACCAATTTTTTATCACTACCACTCTTAAGGACCATGGAAATAGTTTAATTTTTAATTCGATAATTATGATTAAATAAGAAGTTAATGAAGAGAATATCTAAGCAATAAAGGGGGGACAAATTATAATGGATCAACTCATGAAAAGAAGCAATGAAAAATATTATGGAACTACATTAAATTACCTAAATATTAGGCATGTTCCTCTATATGCATCCCACTTGATAACATAAAGGATGATTAATAGTTGGTCACTGAAGACAAGCGACAATTTATTGGTAAACTGATTTTTTTATCACTTCCACTATCAAGGACCATTAAAAAAGTTTAATTTTTAAGTTTATAATTATGACTAAATAAGAAGTTAATGAGGTAGGTGGTCGAATAGTTTATAATGAGAAGGATATTGAGATACAAGATCATAGAAATAAAAAAGGAATAACTTCAACATCTAGTGTGGTGATAGTAAGGGAAATTGTTTCAAGGTACTCCGTGGATGTATTTTCATTATATAACAATTTTCCTAGATTTTTGTCATTGGAGAGCATGACACTTAGAAATAGTAAGGGTATAAATGTTGTCAAAGATGTAATGCTCTTCTAGATGTAGGGAAAATGGTGTGAAAGGTGTAAGAATTGTAGCTTAGGGAACGGGTGAGGTTAGGACATGGAACAAAAGAATTATGAATAAATAGATGGGGATTTTAATAAAATTTAGGTTCAACAATGAGGGATCCTAATAAATCATGATATATCGTTCAAATCTCATAGAGATTGAGTTCATTTTGAACAAGAAAAAGTAGACAAGAACTAAACTTTAATATTAGCATTTCTTTGGACATGTGAATATGCAATTAAATGTAAATATTAACGAATGCATCAATATATTGTTCAATTAGTTGACCACATTTGTAATCGAGAAGTTTCCAACAATGCATGAGGTTCTATGATACCTTGGTAGAATCCTTCTTTAAGTGATTCACTAAAGATTTCTAGATATTGGTTTATTATGTTGTGGAATTCCTTAATCCCTCATAATGAAGATGAAAATATAAATCAAAATATTCTTCTATTTTATATTACCACCATGTGTTGCCACATGTTCAAGCTAACACACAATGAAGTGGATTTTGGTGACCCCTATCATGTCAGGATTGGTTTTAAAGTATGTAGAAATATTTTGTATCCATGAACCCCATACATCTCCATCAATTTTCCCACCATACTTTCAAAGAGTGACACAAGTATCTAGTATGTGCCTAGAAGAGGATGGTGTGTCCTATGATTTGACAACTTCCTAAAGAGCACTTACAAGTTCTGAGAGTCTAAAGAGAGGTTACACATCATGGAGGCAGTGCACTCACCTTAGAGAGTGGAAGGTAGATAGCACGAAACTCGATTTTTCTTTATAGGGATGGGAGGGTAATCTATTAGAGAATTAGAATAACATGACACTTAAAACTTCAAGGTGGGCATTGAACCAAAGTATCTTTTTGTTTACTACAAAATGTGTTGTAGCTAAGAGAACCTCTCCTTGATTACTAAACAAAGAGAGCAAGTGGATCCCTATGTAGGCTATGTGAACCTACAAGAGAAGGAGACACATCCATATATGAAGCTATGCAAGCAAAGATCAATACCATGATGCCAAAATGGTAAGATACTTAGTAATCATCCCACAAATCAATTTTACAATAGAAATAATACTAAGGCATCCACATAAATGAAATATAAATGAAATTGTTGGTAAAGCATATAGACATACCTAGTAATACATCTCAAATTACCAAAGTTAAAAAAAAAAAATCATAAAAATTAACTAAATTATAATTTTATTTTAAATTATTATTATTAGTTATAAAAAAATTCCTTTCACTTCAACATATATACAATTAAAAAAATGTAACAGGATTCTTAATAAAAAATCATCTTCATTTTACCATGGATATTCTTAATAATACCATGCACAAAAATCTATAACTCGTGTTTATATGTCATATTTTTTTTATTAAACGATTTAAGTTAAAGAGATAATTACTTTTGAGATAGTTTTATATTTTAATTAATTTTGAGATACTTGTCTACGCTGATATTTATATGTCGTAATTATGACAAGTCATAAATCACTATTTATGTACAAATATAACAATGTTGATGCAGTGAATAAGGAAATGGATCCATGGTATAGATTATGATACCAATATGCTTAAAAGTCCCTAGCCATTTGTTCTCATTATCTTATAATGGCCAAATTCAAATTTAATATTTTTTCTCCACCTTCTTTGTTAACTTGACAAGCTAATCATTGAATGCAAAAGATGGAAGGGTTTCCACTCCCTAATTATGAGAGGAGTGGGTTAATTTTTCTTCATCCTCTAGAAACTTTTCTATGGAGAAGAATGCCTTGTGAATTATGCTCACGAATTGGAATACAGAATTTATGGGGAGGAGAAGAAGTTAGTCTACATAGGGGCACAAGTGTAAGGATGAACAAGGGAAAAGTAGGGCCCAACATGGTTGTTTGAGTACATGCAAAGAATTCTAAGTCCTACTTGGGTAAGAGAAGGATGCAAACAAGGTTTTGCAATGGAAACATGTGTGTAATTGGTAAAGGAAATGATAGAGGGACTATATAGTAGTAAAATGATCTATTCGTGTTATGTATGCTAGCTAAGAAGTCTTGAAATTTGTTTAGGCCCTATGCTTAGTGGGGAAGAGGAGTATTTATTGTTATCTTTTATTAATGAAGGATAGTTGTTTTCACCTAACCAATTTCCAAAGTAAATAAGAGTTCCCTTTATGGTAACATGTATGACTCAATGGTGGCTAGTTCTAGAGAGATGAATGTGCAGTTGAACCTATGGTTTGATGCAAAAGGATCATTACCAATTCAATTTGCAACTCACATTCTAGGTAAATGTTTTAGTAACTTCATAAATATATGCATTTGATTTCAATAGTTTCCTATGTTGAATGAATGAAAGTGTATCCATTGTAACAAACCATTTGAATGAGTATTTTTTTTGTATGTGTACGTAATTACTTGTTGAGATAAAATTTAAAGATGAATGAATTTGTGATTTAATTTGTGGGAATTTGCATGCAAAATTATTGGATCATGAAAAAAGTACAAAGTTGAGTATGTTGATAGTCATTGTCCAATATGTGTGCTAAATGTGAATTTGTTGGGTTAGACTATTTTAAGCTAGTATGTATGTATACATACCCCTAAATAGTATTGGTAATGCTTTCCTCATCACCTAGGAGATATATTCTAAATGGATACTTCCGTTGAAGAGCAAGATCATTCCTATCATACAAATGTTATAGGTTTGTGATCGACTGACTCAATTGATCAATTTTCACAATAAAATCTATGCTTACTTGTAATATATTCATTTATGGACAGAATTAATCAAAGATTATCTCAGACTATGTAGAAGGATATGATGATTGAATTGATCACTTCCATTAATTTGTTTTGCATGATTTTTTAGTCCTTTCAAGTGTTATTGAGGTCAAATTTCCTTGAAGAAATACTTAATTCACGAGAGATAGCCTAGATGAATGTGTACTAAGTCATGTCCTCTCACTAGTGAGATTTTGGGTCTTGAGGCTACCTTCTGAACTCAATGCTTAAATTATTATCCCATATAATGATGAATGTGAGGATATTTTACACCATGGATATGCGATTGAAATATGTGGCATAAGATTAAGAAAAGGGAAAGTAGGTGTCACATCACTCATATCATAGGTATATGAGAATGGTGTCACATCAACCCATTGTAGGGCACACATTTGGGAATTAAGGAATTGGGACTAGGAAGTAGAAAAAAGGTCATTTTACACATTGGAAAGCTCAAAACATCAAGGAACATGTTAATTATACACATAATTGATCAAGTGCAAGATTTAATTCATTATAAGGCACATATATAGAGGGCTTTGGGGTATCAAAGATAGAAGAGATGAACCCTATATGAAAAATGTGATAGCCAAAACACCACCATCCATATACATGGATGAAAAATTTTGTTATGATCTATTTCAAGAAACAATGGTTCATCTAACCATAGTAAAATCATGCATCTCACACATGCATAATTGCCTAAACACTAGAGTTAGAGCATTGGGTAATCACTATTCAGAGCAATAAAGGATTATTCAATAGCTAGAGCACTACCAACCATACACATGGATGACTAGTAGGGAATCAAAGGGATGTCTCATTGGAGCATTGATGCACTTAGGGTAATCACTATGGTAAAAGGATCATCCAATCATACAAATGGAAAACTAGTTGGAAGTTAGGCATCAAGGTGGTAAAGAAACATCTAATAAAAAAAGATCCATTGATTGTGCACATGGGAAACCAGAAAAAAATTAAGGAAATTTTCATTAGAGGATTGAGTACACTTAAGGAGAGGTTTGTGACAAGACACTCTGGTGACCCTACACATGGATGATCAATGATGAATCATATAATCTAGGGGGGATCTTAAGTAGGACAAAGGAAGGGGTCCCTATACAAATAATGCATGTTAGGTTGAATAATGATGATAAGTGAAGCTTTATATATGGATATAATACCAATGGACTATCTATGTTGATTTTTCATTAAAGTTCCCAGACTTGGGAAAAGATAGAAATATGGAACAAGTCTATGGACAATGCTTAGTAAAATATTAATAATTGAAGTAATAAGAGCTTGTTGGTTAGTTTGAAAATGAAATAGAAACAAACAAAAAAAAAGGTAATTCCCAAGAAAACATAAATATCACATAATTTTCTTGGATTCCTTTATGCTTTAACACTCCCTAGTAGTGAAGTGAATATTTGATTTTGTTCAAGATCTACTAGCCATCAAAGTGATGAATTCAATTATCCATTAAGTATATTCTATGTCTCAAGAATCAATAAAATTCAAGCCTTACTTTGCAAAATGCCATATAAATGTAATATTACCCATCTAATTATTATATCATTATTTTTTCAATATCATCTTGGAAAAATAAGCAAAAAATGGATGATTTCCATTCATGAAAATAATTTGGAGTTTAAACTTATTAAAATTGTTCAAGGTCAAGTATCATGTAATATTACAACCAAATCACGGGAATTAATCTCACCAAGTGAAGATGGATGGGAAATTTTTTTTTTTCTCTATATGAATGGAATTTCATATATCATAACTAATGATAATTCATGGTATATAATGGGCCAAATAACTGCAACAATAATTTTGAACTCACTTAAATGTCAACTTGGGGTTTATATAAACTTGTGAGGTGTTGTACATTGTATGTTGTATGTGAAAAGTACACTAAAACGATAACCTTTCGAAAATAAATAATGGTAATTATAAGAATACAATAATAAAACGAGGAAATGAAAATAAAGTAAATGCTAATTCTTCTACAAGGAAACCAAACTACCTTAATAATGAGAAAGGATACCCAATTTGAACCTCCTTATTTTTGTTCCTTATCTCTCCAACATAGATGGATATCTACCATAGGGCTTCAATAGAAAATTGGCATTTTGTGGAGGAGAATGTAAGAATAGTCCAAAGAAAACCCAATTTTACAATGGTGTCAGGGGAAGAGAACCTTAGACTCATAGGTTGAGATAATATTGAACAAGAGAGATAGGTAAAGAAAATGGAAACAAATTAAATTTTCATATACAAAATTAATATAATAGCAGGAAATCGAAAACCATAAAACAAAATATTCTAATGATAAACCATAAAGAAAAATAATTAAAGAAAACACATGAAAGCAAATGAAGGCTAGAAATGGAAGTGTAACGATTGAGGAAATAAAACCACAATTCTTGGAAGAGAATAAAATAATATTCATTCAATCCACGAGTAGAGGGGATTCAACCTCCATTATAGATCCAAAGAAGGCCAAATCTTGAAGCAGTTAATCGAGTGACTTCCCGAAGATAAAAAAAAAATATTTTAGCAAGAAAATTGAACCAAAATTTTGCACCACTTCCAAAGTTTAATTGACACCTTGATGAATGGAATTTTTCTAGAAGAGACTTCATATTATACTTGAAAAGGAGTCCCAGCTAATTCTACTCAAATTTTCTAGAGAAGCTAAAGGGACAAAATCCCTTAAAAATGGCAACAATATTCGAGTTTGTTTGAAATAATGAATGCGGAAGATCAATCTTCTCTTGTTGATTTTATTTCCTATACTTAGCCTTTGGAAACCAAATTAGGCTTCTTATATAACCTATGCAATAGTAAAAACCATAATTCATTATAATATCAATCATATGTCACATTTCGACTTGAATTAAGTTAATTTCATATAGTTATAATAAGTATAAGATATATTAGTCACAAAAATGGTGAATTTTCCATGAAATGAGTGAGAACCAACCAAAACACTAGAACCACTCATTTTTCTATGTTTTTTAAATTATTCTTGTAAGTGACTCCACCTATTTGACCCAATTAAGCCTATATTATTTGATGTATTATGAGATTTAGATATATATGTTTGCCACAATTTTGAAAATATTTCAAAATATGATTCAAAACAACCATTGAGTACCAATCAAAATATCAATCTATTATTGCTACATAAAATTTGGAAAGACTGTGAACAATTAGAGTGTTGAAGTTTTTCCTTCCCGTGCTTCTCTTCCTTTCTTACTTGCAACAATATTCAACCAACTATAATTGACATAAAAAAATCCAATATACATATAATTAACTCAAAATAAGAGATTTATAACATATCTTTCTATTGTTGTGATTCGGATTTGATTTTTGCAATTTTGGAACTATTGTTGCACGTTGGCTATAGCTTTTACGATAGGTTTATATAGGTTGTAGAGAATCCTATAGGTCATTGTTTTGATCATTCTAAGGATATATATTGATGGAGATATTCTTTTAATGCATTGTAGGCTAGCTTGGTTGTAGCCTATGCGTGGATTATCCTAAAGTTGGTATCCAATTTTGATTTTGTTGTTGTAGGTCACCCTTGTTGAGTTGACCATAATATTAAGGTTGAGATCTATGAAACACACCAGCTTGATATAGTTGTATGTTGATTATTGTGACATTTTGTCTCCTTATTTTCTATTAAAAAAATGATGGAGCTGATGTTTATGTTTTATGCGTGGGTGTTAGTAACTGATTAGAAATCTACCCCAAACCTACAAATTCTACTATTAAAATAACAATATGAGATTTTTTGTGTGAATATTCAACAAAAGGGAGCAACCTTTGTTTTATTTACTGACCGTGTGTTTTTTTACTTTTGTAAATTTCCTTTAGCACCCTGCACTTTTCTTTAAAAAAAAAAAATTACACGCTTTGAAAGTGACATTCATCATCACTTTCACATTTTTCCATCACATTGTATCATTAATTAATGTTTCCAAATTCTATCAACCTCACTTCTCATCCACTCAACTTGAAAAATTAAAGTAACCCCTTGAAATAATCACTTGACAAGCATGCTTACATTTGATCTAAAGATGATGATTCTGAATGGCCTCGGGCACTTTTCATAATAATTTATAAAATATTTCCATTATGTTAGTTATTATGATGCAATTAATACAATCTACATAATCCATCAATTATCTATTGATTTTATTAAACACAACCTTAGATATCCCACTAAGAGTGGATATACGATGCCCTTCTTCAACAATTAATGTAGCTACTTTCATGTACTAGTCTTAATATTCACTTTGACTTGGAGAAATAATTGAGGTTGAAATTGATAATGTACCATTGTTTTCTTTGTGTTGACATGCAAGTGTTCACCCATTCGTATAGGTGCTAAACAGATACTTTGGAGCCATTGATGAACTTAGGGGGTCTTATAGAGTTGGTTAGAGTGTTGTTAAATTTTGACTGAAATATAGTTTCTTGGAGATTCCTATAGGCTATATTCACTTATATTACTATGTTGTCATTGGGTGATACTAAATTCATTTGAATATATGAAGTCACCTCCACTATGTGTGCACTTTGTTTTTAGATGTTAGAGTAGAATGTATAAGGTACCAGTGGTAAATTTTCCATGTAGTTGTAGACCTTTTTTCTATAAGGATTCCTATAGAAGGTTGATGATTTCAATTTTTATTATTGTTATGTGTTTTTTAGATCATAATGGTTGCCTCTTATAAAAAAAATTAAATGCCTCCTACGAAAAGTTATGCTTCGTGTGTCTTTTCTAGCCACTTATATGGTTCCTTATAGAAAGCTATAGGTCTAATTTTTTTAGCCACAATTATGTTTTGAAATTCATAAAGGTTGAGAATCAATGGACATGGGAGATTCAATGGGCAGATAAAATTTTGGGCTAACTTACTATGTGGATGATTTATGAAGTGGAAGTGAATGGTTTGATGGATGAAATGGGTTGTATATTGAGTGGTATTATGGAAATATATGTGATTGGTAGTGTATGATGTATGCATAAGTACAAATACTTTTATTTTTGTATGGGAAAAATGGAGTGAAGAATGAAAAATAGGATATTGAATGGAAAGTGGAAAATGTAAGGACAATGGATAAATAAATTAGAAATGTCTAATGATGTTTTGCAAAGGAAATGCATGTAACAATTATTTTCATGGTTGTCTTCTTCTTTTTATGAGAGATTCTTCAACGTAAATCACATAGAATATCATTTGTCGACGTGTTTCGAACCAACTAGTGTGGTTCATCGTCAGGACAAGTTGAAGAAATAGATCTATTTAAATAGTATGAGCAGAGACCCCCAACGGCTATCTTATCCAACAGCTAATTTTGACTATGGGACCAGAGTTAAAAAGTCAAAATAATATAGTTATACTCGATGACCATTCTTTTAAAATATATAAAATTTTTATATAAATAAAATAATTAAATAGGTGTTAATGTTATTAGTTAGTCAAAAGTTTAATAAAAATATAAGTTATAAGAAATATTATAATACCACATACATAGGGTATAGAATAATAGTTAGTGAGAATAAAATAAAAAGGAAAAAATAATAGAAATATAAATGAACCAAGCTAGTAACAGTAAAAGTTAGTTGAAAAAACAAATTAATAATAAATCAAAATAAAAACAATAAAATAAAGCTAATAAAGGTACAAGTTAGTTTAAAAATTAAAAATAAATAAATAAATACATAAATAAAACTAAAACTTAGGAAAAACTCAGAAGGAGGTTAGTCAAGGTTAGTTTAAAATAAATAAATAAATAAATAAATAATAATAATAATTATAAAATAATAAAATAATAAAAATCAAAATATATAAAAGAGAACAGAGCTAAGGTAAAAGATAGTTGAAAAAGGAATAAAAATAATAAATAGATCATTATACTGAAGAAAAAAAAAAATATATATATATATATTAATTAATTAATTAATAAAAATAAATAAATAAAAATAAATTAAATTAAAAAATAAAATCAAATAAAAATAAGATAAATAAATAAATAAACTAATTAATTAATTAATTAATAAAAATAATAAATTAAAAAATAAAGTCAAATAAAAATAAAATAAATAAACTAATTAATTAAAAATAAATAAATAAATAATAATAATAATAATAATAAGTATATATAAATAAGGTATATGAATAAGAAATAAAAATAAAACAGAGAGAATGACAAAAAATAAAAAGGGGGAGGGACAGAGCAAAACGGATCAACCCTAGGAGGAAGGAAGGCTTCAGGGGGAACACAGAAAGCGAGCACAAAGCTAAAAGGAGGGGGAAGGAGAAAGACTAAGATGACAGGGCAGGGATCCAACAGCTACTGATTTTCCAGCCGTCATCTCTATTGAGATTATTAGGCCTTCTTTCAATCTCAATAGCTTCCCTGAATTTACGATGATGGAAATGAGCAACCTTAGCAACAACCTTGGCCTCCTCAATACAAACATGATGCTTGGTCTTTTCCACATGCTCTGCTAATGCTGAAGACTTGGTTCTTCCATGTCTTAGGTCAGCTGCATGTTCGCTTATCCTCTGATGGATGGAGCGTCATGTTTCCCCGATATAGGGGGTTCCACAAGAACAAGGGATCAAGTAGACACCCTTCATGTCCATAGGGTCAACAGGATCTTTCACTGATCGGAGGGATTTACGAATGGTGTTGAGGGGCCTAAAGGTAGAGGGGATGTCATACCTCTTAAGGATCCGAGCAATTTTGTCTGTGGTTCCTTGTACATAGGGAAGATGGACCCCTAGTCGGCGCTCCTTCAGTTCTTTATTAATTAACTCATTTTTAGAGGCTTTAAGGAAAGCCCTCTGACCTAGGCGCCTACTATAGCCATTCTCCACAAAGACATTAAGGAGATGGGATCGCTCCTTATCAAAGCTCTTATTATCGGAGATCCTCAGGGCACGAGTAGCAAGGGTGTTAAGAACACCCATCTTTTGAGCAGGGAAATGATGGGAATCGGCATGAAGATACTGCTCAGTATGCGTTTTCTTTCGGAATACTTAGTGGGAAAGAGTGCCATCCATATTCTTAGAAATAAGAATATCCAGGAAAGGGAGGCAACCATTAACCTCTTTTTCCATGGTGAACTTAATGGAAGAGGACTGATAGTTGAGGTGATTGAAGAAGCGATCCAGCTCCTCTTGGCCATGGGACCAGATGACATTAGTGTCATCTACATATCTTCTCCAAAGCTTAGGAAGGAGACGAGCCGAGGCTAAAGCTTTGGCTTCGAAATCTTCCATAAAGAGATTGGCGACAATAGGGGAAAGGGGGGAACCCATGGCAACACCACAAGTCTGTTCAAAGAACTCACCCTCGAAACAGAAGAAAGTGGAAGTGAGACAGATCTCAACTAGATGCGCGGTATCGGGATCCGTTAGGCGATAGATCACTTCCAGGGCCTCCTTTATAGGGATGCAGGTATAAAGGGAGACCGCATCAAAGCTGACAAGGATGTCATCAGGGTCAAGTTTAATATCTTTAAGCTCCTTAATGAAGGATGCAGAGTCTTTCACGAAGGACTCAGGGCGATTGGTCCTTCATGTGTGGAGTGCACAAAGCATTCAAAGATTGGTCCTAGTCTTTTGAAAGAGGAGATCCATGAATTGATGATTTTATTGATGTTGATTTGAACATCAATGATCGAATTTATTCGTGTTGGTATTCTTTTTCCTATTTACAGGTCAAGAGATATGTATCCTATGTTGATCTTATGAGTATTGTCTTGGAGACAAGTTGGTAATGTGTTAGCTAATTATATATTTTATTCCTTGAAAACCATATATATTTCACCTTCATTATGATAAACATATTTCTCTTCCTTTCAAGATAAAAAAATATTGTTTCCCATGGACATTGTGATGAATATTGTGTTGTAGCTTCCTTGATTCTTCCAGCTAGTAAACTATGAATTCCTTTTTCTTTTTCATATATTTTTTTGTTTTTATTTTTTGTTCCTCTTTTATTCTCTTTTTCCTATGTCATTGGTGCCATTTATATTTGTCACCAATTCACTACCTCATGGTTCCTCAAGGAGGTTTTCAACATGATTAAATCCTCTCCTTTGTTATTCTTCAAGTCTACACTTGCCTTAGGAGATTTTCAAGTCAAAACCTACCTTAGATGCCACAACGAGGTTTCCATCATGGGATTTTTGTATTTTATATCTCCCTTTCCTTCTTTTTCATTTCAATATGTTTCATATTTCTTTTACGCTTGTAATCTTCATTTTATTCAAATATGGTAGTCCTTCTCATGTTTTTCTTGGATGTATACCTGTTTTATGGAACAAATTTCTCTTTTTATTCATTTGATTCTTTACACTTTTCATGTAGCTCTCCTAGGTCATTTATTCATAGCTAGGTTGACCTTGTTCACTGTTGGCAATCTACACAAGGTGAGAAATTGTCTTACAAAGTGTTGTGAGATTATGGAAGAAGAGAGCTTTCATCACTTTTTTTTCCAAAAATCATTAAAATTATCACAAACAATGCATATGAAACATATTTGAAAGGAATTCATCAATAACTCTTAACTTTAACATGGTAAAGAGTGGTAGCTAGCCTAGACTACATAGTTGTATTTCAATGATAAATTTTTCATTTGATATAAAATTGAAGTGATTCAAAAAAAAATTTGGAAGTGTGTTTACAGGAAAATATCGAGCAGAAATAGGTTTTTGAAGTGAATAACTTTGGTATGGTAAATTTGCTAAGAAAATATTATGTATGAAATTTATTTCTATTTCCATCTTTGACAAATAATTACATTTTTTAGCATAACTTTTCATTTGATATCAGATAGACATGATTCAATTGGGAAAAGAAAGTATATTTATAAACTTAGTTTCACTATAATAGGTTTGAATGATACCTTCAATTAATATGCAAGATATGCCAAGAAAACTAGAATCAGTACATTTTCAAACAAGAAATCACCATTTTGGTTATATCTTCCTCATACAATGTAGAAATAGAATGAATTCAATTGGATTGGAAACTAAAATTAGAAATAAATATTTTATAGATTTAAAATATCTCTATTTTCTCCATTAGAAGATGACTATCCTCACTGTGTTTCTAACTATTTTGGCCTAGTTTTTTATTATTTATAAATGTAAGGAAACAAACATATACGTAAATTTTGTGGATAATTTGACATTCACTAGTTGATGATATACATTTTTAAACCCATATATTTTACCATAGAAGTGTTGGAGGTGTTTCCTACTCTTTTTTGATCAATTTTTACTTTCCCTGCATTGGTTTTCAAAAAATATTTTGCAAAAAACTATATAGAAAAAGATGCAAATTATAATATAAGGGACTCCATCTCAATGTATTTTTTATCATCTCACTAGAAATGGTGCTGAAACATTATGGGCCAAATAATTTCAAGAATAATTTTCCTCACTTTAAATGTCAACTCAGGCTTTGTACAAACTTCTGAAGTGTTGTGCATTATATGTGCAAAATACATTGAATCACCCATATTTCAAAACTTAAGAATGTTAATTCTAATGACATAAGAAATAAACAATGTAACAACCATAGGCTAAAAGTTCATGTAATAAAGTTAATAAAGGAAAAATAAGACCAAGGTCATGGGACACGTATCCCAAGTTGGACGTTGGGCAAAACATCCTAGTTGGTGTTCATTTTGATTTATTATGGCTAAGGGAATTGGAAAAGGCATTGGCAAAGGCTTTGAAAAGGAAAAAAAGGCATTAGTTGGTATTTTATTTATGAAAATAAAGGAAAATAGGAGAAAAGGGAGATGAAAGGTCACATGTTTGCATGAGAGGGAAATTGAAGGAAAAATAGACGAAATTGGAGAAACTAAAGGCCTCAATAACAAAAAGGCTTCTGAGGATCAGTTCACATCTTTTTTTGGTTAACCTTTTGTCAATTTTAGCTTGGAACTCTTTATATTCTCTCATACTCTGCACACTTAGAGCATACTTGGAGCACATTAGCAATAGAGGATGAAAGACAAAGAAAGGGAAAGGAAGTGGATGAAATAAAAAGGACAAGAAAGGAAAATTTGGATCAAGCAGCCTCAATAGGAATACTTGCAGGTAACAAGTTGTGTATGTGAATTCCTAGCTGGTTTGAGAATTCATGGCACATGCATGTGTAAATTCTTAGCTAGTTTGTGAATACATGGCACATGCATATGTGTATTTGGTTCTCTTGCTGTCATGGGCATGAGATTTTCTAGGTGTGACAGTGGTTTTATACTTGCCTTGCCATTTCAGGATAGCCATGTCATTATGGGGTTCTTTCATTCATTTGAGATTTATATTTATCGATGGTTTTAGAACCAAGTGAGGTGGTCTCAAGAAGATTCCTAAGGGCCTAGGAATCCCTCGAATAGTTTTGGTGGGATTTCGGTAAAGCTTGAGGGTGGAGGCAAGAAAATTACTCAAGGTATTGGTGAATAAATTCTGAGGAATCCAAGCTTGTTTTGGGCCTCGTAATCCCTTGAACATTTTTGGAGGGATTGTGGTAAATCCTAAGCATGGAGGTGGTTTAATCTCTAAGAAGCCATGGTTTTTTGTGTTCTTGTTTTGGGCCTAATGATCCCTTGACTAGTTTTGGCAAGATTGCGGTAAAGCCTGAGGTTGGAGGTGTTTTAATCTCTAGGATTCCCTAGTTATTGTTGTCTTGAGTCCCACATTCATGCTTGGAATATAGAATGGGGGTGATTTTCTAAAAAAATATTTGGTTCAACCTAATATATGGTCGAGTTGTATGTGGAAGTCCCTGACTTGGTTGGATTTTTCATATGTTAATAAGAGCTATTTTCCTATTTTATTTCATGATTATTTGTACTTTTTATTATGTGGTTTTGATGGTTGTTCTATTAGGGTTATTATTCTAGTTATATGGCAGTTATAAGCATGGTTTCATAATAGGATCTAGTTATGGAACATAATGGGTATTGAATGCATGAGTTATAAAGTCTTATTACAACTATTATGAGAGGGAAATAAAACTTCTTTATGATTCTCTAATAAGTATCAGACCCATATGTTTAGATATGGATTCATGACCTATAGATTACATGTTCTCATTATGTTTGATGAAATGCATGTCATGTTCTAGGAGGTCTAGGTCAAGTTCTGCCTTCAAATTTGTATGTCTATCATTGTTGTCATGTCATTATCGGCTCTGAGAAGTTACAGGAAGTTTCGGGCATTAGTTTGGAGCCTAACCTGGAATTTAGGCTAAGAATCCGAGACTGCATGCTCCTAACTAGAAATTTTAGGTTGCAACTGTATGGATGCAAGATTCTACATGTGGTTGGAGGCTTCCAACTACATGGAGGAATTTTTTTGGGTGTGTTTGGGATCCCAGGGTAGAGAATAAAGGGTCCAACTTAGGGTTTCACTACCTAGGATGGTTTCTCAACCCCTAAGTTTCATGTAGCCCCTATAGGATGTTCTAAAAGGTCATATTGTCATCAGTAGTTGGCCCCACTACCTTAATGGGACCTAGGAGGTTGGATCATGTCATAGTAGTTCTCAGATCATGTTTACCCTAGAAGGCCGGTGAAAGAGGGTAAATGTGAAGGGGTGGTAACATATTGGTATCAGAGCATGGCTTAATACTTGGATTGAATGGGAATAATGTGTTTTTCATGCATGCATTGTCATGGTTATTGTTTTCATGCATGAGGTCATGGTATGTAGTTTCTGTTTTCATGCATGATTTCAGTATATTGACATGATTATATATATACATGTATCATGCTAATCTTGAATGATTTTGTAGATGAGATAGCCTCCCTTGAACTTCACTGCGGTATGTTGAATATGTTTGTATTTGGTTATTTGACATGGTATGTTTGCAAGAAAAATAGGATCAAATATGACTAGAAAAATTATGGATTACAGTTCATGAGACTCTCCCTATAGATGTAACACCCCCTCCTCTAAGTTCAACCCAAGAAACCTGCTAGTTAAGGTAAAGATGTGATGAGAGAGGCTACTATAAGGGATTCAACTTCCTTGTTGACCTTAAGGAAATGGAATCGACGGATGATATCAAACAAACTCATCCAAATCAGCAATCAAACCCTAAAAAGACATGTTAGCCACCATGACATCCTGTCCCTATGTCCCACTGATGATTTCACCCTTTTAACCCCTCATCGCTCTCATGCTATAGGCATGAAAATATTCAGAAACCCAAAGTCACTCTCATAGGCATATGTGACAGTGACTAAGGACTTTTCTCAGTAGACCTATGTCAACGACCCTAAGATTTGAGCCACTTTTCTAGCCCAGAATCCCAACTTATGCCCATAATGTGATACAACCTTCATAATTGATTAAATACATGATAATAATGTTGATAAATAAAAAATGAACCTCAAGACTAGGCTTGAGCATCCCCAACTGGGACTAACATTCTACCAACCACTTGGAATCAATGCAATCTATAGGTATATGATACAAGACAGAGTATAAATGAATGAAATAAATTATGAAACATAACCAGAAGGATCACCTCCTTCTCCATTGAACTATTATATCATGAATTAGGTATTGGATCCATCCATTCAACAATTACAAGTAAATACATGAAATAACCATAACATCAACTATTCATTTAACCATGCTTATAACCAACATAAAACCATCTAAATATAAAAGATATGACAGCCATTAAATCCACATATAAATTAGAGCAAAAGTAAGATAAATCAGCTTTTATTAATCATAGGAAAATCCAATCAGGTTCAGGACTTCCACGTACCACCCGACCATAGACCTGGCTAAACCAAATCTCTCTTTCAACAAGTCAATAATGTGCCATATTCCAAGCATGAATGTGAGATCTCATAGAACAACCAAGGGAATCCAGAGGTTAAACCATCTCCACCATCACCAAACCGTGATCACACTAACATTGGTGCTCCGATCACAACTGAACTGAACTTGGAATTCCATCCGAAATCCATCACTATCCTTGAGGAATTTTCTGTCTATTTGTCTCTCAGGCTTTACTGCAATCTAGTCCTAGATCACTAAGCCCTAAACCAAGACCAGTCTCTCAAGATTTATCGCAATCAAAACCCAAATCACTAGGACCTAAACTGAGACTTCTCCCTCAAGATTTACCATTAGGAACAAAACCGGTCAGGGGATTCCTAGACCTATGGTTATGAACCTTGAGATCACCTCCGCCCTGGATTTCGGAATCCATCTAGAAAACCAAAGCTAAAAACCAAGATAAACATCCCAACATACCACGACATACCAAAAAAGGAAACATTACACTGAAAACCACTGCCATAACCTAACAAAACTATGCCACCCATACAAAGAGAACCATACACCAACATGCAAAGGCATGCATGTCAAAACCAGCTAGGAAATCACACATGCAAAAGGTTACCTCCAAGTATTCTTGTTTAAGCAGCTTGATCCTGCTTTCCTTCTTTGATCCTTTCTTTCCTTCCTTTCTCTTTTCTTGCCTTTAATTCCTTGATCCAAAGCTAGAGTGTGGTGGCCTCCAGTATTGCAGAAATAATGCTACAACTCCTAGGACTCCCTTCTTTACTTTTATCAACCCGGTAGTTCGTAACAAACTTGGAAGCGACGGTGTTGTATGCACAAGTACTAGCTCTTGCCGCAGGCTGTCACTTGATCAGCTGGCACAAGTCCGCTAGGAGCTTAAGCCAACTTCTATGAGCTCTTAGAAGAAGCTTTTAACTGTGATGGATGAAAGCTAACTCAACAAAGGCTAATCTACTTGCAGAAAGAAGCAGAAAGTTGAAAAGAAATGCAAACCCTAGCAAACCTTAGTTTTACTGACTAACCCTATTGGTGCAAGAAAAAGGATGAAATCTAAATAAATGGATGCCATTGACTCTTGGAAAGGTAAAGTACATGTGACTAAGCTACCTCTGAAGTGAAATCTAAAAAGGAACATCTTTTTGTATTTTTGAGTAAGTTTGTAGAATCATTATGCATGTGCTTTAACTATTTTTTGCTCTCTAGGGGTTGATTGGCGAAATAAAATGGGGTAGGCACTTGCAGGAGGTTGGGAAGGTGAGAAGAGGGCCCAAGGGGTCCCTAGAACCCTTCCAAAGAGTTTCACAGTGATCGGATCTCAAGAAACTGCTCACGTGATCTTCTACAGGAATATCCAAAAGAGGATTTTTGAAGGTTTGAAGGACGAAAAATGGTGGGAAAAATGAAATTAAGGTTGGATGTGTGTTAGAGGGTCTAGGACTCTATTAATGAAGATCAAACATGAAGGTGATGGCTGGATTGGTTCAAAGGATAAGAAAGCGATTTTGCACAAGAACGTAGAAATTAGGGTTAGTTGGGAAAGTGTGGCAAATGGAGGGAAGAAATCTTGAGTGAGGGGTTGGAATAGGTTGCATGATGGAGGAAGGGTAGGTAGGGATGTATCATAGATGCTATGCATACTATTCTCAAAACTAATCAAACAAAGACTATGCGAACCAAAGATCTAGCTATCTTGACCTAATTTGACCTAGAAACCCAACAATCATGATGAACAGAACTTTATTGGTAGGAAATCATGTAAGATAACTATGAAAACTAAGCAAGAATAGATCTACACATGTAATCACAACTGGTATCAACTTTTACAACTGAGAATCTAACACTAGCAATTGCATGAAGAAGCAAGAACAACGTTTTTGTGGCAGCAAGGACACCTTGGTCTCAGCTCATGGTCCCGAGGAGGGAGAGGTGAGATCAAGGGTTGCTTGATGGCCTTTTTCGAAGATATTTTCTGTTACCAACCTATCAAATCAACCTGAACATGAAAATCTATTTCAATCATCAAAAGCAACCTAAATAACAAAGCAATATGTTAATCTAAGTAACAGAAATTATTTTAGGAATGCAGAAAAGACACATAAAAATACACAAAGGAGGTACTGGGCACTTGGGTTGGGCCCAACCCCAAGAGCTACAACATCCTAAGAAATATTAGAGCTGGTTCAAAGCTGGATTCATTTTTATTGATAAAGAAATAATAGTTACATCCCAAAAACTGTCTACAAGAAAAAGCTTGAAAATGTGTTGAAATGCAAAGCTAACCTACTGACTAAAATCAAACTAACATTTGACTACAATCTGACTAAAAACTGACTAACATCTTCCTAAAAAATGACTAACTGGAATGAGGCCCTAAGCCTTCTTATTTATACAAATTGAGGACCCCAACAGTCCTCCTAAACTTTAGGACCTCAGCTGCCAAAACTTGTAGTTAACAGTAGTCCTACCTGACTTGCTTGGCTGCCCCTTGTGCTCCGAGTTTTTGATGGAGAATTTGAGGTAAGGGCTCATAAATGAAGGAGACACATTCCTACAAATCCTCTCCCTCGTTCTTCCACGAATTTGGCTGCCAAGTGCTCATTAAAACTTTGATTTTGTCTCAAAATTGAAAAAAAAAACTGCATAAATCAGACATTAGAGTTGTTGGCATAATGACTAACCCAATTCACTCTATTAGCATAAATATAATAAAAAACATGCAATAAACTAATGAGAATGGTGGATTAAGTCAAATTAGGAGGCTGAATGAGCCCATAAAATTACCCATTTCTGGGGCTCATCATCACCCCCTACTGAAAGTGTTGCTCATCCTCTGAGCAACTAATCTATCTCTTCATCTTTGATTGCTTTGACTGCCTCTCTCACATCCCAGGATTCCGAGGTGATGTCCTCTTCTCGATCATGAAACCCTGCTTTTATCTCTACTTCCCCCCACTGCCTGTGCTCCTCTTCTTCTGTTGTTGTTTTGTTAGCGCCTCAACCTCATCCTGCAGCTTGTCCTCTTCCTGTTGTCCATCAGATGCTTCCTTGCCTGATGGAGGTCCCTCTTGCTGCTGTTGTTCATCCAAAACGGAGGGCCTATCTTCCTTATAGCGTCCCTGTAGTTGTAGCTATTGTTTCAACAACTCATTCTCTTCCTGTAGTTTGGCCCTCAGACTGCTTTCCACATGCCTTACCATGGCCAATTCCTTTCTTGATTCCTTGAGTTGTTCTTTCAGGTGATCTATGTCTGCCACACCCTTGGACTTGGCAATCCTCATCCAAGTGTGAGTCCTCACCCTTTCTTGTTTTATTGCAAAGAAGAGTGGTACTGTAAATTTTTGAGGAATTATATTCCCGGCTTCTAACAAGTTGTAGTATGAGCCCAAGCTAGGCTGAGGGCTTGGTTCCAATATCTCCTCAGCCTTTTCTTCTTCCTGTGATCATTTGGCTGCCTTTTCCTCCAATTTCTCGGTCTCTTTTAACTTAACCAGAGTTTCCTGTAGAACCATCTCAGCTTCCTGTAGAGCTGTCTTTGAGTCCATCATCCTAATTCTCTCTCTCCAAGTGGAGGTTTTTGGGCTTCCTCATTCATAGGTGATGGATATCTTTGAAGGAGACTCTTCCTTTTGTTTAGTTGTGGTGTCCTCAATGATAATTGGTTCCTTTGACTATGGCTGGGGTCTGCCCACTTTGATCCGTGTGCTCCTCCTTGCTCTAAAGTACATGGAGGGTTGCCTCTTTCGCTTCCCTTTTTGTTTTAGAGGTGTGCTTAAGGCAGAAAGCACAGCTGTTGCCTCCCTTGCCCATATCTCAGGTGATTTCTCCTGTTGTTGTTCTTTTTCCTTACTTCCTGTAGAAATCCCTATGTCAACTGTTTTTGTGTGTGTTGCTAAGATCTCAGGGTTTGTCTTTTCCTTTTGTTTTTGGGTGCCTGCTTTGGCTGTGGCAGCCTTCATTTGGGCTTTCTTGGCCTTTTTCTTCCCAACCTTTTTCCTTTCTCGCCTTCTCTGTTTTTGTTGTTGTCTCCTTTTCTGTCTCATGCTCAACAGTCTTGTCAAATTCCTCTTTTTCCTTATGTTATTCCTCTGTTTTGCCCTCTGCTTGAATGTCCTGTTCTCCCTTATCAATGTTCTTCTCAATTTATTCAATTGGCATGGTGTTGAGTTTATGTTTTAACCAGGAAAAAAAATGCTTAGTTGGGAAAAAACACAGTCAATACCTGAAAGAGAGGATAGCTGAATTCGGTTTTTTCTGAACCTAAGAAGGAATTTTTCATGTGCTCCTTACAACATCAAATGGTAGTAATTCCCCTGTTTTAAAACTATTGTCACCCAAAATTTGATTGTTTGCTTATGAAAGGAAGAATTTTGTTTTTACAGGCAGAGCACAAGGGCACAAATTCTCTTCACAACACATAGATAGATATGTAAATTTAGTTTTTTCATGCACACGGGGTGGCCTCTAGTGCAGCATATATCTTCTTTATAGGAGAAATTTAAAGATGGTGAGGAGATTTCAGAGTGCAGAGAAAGAACTTGGGCAAATACAGTGAAATATGCAGGCAATCTTTCATAGTTTGTTGAATACACAAGTAGACTTTTACTCTCCTTTTTCAATTTAATGCCATGTTCAATTCACCATTTTGCACCAAAAAATCATGCACAGAGAATTTTTCGAGCCTACCTCATTTGGAGCTCCAAATTCAACAAAAATCCCAGGTTTTCCTGCTCTGTAAAGCTGTTCTGCCTTTCCTATAGACGGCTCTCGTTTCCTGTAGAACGAAACTGGGCTTCCTGTAGAATGCCAATAGGCAGGAGATTTAAAAAACACAGGCAGAAATCTTGAAGAGGACCATTGGTTAGCTGCTCTAGAAGTGGTGGACGTGTACTCCAGTTGGGGACATGATGAAGGCACAGTGAACAAAGAGTGGCGAATGCATGAATTGAGCTGTCTTTTTAACTGCTGGCGTGATTCGTCGTGAGGAGATGAGGTGGCCAGGTATACATGGCCACATGCTGACTGCAGTGCTATTATGCAACTTCATGTTTTCTACTTGTTAATCACTTGACATTATGTGCGTTAGAGTTCAGAACATCTGTCACTACCTATTTTTTAAATTTCACATGAGTTGACTATACACGTACACTGGGTGATCTCCAGATGCGTGCAATCGAACTAGCTGAGGGTGTTGGGTTAATTGGCTAGCTTTCTGGCTCAATCCAACCATTTCATTCATTCATGCACTTTCAAATCTTACAGATGAAAATGGAGGAACTAGTTTAGACACTTACCTGTAAGTCGACGTGCTGCTTGGTTCTTTTTACTGTTGCAAGCTCATATTCCATTGCTGCATGCTTGGATCCCTTATGTTATATGCTTTTTGATGTCTGATGTGTGGCTATTTTTCTTGTGCAGATATCCTCTGGCTGGATCTAAGCTGCAGAAGTTTGTTTCATCCTTCAGATTTGCACCCTCAAGCTGTTGATGCTGGATTTTTGCAGGACAACGACTTGTTTTCTCCATAGCTCCCAAATGATAGATCGGATTGACCTGAAACTTTCTGAGCATGCTTCTATCATCATTATGCACCTCCCATAGCAAAATTGTGATCAATGGATGCACAGATTTCAAGAAAAAGTGAAAATCGTTGAAGGTGACAGAGTTCAATTTCTCAGAAACCGTGCACTAGAATTGGCTAAAACTGCTTGGGCAAGTTACTATCACCTATACGCATCTCCTCATGAAACAGGTTTTGAAATGGATGCCTGAATATGGAGAAAATGCAAAAATGGTTGAAGGTGATGGAGGCTAATTTCTTGGAAACCGTGCACTGGAATTGGCTGAAATTGGTCGGAAATGTTGCTATCATCCCTATACAACTCCCCATATAACATTTTTTTAAATGGATGCACGGTTTTCAAATTAGGGAAAAAACAAATTTCTGCTCTATGTATTTTTGTTTCAAAGCATTTTGCAGGGTTTTTTGCGCAGTAAGAAAAAATGAGCTTGGGCCATGATGCAGGCATGGAAATGATGGAAGAGGGGTATGAAGATTGCAGGAGGATTTATGAACCCTTTATGAAGCTATCATGTTCGCCAAACTACTTTTTAAAATCCATTTCTAGCTTTCTGTAATTTCTACAGGAACTTCCTGTAGAAAACAGTTTTCATAAAAGAAGCACAATGAGGTGAAAATAAATGATGGAGAAGAGTGAGGGATGGAAGCAAGGATGTTTACAGGCCTCGTGGACAGATTCACAACCTTCGGGTCCTCTTCTGAGATCGATTTTGGCTTGTTTGTAGGCTTCCTGTAGAACTTCCTGTAGAAGGTGAAATCTCAATCTGAATGGGACCAAATCTTGGGAAAGGGTAGTGGTCATGGAGAAATGGATGGTGAGGGATGCTGGCAGCCTGGTGCTGACCTCTGTCCTTGTTTTGTGTGATCCTCCTAACCTGCAATGTCCTTCCTGTAATTATTCAATAGAAATTAGGTTTATTTTTCTTTTTCTCTTTTCTTCTTTCTTTTTCTCTTTTTTTTGAAAACAACTAGGGCGCCTCATGGAGGTTTTCACCCTAATTGCCTGCCCTAGGCACCTCCAAGGGAGGTTTTCACCCAGGGATCTTATTCTCCTTTTTTTTTCTCTTCTTTCCAACCCATTGACTGTCTCATGGAGGTTTTCATTCAATGAGCCAATGTGAGGCGCCTCCGAGGAGGTTTTCACCTTAGATTTTTAGTTTCCTCTTATTTTCTTATTTTCTTATTTTCTTTTTTTTTTCTACCCTACCCTAATTGAAAAACAAGATCATTTTCAAGTATAAGAATACTTCCAATGGAGCCATGTGCACATCGAGATTAGAGACAAAATGATGTGGAGGCTTGAAATGCATGCTTTGACATGTATCCGGATTTCAGAGACCAAATGATTTGACTTTGAAGGGATCAAACATAGTTGAGGAAGAGAGTACTGTTGCAACTTAGTGACCATCTGGAACCATATATCAATATAGCTCTAATATCCTTGGTCCTTTTGCTGATCTGGATCATTCTCCATATCTTCTTCTATCATGACCTTCACATCTTCCTCTTTTTGCTGATTTTCCTCTTGAATACATGGAGGATTTGATGGTAACCAGGAGGGAGCTCTCTCGATCTCTAATTCTGTTGTCTTCTCTTTATCAAGTGCAACCCATGGTTCTTTGCTCTTCTCTTTTGAACCTTCTTTTGTTGGATGTGGTCCTTCAATGCTGTCAACATAATCTCTTTCTTGCAATACTCTTCCTGAGCTATGGTGAATATCATTGAGCTCAAAAGGAGTTGTTTGGAAATATTGTGCCTCAGCATTGTAATTGGGTTGAGCTACTCCAATGTGCGGGTTTGGAAATGGTGGTATGGGTAGTTGAGTGGGGGTGTATATTTGAGATGGATGTGGATGGAGTTGTGGTTGGGCAGGTGGTGGAGGCAAAGGAGTGGGAGGAGAGTTGTACTGGGGCCTCCACCCTTAATGACATGCATACCATTGAGGTTGCGGCTGAGCATAGGGGTGAAATGGATGAGTAGCTGGTTGGGCATAATATGGAGATGTGAAGGACCAAGGAGGAGGTGTAGACCAGGAACGATGAGCAGGGGGACCCAAAGAAGGCATGCAAGTGGCTTGATAGGGGTCATAATAGGTTTGGGATGTTCCTTTCATTCCCTGCTGGTAAGGTATGGGTCCATGTGGCCTCCTTTCGTTCATATAATAGACTGGTTCAGTGGCTCCTTTGGCCCTCTGATATGCAGCTTTAATTCCGAGCAAGGAAGGGCATTGGTTTAATGAGCACTTATTTTTGGTTCCGTATTCCCCGGCAACGGCACCAAAAATATGGTGGGCTCCAGTATTGTAACAATAATTCTGCAACTCCGGGGACTCCCTTCTTTACTTTTATCAACCTGGTAGTTCGTAACAAACTTGGAAGCGACGGTGTTGTATGCACAAGTACTAGCTCTTGCCGCAGGCTGTTGCTTGATCAGCTGGCACAAGTCCACTAGGAGCTTAAGCCAACTTCTATGAGTTCTTAGAAGAAGCTTTTAACTGTGACGGATGAAAGCTAACTCAAAAGAGGCTAATCTACTTGCAGAAAGAAGCGGAAAGCTGAAAGGAAATGCAAACCCTAGCAAACCCTAGTTTTATCAACTAACCCTATTGGTGCAAGAAAAAGGATGAAAGCTACAGAAATGGATGCCATTGACTCTTGGAAAGGTAAAGTGCATGCTACTAAGCTACCTCTAAAGTGAAATCTAAAAAGGAACATCTTTTTGTATTTTTGAGTAAGTTTGTAGAATTATTATGCATGTGCTTTAATTGTTTTCTAGTGCATCTGGGACAAAAGATGGCCAAAGCCCTCTTGGTTTCCTCTTGCTTCCTTTGGATCCGCAAGGTATCCAGTTGCATGGCAAGAAACTGCCTCACCTTGCTCTTGAAATCTTCCATCTGATTTGTAAATTCATTTTTGGATAAGGTATTGATCCCAACATTTATGTTTGTAGCCATTTACTCTAGAGGAATGTTTTCTTCTTCTTCTCCCCTAGAGGTTCTTCAAAATATGTCTTGCTATCCACCTAGGGGTTCTTCTTAATCACAGCCATTAAAGAAGAGAGAAGGTTGGTTGTGTGAAGCGGTGGGGGTGTTGTGCAAACATTTTTCTGACTTATCTCTACTCCTACAAGGCATGAAAGGAAATATTTTTCGTTGATTTTTGTTTTTTTCTGCTTATACCTGCAAAACTAAAATAGATTGAACTGCAACTAACTAAAATCTATCTCGCTGAAATGGAAATGCGGAATTGAAATGAAAGCAGGAAAGGACTAATCTATTTTGCTGAAATGAAATTGTAGGAATGAAATGCTAGGCTACACTTGCAGAATTGAAATGCGGAATTGAAATGCTAATCTACGCTTGCACAATTGAAATTGCGGAAATGAAATGCTAATCTATGAAAGTAGGAAATGTCTAATCTACTTTTGCGGAAATGAAATTGCAAAATGGAAATGAAACAATCTACTCTACGCTTGCTGAAATAAACTACTTAGCAAAAGGTTGTAGTAGAAAATAGAAGAAAAGCAGCAATCACCAATACTCTGATGCTTCCCTGGCAATGGCACCAAAAATATGGTGGGCTCCAGTATTGCAACAATAATTCTGCAACTCCGGGGACTCCCTTCTTTACTTTTATCAATTTGGTAGTTCGTAACAAACTTGGAAGCGACAGTGTTGTATGCACAAGTACTAGCTCTTGTTGCAGGTTGTTGCTTGATCAGCTGGCACAAGTCCACTAGGAGCTTAAGCCAACTTCTATGAGTTATTAGAAGAAGCTTTTAACTGTGATGGATGAAATCTAACTCAACAGAGGCTAATCTACTTGCAGAAAGAAGCAGAAAGCTGAAAGGAAATGCAAACCCTAGTTTTATCGACTAACCCTATTGGTGCAAGAAAAAGGATGAAAGGTACAGAAATGGATGCCATTGACTCTTGGAAAGGTAAAGTGCATGCTACTAAGCTACCTCTGAAGTGAAATCTAAAAAGGAACATCTTTTTGTATTTTTGAGTAAGTTTGTAGAATTATTATGCATGTGCTTTAATTATTTTTGACTGTGCAGAGGTTGATTGGCGAAAGGAAATGGGGTAGGAACTTGCAGGAGGTTAGGAAGGTGAGAAGAGGGCCTAAGGGGTCCCTAGCACCCTTCTAGAGATTTTCACAGTGATCAGATCTCGAGAAACTGCTCACGTGATCTTCTACAGGAAGTCTGCAGGGGTTTTACAAGATGTTCTACAAGAAGATCCGAAAGAGAATTTTTGAAGGTTTGGAGGAGGAAAAATGGCGGGAAAAAGGAAATGAAGGTTGGATGAGGGTGTTAAAGGGTGTAGGACTCTATTAATGAAGATCAAACATGAAGGTGATGGCTGGATTGGTTCAAAGGATAAGAAAGTGATTTTGCACAAGAACATAGAAATTAGGGTTAGTTGGGAAAGTGTGGCAAATGGAGGGAAAAAATCTTGAGTGATGGTTTGCAATAGGTTGCATGATGGAGGAAGGGTAGGTAGGGATGTATCATAGATGCTATGTGCACTATTTCTCAAAACTAATCAAACAAAGCCTATGCAAACCAAAGATCTAGCTATCTTGACCTAATTTGACCTAGAAACCCAGTAATCATGATGAACAGAACTTTATTGGTAGGAAATAATGTAAGATAACTATGAAAACTAATCAAGAACAGATCTACGCATGTAATCACAACTGGTATCAACTTTTACAACTGAGAATCTAACACTAGCAATTGCATGAAGAAGCAAGAACAACATTTTTGTGGCAGCAAGGACACCTTGGTCTCAGTTTATGGTCCTGAGGAGGGAGAGGTGCGATCAAGGGTTGCTTGATGGCCTTTTTCGAAGATATTTTCTATTACCAACCTATCAAATCAACCTGAACATGAAAATCTATTTCAATCATCAAAAGCAACCTAAATAACAAAGCAATATGTTAATCTAAGTAACAGAAATTATTTTAGGAATGCAGCAAAGACACATAAAAGTACACAAAGGAGGTATTGGGCACTTGGGTTGGGCCCAACCCCAAGAGCTATAGCCTCCTAAGAAAGATTAGAGTTGGTGCAAATCTGGATTCATCTTTATTGATAAAGAAATAATAGTTACATCCCAAAAACTGTCTACAAGAAAAAGCTCGAAAATGTGCTGAAATGCAGAGCTAACCTACTGACTAAAATCGAACTAACATCTGACTACAATTTGACTAAAAATTGACTAACATCTGCCTAAAAAATGACTAACTGGAATGAGGCCCTAATCCTTCTTATTTATACAAATTAAGGACCCCAACAGTCCTCCTAAACTTTAGGAACTCGGCTGCCAAAACTTGCAGTTAACAACAGTCCTACTTGACTTGCTTGGTTGCTCCTTGTGCTCCGAGTTTTTGATGGATAATTTGAGGTAACGACTCATAAATGAAGGGGACACCTTCCTACAAATCCTCTCCCTTGTTCTTCCACGAATTTGGCTGCTAAGTGCTCATCAAACCTTTGATTTTGTCTCAAAATTGACAAAAAAAACTGCATAAAGCACACATTAGACTTGTTGGCATAATGAATAACCCAATTCACTGTATTAGCATAAATATAATCAAAAACATGTAATAAAATAATGAGAATGGTGGATTAAGTCGAATTAGGAGGCTGAATGAGCCCATATAATTACCCATTTCTGGGGCTCATCTGAGTGCTCCAAGAAAACTCTAAGTGACCAAGTCTGAGAGAGAGAATAATGAATGAGCTCCAAAATTGAACTGAAAAAAGGTTACCAAATAATCCTCAGAAGCATTTTTATTAATTAGGCCTCTATTTTCTTCATTTTCCATTATTTTCCTTCAATTTACTCCTCACATGCAACTTGCTACCTTTCACGTTACTTTTCTCCTATTTTCAATTATTTTCGTAAATAAATGTGCCAAAAATGTATTTTTTTTTCCATTTAATGCCTTTGCCTTTTCCTTTGCCAATTTCCTTAGCTAAAAACACACATATATTGATGCCCACTAGGACATATTTGCCCAACATTCAGCTTGGAATAAGTGTCCCTTAACTGTGGTCTTATTTTCCCCTTATTAACTCTTATTACATGAAATTTTCACCAGGGCTATTACAAAACCCTCCCCCTTTGGGAACACTATCCTCGGTGTTAAACCACACTAAGAACTCAACAAAACTACTGAAGAGAAAAAATGTTTCCCATGGAGCTTTATAACTTAGCTCGTTGCATTATTTACAATGAAACACCTGCTCAAAAGCAAAACATCATGACAACATGAAAATATAACAACCATAATAACATGACACCCATACCGCTTATCGGAGCTTTATGACTTATCTCATGGAAGTGTTTACATCCACATACATATACATACATATACCAAAACATTAGAAAAACATATGCCAAACATATACCAACATCAAACCAACAATAATTCTGCAACTCCGGGGACTCCCTTCTTTACTTTTATCAATCTGGTAGTTCGTAACAAACTTGGAAGCGACGGTGTTGTATGCACAAGTACTAGCTCTTGTTGCAGGTTGTTGCTTGATTAGCTGGCACAAGTCCACTAGGAGCTTAAGCCAACTTCTATGAGTTATTAGAAGAAGCTTTTAACTGTGATGGATGAAATCTAACTCAACAGAGGCTAATCTACTTGCAGAAAGAAGCAGAAAGCTGAAAGGAAATGCAAACCCTAGTTTTATCGACTAACCCTATTGGTGCAAGAAAAAGGATGAAATGTACAGAAATGGATGCCATTGAATCTTGGAAAGGTAAAGTGCATGCTACTAAGCTACCTCTGAAGTGAAATCTAAAAAGGAACATCTTTTTGTATTTTTGAGTAAGTTTGTAGAATTATTATGCATGCGCTTTAATTATTTTTGACTGTGCAGAGGTTGATTGGAGAAAGGAAATGGGGTAGGCACTTGCAGGAGGTTGGGAAAGTGAGAAGAGGGCCTAAGGGGTCCCTAGCACCCTTCCAAAGATTTTCACAGTGATCAGATCTCGAGAAACTGCTCACGTGATCTTCTACAGGAAGTCTGCAGGGGTTTTACAGGATGTTCTACAGGAAGATCCGAAAGAGAATTTTTGAAGGTTTGGAGGAGGAAAAATGGCGGGAAAAAGGAAATGAAGGTTGGATGAGGGTGTTAAAGGGTGTAGGACTCTATTAATGAAGATCAAACATGAAGGTGATGGCTGGATTGGTTCAAAGGATAAGAAAGTGATTTTGCACAAGAACATAGAAATTAGGGTTAGTTGGGAAAGTGTGGCAAATGGAGGGAAAAAATCTTGAGTGAGGGTTTGCAATAGGTTGCATGATGGAGGAAGGGTAGGTAGGGATGTATCATAGATGCTATGTGCACTATTTCTCAAAACTAATCAAACAAAGACTATGCAAACCAAAGATCTAGCTATCTTGACCTAATTTGACCTAGAAACCCAGTAATCATGATGAACAGAACTTTATTGGTAGGAAATCATGTAAAATAACTATGAAAACTAATCAAGAACAGATCTACGCATGTAATCACAACTGGTATCAACTTTTACAACTGAGAATCTAACACTAGCAATTGCATGAAGAAGCAAGAACAACATTTTTGTGGCAGCAAGGACACCTTGGTCTCAGCTTATGGTCCTGAGGAGGGAGAGGTGAGATCAAGGGTTGCTTGATGGCCTTTTTCGAAGATATTTTCTATTACCAACCTATCAAATCAACCTGAACATGAAAATCTATTTCAATCATCAAAAGCAACCTAAATAACAAAGCAATATGTTAATCTAAGTAACAGAAATTATTTTAGGAATGCAACAAAGACACATAAAAGTACACAAAGGAGGTATTGGGCACTTGGGTTGGGCCCAACCCCAAGAGATATAGCCTCCTAAGAAAGATTAGAGTTGGTGCAAAGCTGGATTCATCTTTATTAATAAAGAAATAATAGTTACATCCCAAAAACTGTCTACAAGAAAAAGCTCGAAAATGTGCTGAAATGCAGAGCTAACCTACTGACTAAAATCGAACTAACATCTGACTACAATTTGACTAAAAATTGACTAACATCTGCCTAAAAAATGACTAACTGGAATGAGGCCCTAATCCTTCTTATTTATACAAATTAAGGACCCCAACAGTCCTCCTAAACTTTAGGAACTCGGCTGCCAAAACTTGCAGTTAACAACAGTCCTACTTGACTTGCTTGGTTGCCCCTTGTGCTCCGAGTTTTTGATGGATAATTTGAGGTAACGACTCATAAATGAAGGGGACACCTTCCTACAAATCCTCTCCCTTGTTCTTCCACGAATTTGGCTGCTAAGTGCTCATTAAACCTTTGATTTTGTCTCAAAATTGACCAAAAAAACTACATAAAGCACACATTAGACTTGTTGGCATAATGAATAACCCAATTCACTCTATTAGCATAAATATAATAAAAAACATGTAATAAACTAATGAGAATGGTGGATTAAGTCGAATTAGGAGGCTAAATGAGCCCATATAATTACCCATTTCTGGGGCTCATCTGAGTGCTCCAAGAAAACTCTAAGTGACCAAGTCTGAGAGAGAGAATAATGAATGAGCTCCAAAATTGAACTGAAAAAAGGTTACCAAATAATCCTCAGAAGCATTTTTATTAATTAGGCCTCTATTTTCTTCATTTTCCATTATTTTCCTTCAATTTACTCCTCACATGCAACTTGCTACCTTTCACGTTACTTTTCTCCTATTTTCAATTATTTTCGTAAATAAATGTGCCAAAAATGTATTTTTTTTTCCATTTAATGCCTTTGCCTTTTCCTTTGCCAATTTCCTTAGCTAAAAACACACATATATTGATGCCCACTAGGACATATTTGCCCAACATTCAGCTTGGAATAAGTGTCCCTTAACTGTGGTCTTATTTTCCCCTTATTAAATCTTATTACATGAAATTTTCACCAGGGCTATTACAAAACCCTCCCCCTTGGGGAACACTATCATCGGTGTTAAACCACACTAAGAACTCAACAAAACTACTGAAGAGAAAAAATGTTTCCCATGGAGCTTTATAACTTAGCTCGTTGCATTATTTACAATGAAACACCTGCTCAAAAGCAAAACATCATGACAACATGAAAATATAACAACCATAATAACATGACACCCATACCGCTTATCGGAGCTTTATGACTTATCTCATGGAAGTGTTTACATCCACATACATATACATACATATACCAAAACATTAGAAAAACATATGCCAAACATATACCAACATCAAACCAAAAATTATTTTCCTCAACCGACAAACAATGAAGGATACTGGGCCCGCATCTGATCCTCCATCTTCCATTTAGCTTCCTCAGGCCCAAAGTGCTTCCACTACACTTTAACTTTCTTTATGGCTCTATTCCTAAGCATGATATTTTTTCATTGCAATATGCACTTAGGCTCCGGATGGAACACTCCTTCTTGGTCCACTTGCAATACAGACCAATCAATAACATGATCAACATCCTTTATATACTTCTTAAGCAATGAAATATGGACAACATCATGGACTTTCACTGTTCAAGGTAGTGCAAGTCAATATGCCACTAGTCCAATCCTCTCAAGGGTCTCGAAAGGCCCGCAATATTGTGGTGCCAACTTGGCACATGAACTAATCCTCAAAGAGAATTTCTTGGTCTTGATGCACAAATACACATGCTCCCCAACCCAAAACTCCTTGAATGCCCTATGTTGATCTGGATAACTCTTTTGTTTATCCTGTATGCCTTTATATTCTTCTTTATAACTTTCATTTTTTGCTCAATGTCCACCAAGTTGTTCAATTCAATAGTACCTAGTTTACAAGATCACTCTAGCTGATGGGAGTATTACAACTCCATCCATACAATGCCTCAAAAGTACTCATCCTCAATTACTCCTGATAACCATTGTTGTGTGTGAACTCAACCAATGGAAGATACTCCTCCCATTTCTTTTGCTAGTGCATCACCTACATCCTCAACATATCCTCCAAGATCCTATTGACCCTCTCTGTCTATCCATAAATCTATGGATGATAAGATGCACTGAAAGACAAATTTATGTGCAATCCAGTAAATAGCTCCTTCCAAAACTTGGAAGTGAAATTTGCATCCCTGTCCGACACAATCTTCTTTGGAACATTGTGCAGTCTCAGTATCTCTCTGATGAACACTTATGCTACCTCACTTGCTAAATATGTAGTCTTTACTGGAATGAAGTGAGCTACCTTGCTCAACCTATCAAACACAATGATAATAGAGTCATGTTGCCTCACTATCCTTAGAAGAGCTGTGATGAAATCTATGCAAATGACCTCCCATTTCCATTTTTGAATCTCTATAGGTTGTTGTAAATTACCTAGATGCTTACATTCTCTCTTGACCTACTGACAATCTAAACATCAAGCCACGAACTCTACCACTTCATTCTTTAGATTTGACCAATAGTAGAACTTCTTTACTATCGTCAACATCTTTTGATATCCTAGATGACCTGATTATGGCTTGGGATGAAACTCCCTCAAGATAAGATTCTCGAGCTCATTGCAATTTGACACATATATCCCATCTCTAAATCTCACCAAACCATTTTTTGTGAGATGATAGTCTACATCCTGATCACTTGCACCTATACCTGTACCTGCACCTGTACCTATACCTATGCTCTATTGTAACCTATGCATAATCTCCATGTATTTTTCATCCCACTATCCTTCATGCAAGATCCTATCCTATAACTTTGTCCCATAAGAGCTCATAGCTGCTATATGATATACTTGTACCTTTAGTCTAAGAGAACTCACAACCCAGTTCTCCTTCCCTTTGATGTATCTAATATTGAAGTCAAACTCACTAAGGGTATCCAACCATCTAGCTTGCTTGACATTTAGATTTTATTGATCAAACAAATACCTCAACCCGCTGTGATCACTCATTAATGTAAACCTCCTACCAAGAAGATAATGCTTCTGCATCTTTAATGCATGTATAATTTCTGCTAGCTCAAGATCATTCATTGGGTAGTTTTTATCATGCTCATTCAGTTTCCGTGACTCATAACACACTTCGTGTCCTTCTTGCATGAGAAATCCTGCAAGTCCTCTCTTTAAATCCTTTATACACACTACAAACTTCTTGTCGAGATCCGTAATCTTTAGCACTAGTGCATGTGTGAACAACTGCTTAAGCTACTTAAAACTAGCCTCACATTCTTTTGTCCATTTAAAATTCTTATCTTTCTGTTACAATGATGTGATAGGATATGTAATGCATGAAAATTTCCTGATGAACCTCCTGTAGTAACCTGCCAATCCCATAAATGATCTCACCTCATCCACATTCTTAGGAGTTTCCCACTCTATGATGGCCCTTACCTTTTTTGGATCCATTGCTATGCCATCCTTGGAGACAACATGCTCCAAATAATGTACCTCAATCTGAAAGAAGCTACACTTGCTATGTTTAGCACACACCTGATGCTCTCTTATCAATCTCAACATTGGTACTAAATGCTCGGCATGTTCTTCCTCGCTCTTAGAATATACCAGTATGTCATCAATGAATATAATAACAAACTTGTCTAGATAAGGATGCAACACACTATTCATCAAACACATAAATGTAGTTGGAGCATTAGTTAATCCAAATGTAACAACAACAAACTAATAATGCCCATACCTAGTCCTAAGCACAGTCTTGAAGATATCCTCTTCCTTGTTGCGTACCTGATGGTATCCTGATCTCAAGTCGATCCTAGAGAACATTGCTTCTCACTTCAACTGATCAAGAACATAATAAATCCCTGACAAAGGGTACCTATTCTTGATCATTACTTAATTCAGTTTTGTGTAGTCAATGCATAATATAAGAGTACCATATTTCTTATTCACAAACAACAATGGTGGACCCCAAGGTGATACACTCAGCCTAATGTACCCCTTGTCAAACACACGTCAAACATTTCCTTCAGCTACAACTTTAGCTCAAACAAGTTAGGTGTGCTCATCCTGTAAGGTGCTTTTGATGCTGGAGCTGCCCTTGGCACCAACTCAATAAAAAATTCTACCTCTCTATGAGGTGGAAACTTTGTAATGTCCTTAGGAAGCACATCCTGAAACTACTACAAAATCGGGTACCTGCTCAACACATTGACATCCTCAACCTTGTTACCGTTGTCACTAGAAATGTGTAGTGCAAACGTCACACAACCATTTCTGAAACTACGCTTATCCTACATACCGTTAAACATCCTCACTAATGTAGGCTTCTTATTACCCTGCAAAGTCCTATTTTCCCCACTATCATTCACACACTCAATGGCCTTTTCAAAGAAATCCACATTGGTTCTTTGAAGGTACAACCAATCCATAACCAAAAGCATACTATATGATCCCAATGGAAATACATTCAAATGTGCTACTGTAGGCATACCATTTAGCTCAAATGCACAAGATCTTACCCAATGGTGAACTCGCTTCTAATTTGTACCTGTGGCCAACTATACCAACAAGATTCTGCATGCACTTATTTTCTCAAACCACACTTATCCACCAGGTCAATATTAATATAACTATAGTTAGATCCAAGATCAATCAAAATATAAACAACTTGATCACAAAGCTTACCACCCATCTCAATGATTGATGCCTGACGATTTGTCCGCCTGTTGTCCACATCTACATAGATCCGAGGAATGCTATGACCAACATCACCAACTGCATGCACTTCCTAAGAACTATATATTAAGGGCGTACCACCACTCTAATACTGTATATAATCCCTCTTACAATGATCCTTACCACATATCCAACACTGCAATGGTTTCCTACCATCGCCTCTAGGTTTTTTCTCTCCACGTCCCTTCTTAGCTGTATTGAATCTCTTGTAAGGAACTAAATTTTCTTTCTCAAATGCATCTTGAGGTCTTCCTCTCTTTGGTGGCCATTTTCCTTTGGCTTTCTCATTTATTTTCAAGTCATGCTTTGGCTCAAATTTGCGTTTTGACTACCCATAATAATGCTTCAACTTTTGGATGACCTCGTCCATCGATCTAGGCTCATCGAACTCAATCCGGTCATTGTATTTAACTGGAAGTCCACTGATGAATCTCTGAACCTTCGCCTTCTCCTCCCCGAGGTAAGGCACATATCTCAACAACTCCAAAAAACTACTCGTATACTCATCATCTATCATCGAACCCATATGCAACTCATAAAACGCCTTAGCTATGTCATCATAGTACCTCTGAGACAAGTACTACTTCGTGAAGATCCTTTCAAATGCATGCCAGTCAAATATTCCTCATTTATACCTTTCACATTCTTCATGTCGTCCTATGAAATATCCTCTTTACCTTTGATACTAAAAGTGGTTATCTTTGCTTTCGTTTTTTCTAAATAATCATACAATCTGAAGAATTTCCTCATACCCAACAACCATGCCTCTGCATCCTGTGATTTCTTCATCTCTCCATCAAAGGTAGGTGGATTTTCCTTCTTAAACTCATCTGACAAGTATCTCTTATCACTCCTCCTATAAGGATGATAACAATGACAATTATGATGCCTATTAGAACCAAAACTGGAATAGTACCTGTGTAAATCACCTCTCCTATCCAAAGTGTCCAAAAACCTACCATCTATGATCATGTCATATCTATCTGACCTATGTCTACTAGGAGACCTACTGCCATATGCCCCATTATTTTTGTCCTCATGTCCATGCCTAATCCGAAGTAGTCCCTGTCACTGCAAATCTGACAAACTCTGAAGTAGTATCGCATTCACCTCTGCTTGTTTCTCTTGTGCCTACATGATTTTGTCATTGCCTTCTTTGCAACTCCTTATTTCTTCCTTTAGGCTTCTCAATGTGTCTGTTGAGTCAAAAGAGTGATCCACACCACACTTCTCATATGATGCATAGGGAGATTCTATGTAGTCTACCACCTTGCTAGCCATCTAATCTCTTTCCTCAAGGCATACTATGTCAGCTTAACCAAATCACAATAAACCAACATACCTTAGCATAATTAAGGGAGGATTACTTGTCTGCAAGATCATCAAATCAGCATGATGCATGTATAACATAATCACAACAACATATAGACATATATAAAATAAGTCTATCAACGCATAAACATCATTCTAGCTAGGGTCCAGTCATCAATGCAAGGCCATGTCAACAATGCATGCTATGAACTCATGCATGACAACAATCATTACTCCATTGCACACATTGCCACATGCAACTATCAGCATGCATAAGAAATGCCTAATAAACTACACATACATATGAACGCGTGTGGTCAACCATAAGAGACCAATTCTTGTAATCAACCTACAAGACTGATACATGTAATCAAAACATTCGAGAATGCACCTGACATACAAGGATGTAGTGAAGGAACATATAATCAACATGTAAGCGACATATACCAATATGAAATTAGTCATATACCTCTGATGATGCATCCCACAAAATCACATCAAGTTCCTCATGACAGCCCTACTACAACCATGCTCAACGTGATGCAACTGACATGCATGCACAACTGAGCACCTTCACCCAAGGAGAACACAACCACGCTCTGATACCAATCTATAACCCCCCCTCCTCCCAGGTCCACCCAAGCAACCTACCAGCCGAGATAAATATGCGACGAGAGAGGCTACTATAAGGGATTCAACTTCCTTGGTAACCTTAAGGAAATGGAACTAACACAACATATCAAACAAACTCATCCACATCAGCAAAAACAGCCTCAGGAGACATGTCAACCACCCAGACATCATGTCCTTGAGTCCAACTAATGATTTCAACCTTTTAACCCTTGGTCACTCTCATGCTATAGGCACGAAAACTCCTAACCACCAAAAGTCCCTCCCATAGGCCTATGTGTCAATGACTATGGACTTTTCTCAGTAGACATGTGCTAATGACCCTAAGATTTGAGCCAATTTTCTAGCCCGGAATCCCAACCTATACCCATAACTTGCTACAACCTTTAGAATCCATCAAAGACATGATAACAATGATGATAAATAAAAAATAAACCTCATGACTACGCCTGAACATCCCCAAATGGGATTGACATCCTGCCAAACACTTGGCATCAATGCAACCTACAGGTCTAGGATACAAGACAAAGAAAAAATGAATAAAAGAACTTATGAAACATAACCAGAAGGATCGCCTCCTTCTCCATGGAACTATTGTATCCTCAATTTGGTCTTGGATCTATCCATTCCACAATTACAAGTAAATACATGAAATAACCATGACATCAACTAGTCATTTAACCAGGCTTATAACCAACATGAAACCATATAAATATCAAAGATATGAAAACCCTTAAATCCACATATAAACTAGTGCAAAATTAAGAGAACATAGCTTTTATTAATCATAGGAAATTTCGACCAGGTTCGGGACTTCTACGTACCACCTGACCATAGACATGGCTAAACCAAATATCTCTTTCATCCAATCACCCCCGTGCCATATTCCAAGCATGAACGTGGGATCTCATAGAAAAACCAATTCAAGAACAAGCAAGGGAATCCAGAGGTTAAACCTCCTCCACCCTCACCAAACCATGATCACACCAAAACTGGGGCTCCAATCACAACCGAACCAAACTTGAAATTCCATCTGGAATCCATCATTATCCTTGAGGATTTTTTTGTCTCTTTGTCTCTCAGGCTTTACCGCAGTCCAATCTCAGATCACTAGGCCCTAAATTGAGACCAGTCTCTCAGGCTTTACCACAATCCAAACCTGGATCACTAGGCCCTAAACTGAGACTTCACCCTCAGGCTTTACCGTGTATCCTCAAAAAACCAGCCAAGGGATTCCTAGGCCTTGGGGATGAACCTTGAGATCACCTCTGCCTTGGATTTTGAAATCTATCTGGAAAACCAAAACTCAAAACCAAGATAAACATATGAACATACCATGGAATCTAGAAAAAGGTAAGGCTAGGCTAAAAACCTTTGTCATAACCCAACAAAACAATGCCACTGACAACAAGATAACCATACACCAACATGCAAAGACATGCATGTCCAAACCAGCTAGGAAATCACACATGTAAAAGGCTACCTGCAAGTATTCATGCTGAAGCTGCTTGATCCTAGTTTCCTTCCTTGATCCTTGCTTTCCTTCCTTTCCCTTTTCTTTCTTTTCCTTCCTTGATCCAAAGGTAGAGTGCTCCAAGAAAACTCTAAGTGAACAAGTGTGTCAGAGAGAATAATTAGAGAGCTCCAAACATGAACTAAAAAAAGGTTACCACTGATCCTCATAATCCTTTTTTTCAATTAGGCCTCTATTTTCTCCATTTTCCATTTTTTTCCTTCAATTTCCTCCTCACATGCAACCTATGAAATTTGACCTTACTTTTCTCCTATTTTCCTTTATTTTCATAAATAGATGTGCCAAAAATGCCTTTTGTCATTTATTGCCTTTGCCTTTTCCTTTTCCAATTTCCTCAGCTTGGAATAAGTGTCCCTCAACCATGGTCTTATTTTTCCTTTATTAACTCTTATTAAATAAAATTTTCACTAGGGATGTTACAACATTCAAATGAGAAACCAACAGATGAGTGCTCTCCTAACATAGGAGACACTCTAAGAAGTTTAAAGGAAAAAATCAGAAGTTGTAAAGCAGATACTGACATAATAATTTTGTTACAAGAAGGACATGCTAAGGAACATAAGAAATAAGAAGAGGTCAATCAGTTATCATTTACGGTTTGTTAGACTTGTAGAGACATTGAAAACCATGTATTAATTCCGGATAGGAGAACGAAACTAATGGGAAATATGGTACGAGGTCTCATGGTGGGCATATATCGAATAGAGATGACACAGTCATAGATGGACAATTATTAGATACACTTGATAGGAGATGCAATGGATATGGGTTCTACTCTAGCTCTGGCTCAGACATCTATCATGGTCATCATCACTATCATCCTTACAAGAGGAGTGACAGGGGATATTTATCAGATGAATTCAAGAAATCTAAGACACCTACATTTGATGGAGAGCTAAAGAAACTGGAGGATACATAGGCATGGTTACTTGGGATGAAGAAGTTCTTTGAGCCGCATGACTACATGGAAAACATGAAGGCCATAATAGTTATTTTTATCCTCAAAGGGAAAGAATACATCTGCTGGGATGATATGAAACATGTTAGAGATATTGGGACAAAGGAATTGAGTTGGCATGAATTCAAGAGAAATTTCAGGAAGTACTTGTCAGAGAGGTATTATGACGGTAAGGCCGATGATTTATATGAGTTGAAGATGATATATTTGATAGATGAGGAGTACACAACTAAGTTCCTAGAGTTGTTGAGGTATGTGTCATATGTTAAGGATGAGAAGACCAATATTCAGATATTTATCAATGGATTTCCTTTAGCATTTAAGGATCATATTGAGTATGACAAACCTCAGTCACTGGAAGAAGTCATTAGGAAGTTGAAGCATTATTATGAGCAATCGAAGCATAACACTGAATCTATGCAAGGTTGGAAATGTAATGACAAGACTAAAGTTAAATGGTCATCGAAGTGAGAAAGGCCTCAAGGTGTAGGCAAGAAAGAAAATGTTGCTCCTTACAAGAAGGTTAATATAGTAGATATGGGACATGGGTCACATATTGGAGAGCAGCAAAATAGAGGTGATGGTAGGAGATAGTTGTAGTGTTGGATATGTGGTAAGGATCATCTCAATAATGATTTTTTATTATATCAGGGTGGTAGGCCTCAGATCTACAATTCTTAGGAGATGCATACAACTTGGGATGTTGGACAGGGCATTCCTTGGATATATGCAGCATTTGATAATATGCAGGCAGATCACCAAACATCCATTATTAAGATGGAAGGTAAGCTCTATGATTTAGTTATTTCTATTTTGATTGACCGTGGATTTAAGTAGTGTTATGTTAACCCTAACTTGGTGAATAGGTGTGGTTTGAGAAAAAAAAGTTCATGCAAAGTCTTGGTTGGTGTTGTTGGCTACAAGTACTAAGAAAAGAGTTCATCATTGGGTAAGAGATTATGCATTCGAGTTGAATGGTATGCCTACTTTAGCACATCTAAATGTGCTTCCATTGGGATCATACAGTATGCTTCTAGGTATGGATTGTTGTATCTTCATATCACTAAGGTGGATTTTTATGAGAAGGCTATTGAGTGTTTGGATGATGATGGAGAGAAAAGAATATTGCAGGTTAAGAATAAACCTACATCGGTGAGAATGGTTACAGCTATGCAAGAAAACCGCAGTTGTAGGAAAGGGTGTGTATTGTTTGAAGTGTATGTTTCCAGTGATAAAGGTAAGGATATAGATGATGCAGAAGCCTTGAAGAGGTATCTGGGTTTGAAGTAGTTTTAGGATGTATTTCTAGTAGATATTTCAGAATTTCCTCCTCACATGGAAGTGGACTTTTCTATTAAGTTGGTACCATGTGTAGAACCAACATCGAAGGCACCTTATAGGATGAGCACTCCAAATCTAGTGGAACTAAAGTTCCAATTGAAGGAATTCCTTGACAAGGGATAAATTAGGCCAAGTGTATCATCATGGGGTGCACCATTATTTTTTTTCAAGAAGAAAAATGGTACTCTAAGGTTGTGCATTGATTATAAACAATTGAACACAATGAAAATCAAGAATAGGTACCCTTTGTTGAGGATTGATGACTTGTTTGACCAATTGAAGTGATCAATAATGTTCTCGAATATTGATTTGAGATCATGATATCATTAGGTATGTATCAAGGAAGAGGACATATACAAGGCTCCTTTTTAGAGTAGTTATGGGCATTATGAGTTTGTTGGGTTTCCTTTTGGTTTGACTAATTCTTCAACTACTTTCATGTGTTTGATGAATAGTGTGTTACATCCTTATCTAGACAAGTTTGTTATTGTATCCACTGCACAGGGGCTTCATTGGGGGAGAAATACCATACCATGTGCATTGATAATGAAATAATATATTAAGCATATAATAGAGGGTAAAGGGTTTTTATATTGAAAGGTATAAAAAATGGAGCTCAAAGTTAATGAAAAAATATAAAGGGGTATAAAAAATGTTAACGAAAAAATAGATACCTACAATATATAGTGAAAATAGGGGCTTTCTAAATTGAGAGGGTGTATTGGGTTTGTATTGGTAGGGGTTAGATAATGTGATTTTTAGTGGTATTTTCCAATATGTAATCAAATTGGGGGTATTTCTTAGTATGCCATGAACACACGCCATATGTCAGAGGTTCATTGAGTGAAACCCTCATGATTCATTAATTATGTATTGATATGTTCTAAGAATGAGGAAGAGCATATCAAACATTTAGCAACAATATTGATATTGCTAAGACAACATCAATTGTATGCCAAGCTTAGTACATGTATTTTATTTTAGACAAAGTTACACTACTTGGAACATGTTATTTCCAAGGAAGGAATAGCAGTGGGTCTAGAAAAGATTAGAGCTATCATGGAATGGGCAATTGCTAGGAATGTGGATGAGGTTAGATCATTCATGGGGTTAGTAGCTTACTACAAGAGGTTCATCGGAAATTTCTCATGGATTTCTTATCCTATTACACATTTGTAGAGGAAAGGAAATAAATTTGAATGGATAAAAGAATGTGCAGCTAGTTTTGAGCAGTTGAAACAATTGCTTACACATGATCCAGTTCTAAAGATTTTAGATCCAAATAAATACTTTTTGGTTTGTACATATTCTTGAACTAGGGGACTTGCAGGAGTATTGATGTAGGAGGGACATGTATTATTCTATGAGTTAGGAAATTGAATGAGAACCAACAAAAATATGTGAGTCGATAACGATCATTCATGCAATGAAGATGTGGAGACATTATCTTCTTGGTAGGAGGTTTTTGTTGATGAGTGATCATAGTGGGTTGAGATACTTGTTTGAGAAACTTAATCTAAATGCGAGGAAAGATATATGGTTAGCCATGCTCAATGAGTTTGACTTCGATATCAGGTACATCAAGGGTACGGAGAAGATGATGATGCTCTTAGCATAAAGGTACAGGTAAATCACATAGAAACTATGAGTTCATATGGGACAGATTTACAGGATCATATCTTACAAGTAGGAAAATGTGATGATAAGTACAGGGAGCTTAAGCATAGGTTACAGTAGAAGCGTACATTTGAATAGGATGTGGATTATTGTCTCATGGAAAATGGCTTGGTGATATTTAGGGATAAGATCTATGTGTCAGAAAACAACAATCTTAAGAATATTGTCTTGAGGGAATTCAATGTCAAGCCATATTTAGGTCATACGGGATATCAAAATACTCTAACAATTGTGAAGAAATTCTACTACTAGCTAAATCTAAAGAAAGAAGTAGCTGAGTTCATCACTAGGAGTTTGGATTTTCAATAGGTAAAAGCAGAGTGCAAGCATCTAGGTGGTCTATTGCATCCAATTCCAATTTTGGAATGGAAATGAGAGGTCATTTCCATGGATTTCAACACAGGTTTATGGAGGACATCTAGATAGCATGATTCCATCATGGTTGTGGTTGACAGGTTGATAAAGGTAGCTCACTTCATAATGGCTAAGTATACTTATTCAGCTAGTGAGGTAGCTTAAGTATTCATTAGAGAGATAGTGAGATTGCACAATATTCCTAAGAAGACCGTATCTGACAGAGATGCCAATTTCTCTTTCATATTTTGGAAGGAGTTATTTAGAGGTCTTGGTACAGATTTTGCCTTCAGTACAACTTACCATTCGTAGGTATATGGATATATAAAGAGGATCAAAAGGAATGTGGAGGACATGTTGAGAATGTATGTTATGAACCAACAAAGGAGGTGTGGGGATATCTTCAACTCGTTGAGTTTGCTTACAATAATGGGTATCGGGATTCACTGAGGATGAGTCTATTTGAGGCACTTTATGGGTGAAGTTGTAATACTCCCATCATTTGGAGTGATCTGGCGAACAAGGTACTGATCAGACCAGACATGTTGGCAGAGATGGAACATGAAATGTAGGTTATAAATAAGAATGTAAAGGAATTATAGGACAAGCATAAGAGTTATGTAGATTAACATAATGTGTTTAGGGAATTTCAAGTTGGGGATCATGTGTACTTGTGCATCAAGCCCAAGAAGAGCTCATTGATGATTGGATCAAGTGATAAGTTAGCACCCTAGTATTGCGGGCCTTTTGCGATCTCTGAAAGGATTGGACCAGTGGCATACAAACTTGAACAACATCCGAGAGTGAATTTCCACGAAGTTTTCCATGTTTTATTACTTAAAGGATATGTGAATTATGCTAATAATGTGATTCATTGGTTTGTATTGTAGGTGGATTCAGAAGGAGAATTCCATCCAGAACCTTAGTGCATATTGCTTCGGAAATAATTCATGCTCCGGAACCAAGCAATTAGTCAATTTAAAATGTCGTGGAAGCACATTGGGCCCGATGAAGCTCAATGGGAGACGGTTGATCAAATGCGGGCTATGTATCCTTCATTATTTTCTGGTTGAGGCCAAGGAGTTTTGGGTATATGTACATGTTTATGTATGGGTTTTATTTTGAATATCACAATGTGCTGTGTTATAAAGCTCCAATAAGCGATATGGTTGGTATGTTATCATGTTTTTCATGTTGGTTTTGCTTTTCAACAAATTGTTCATTGTAAATACTCCATCCAACTAAGTTATAACGCTCCATAGGAGGTATGTCTTTGTTTTCAATGGTTTTATTTATCATACGTGTTATATAACACTGAGTATAATGTTCCCCTAAGGGGCATGGGTTTGTAACATTCCCAGGTTAAAAGTTAGGTAATAAAGTTAATAAAGGAGAAATAAGACCAAGGTCATGGGACATGTATTCCAAGATGAATGTTGAGCAAAACATCCTAGTAGGTGTTCATTTTTGTTTATTATGGCTAAATAAATGGACAAAGGCATTGGAAAAGGATTTAAAAAGGAAAAAAAGGAATTAATTGGTATTTTATTTATGAAAATAAAGGGAAATAGGAGAAAAGGGAGATGAAAGGTCATATGTTTGAATGAGAGGGAAATTGAAGAGGAAATTGGAGAAAATAGAGCCCTCAATAATAAAAATGCCTATGAGGATTAGTTCATAGCTTTTGTTGGTTAATATTTTATTAGTTTTAGCTTGGATCTCTCTTTATTCTCTCATACTCTTACATACATAGAGAATTCTTGGAGAACACTAGCATTGGAGGAAGAAAGGTAAAGGAAGGAAAATGAAGAAAATGAAATCAAAAGGAAAAGGAGGGAAATTTGGATCACGCAACCTCAGTAAGAATACTTGTAGGTAACAAGTTGCATGTGTGAATTCCTAGATGGTTTAACAATGCATGATACATGCATGTGTGTATTTGGTTCACTTTTATCATGGGCATGGGTTTTTCCACGTGTGACAGTGGTTTTAGCCTTACCTTTCCATTTCCAAATAGTCATGGAGTGATGGGGTTCCTTCATTAGGTTGATATTTGGATTTACATATGGTTTTGGAACCATGTGAGGTGGTCTAAGGAAAATTCCCAAGGGCCTAGGAATCCCTTGACCATTTATGGGAAGATTGTGGTAAAGCATGAGGGTGGAGACATGAAAATTTCTCAAGGTATTGGAGAAGAAATTATGAGGAATCCAAGCTTGTTTTGGGCCTTGTAATCCCTTCACAAGTTTTGGTGGGATTGCAGTAAAGCGTGAGGGTCGAGGTGCTTTAATCTCTCAGAAGCCCCGATTGTTTATGTTCTTATTTTGGGCCTAGTGATCCCTTGACCGATTTTTCTAGGATTGCAATAAGGCATGAGGGTGGAAGTGGTTTAATCTTTAGGAAGCCCTAGTTGTTGTTGTCTTGAGTCCCATATTCATGCTTGGAATATGGCACAGAGGTGACTGGGTGAAAGAAATATTTTGTTTAGCCCAATCTATGGTCAGGTGGTATGTGGAAGTCCCTAACTTGGTTGGATTTTTCATATGTTAATAAGAGATCTTTTCCTATTGCATTTCTTAAGTATTTGTACCTTTTATTATGCAGCTTTGATGGTTTTTCTATTATGGTTATTATTTTGGTTATATGTTGGTTATAAGCATGGTTTCATAATTGGTTCTAGCTATGGCTCTTGACATGTTTTTACTAGTTGATGAATGGTTAATGAATTCATGAGCTAACAAATGTTATTTTAGCTATTATGAGAGTGCATTAGACCTTATTGATGATTCTTAGATAAATATCAAACCTATGTTTAGATATGCATTCATGACCTATAGATTACGTGTTCTCAATATGTTTGACAAAATGTCTGTCATGTTGTAGGCTATCTAGGTCAAGTTCTGCCTTCACATTTGTATTTATAACATTTTTTTCATGCCATTACTAAATATGAGAAGTTACAGGAAGTTCCACATAGTGTTCTAGAGGCTGACTTGGAACTTAGGCTTAGAATTCGGGACCGCATGCCCCTAACTGGACATTTTGGGTTGAAATTACTTCGATGCAGGCTTGTGCATGCTATTGGAGGCTTCCAACTGCATGATGGTTCTACTATGGGTACGGTTGAGGGACCTGGTTAGAGAAGGAGGGGTCCAACTCAGGGTTTAGCCACATGGGATGGTTTCTCAATCCCTGAGAGTCTTGTAGCCCCTGTAGGATGTTGTGAGAGGCCATATTGTCATCAATAGTTAGCCCCACTTGCTTAATGGGACGTAGGAGCTCAGGCCATGTCATAGTAGCCCTCAACTCATGTTTACCCAGGAAGGTCGGTGCAAGAGGGTAAATGTGAGAGGGGTGGTTACAAAAAAGGAAACGAGTATAAAGAAAACATTAATACTACTACAAGGAAAAATATTAATTGAAAGAAAGATATCTTAATAACAGGAAGGGATGCTCCATTTCAACCTCTTTGATTTTGTTCCTTATCTCTCAAACATTGATGGATATCTACCACAAGGTTTGAAGATAAAAATTCCATTTTATGAAGAGGAAGAAAAAATAGCCATAAAATATCCCAATCAACTAGTGGTGTCAAGGAAAGAGCACTTTAGAGTCTCGAGATGAGCCAAGATGAAGCAATGGAGAGAGGTAAAGAAAATTGAAATAAAGTAAATGTGCATTAAAAAAAAAATGTAAAAAAGGTAAATGTATAGAAATCAAAATAAACAATAAGAAATCATAAACCATAAAATAAATTATTCTAATGATAAACCATAAATCATATACATAAGGGAATTGCATGAACACAAATGGACACTTGAAATGGAAATATAAATATTGTAGAAATAAAACCACAAATATTGGAAGTGAATAAAATAAAAACCGTACAATCTATAGGTAGAGGGAATTCAACCTGAATTGCATCACCAAAGTAGGCCCAATCCATGAAGCAAGCGATGAGGTGAATCCCTCAAGATAAAAATACTACATTTAGCAAGAATTTTGAACCATAATTATGTATTATTCCAAAATTCAATTTTACAATGTGATTTATGACAATCCTCTAGAGAGGAATTCATATTATACTTGAAAAAAAATCCCAACTAAGCCTTTCAATCAATCCCTTGATTAATGAAGGTTGTGCCAAAATATCCTAAGATCTTGCAACATGTTTTATAGGATTACTTCAGTCTTATAGAGAAGCTCGAGGGACTTAATCCCATAAAAGTCACAAAAGTCTTCAAGTTTATCTTTCTAGTAATGAATGAGAGAGATTAATATTTTCCCTCTGATTTTGTTTCCTATACTTAGCATTTTGGGATCACATTAGTCTTTATACATAACATATGTAATAACAAAAAGCATAAATCACTTTAATATAAAACATATGTCACGTTTCAACTTCAATCCAGTTGAATTATATATACCTAGATAAGCATAAGTCATATTTCACATAAAACGGATGAATTTTTTATGAAGATTATTATGGGAAATAATGTATTGAATCTGGATGTAGAATGGAGCACAAACTTAGAAAATTTGGAGGCTCATGAGTATATCGTTATGAAATATTATTTGCACTATGGCTTTGGTCCCTTTTGTTGAAATCCAATTGAAAATGGGATCTAACACATAAGTTTTTGTAGTACCAATTCATCAATGGCATTATCTTTTGAAGAAACTATGATGGTGTTTTTCTATGATGTTTTAAAAATTTGATGCTAAAAAATATTGAGATATCCTCAATGTGGGTAGGTCATTTGTGGTCAACCTGTTGAGGAGACCATATATCATGATATATTATAAAGTGCTTGTAAATATAAAATTTTCCAAATGAGTGTGAGGAGGGAAGTTAAAGCATGTGTCCCACTACAACTAGTTGCAACCCATAGACAATTTAGTTGTGGCGATTGAATAACATTAGATAGATCAATATTAATTTTTAAAAGAATCACAAATACATCTAACTATACTAACTAATTTACAAGGTGGGCATACATAATTCCTCTAAACCAAGTGAATGTAACAAATGTTATATAATTTCTAGAAAAGAATTAATCACTATATTTGGTGTCAAATCTATAATTGTGTGTGACAGTGCTTCATATTTTTCTTCTCTACAACTGAATGAACTTGCATTGGATAATGTAATTATTTTGAGATACAGTAGTTGAGAATCATAAACTAGCCCAATGCATTTCCTAATTCCTTTGAAACTTGTTTAGTAAAAATAGTGGTCTCACATAGAACAGTAATCATGTATAAATAGAAAGGACATGCTTACAACCACTATCTTAATGCAAGAATTAACCTACATCTCGTCATTTACAATACATTTTATATTTTTCAGTATTAACATCATCATTATAATGTGCCATATGAAGATTGTCTCCATTACATATTCATTCATCTCATCATTCCTTATGTACATTCCCAAAAAATATTCATATTATGAGCTCATAGTGCTATGGAGGCACATCGTGAATGATGACATTTCACTTGATCCTATTAACTTTCCTGGGCATGTTACAGGTGCACCTAGATTGACCAATGACCAAGACCCTTAATGATACCACTTAGTTATTATGGTAATGGAAACCACCCTCTTTGTTCTAATTAGTATTGGTTTCATAGAAACCTTCACTACATATGAAGTACATAACTAAAACCTTCACTAAGTGACATATTTAACCATGGTGCATCACCATATTCTCAATGTTATTGCATCTTTATGTTTGCAAACTTAAGTTCCTTATTGAATCACTAATATATATCATTTCATGATCATTTCCATAGCTAATTAGTTTCATGCAATAAAACCCATCCACTAATTGAACCATTTGACCCTGTGGATGCATTTTTCCTCCTCGTACAATAATTTACTCCAACATCAATGTATGCTTGAAATCAAATAATAACCATTTTTTTTCATTGAAAGATTTCATACAACTACTTAACTCCATTGAATGGAATGTTTCGCTATGTCAAATACATCAATCATCTTTAGAACACTATATTAATATTAATCCCCATCTCATTGACCCTTTAATTTCCTTTGAAGATTCTATTGAATTTAATTCTTATACCACGATGATGACTAGCTTGTTGAAAATTTTTCAAATGATATAACATTTACCTTAGTTTGAGTTCCAGTTTAGAAGTTATTCCCATTAGAAGTTTTGTCCTATTAACATAGGTCATTTCATCACAATGATATCAGGTGGTACCTGTTGGATACCTATAGTAATAGGTTTCATATTTCATGATTGACTATAGAAAATCCAAATATGCTCTGCTTTGATACTACAAAGATCCCATATTTCCCAGGAAATCAGAGGTGTGTGAAGTGTTCCAGATGTTGAGGACCTCATTTCAAATTTTGTGGATGATTCAACAGTTTAAACTGGATCATGCCATGTTTCAATTTTGAGTTGTAGAATAGAGAAACCAGTCTGTCCAAACAACTTAATCTTGGCAGACAAGTAGTTCAGGTAGAGAAGCAAAGGTTCCCAAAAGTTTAATCTGGGACCTTGGAAGAGATAAGGGTAGATGTAGATAGAAAGAAGAAGAAAAAGCCAGAGAAAGGAAAAGGCAATTGAGGGTTGCAAGTCCAAGTGCCCCTCCAAGAAGAAACAAAAAATGCTAGGCAAAATAGCTGGGTAGGCAGTTGTGGTTGCAGAAAGGATATGATCACCATTACACAGTTGTCAAGAGGTGTTTTGCCAAGGCAAAAAATCTATCAGCAAAGAGCATCACTAACTTCTCTTTTCCCTCCCTACTCCATTGCTAACACCCCCTTTCTATTAGCTGAGATTTTTGAAGAATGATCATGGTTGTATGGTGGTTCTAGTTCATTCAGAATGCACCTTTTGAGTCTAAAGTCTTTTCATTTTGCTCTACTCTTAAATCTCCCTCCTTCACTCATATTAACTCCTAATTCTACTATATAGCATCCCTATTTTACCCCTTTCCCTAATAATACTAACACTAAGGTGTATAAAGCCCCAAATCTTATATATATTCTCTCCCCTAGGCATAATAGCCATGTATCTTTCAAAAGGGACCAAAATGGCATCAGGCCACTTTGGTGAACCTATTCCACCCTATTCCCCCTTTGCTGCAAGTTAATTTACCCTCAAATCACCTCTGCATTGATAAAACCCCTCTCCAAACCCCTTTTGCCTATAAAAACCTTTGCAAAGGTTAATACCCGCCTCTGGCACGTTCCCCAATCCTACCACATTATTGGTTAAGCGAAAACATTTGAAAAACCCATAAAAACCCACAAACTTTAATCTTTTCCGCCCGCAGCATGAAGCGCGCATCTTTCTCCTCCGCCAGCCGTCGGATCAAGCCCATCAGATCCGACGGTCCACATTAATATCGGAGTGCATCCGATGGCGGCACTTTAACCTCCGAGAAAGTGACGTTGCGCCTTGTCACGCCTCCTCCACGCGTCAATCGATCAACCATCTCGGAGCCGAGTCTGACAGCTTCTGCACCGTACCTAAACCGCCCCGAGAAACCGCGGCGGTTAAGGCCTTAACCGTGACCGCTGCGGTTTGACTGCCACCTACCCGTCGCTGACTCGCCGCCACGTCCTTATCTGCTCGTACCTGCATTTGTTATTGGTCCACCTCACCGCTGACTGGGTTGCCACCTCACCGCCCCTTTGACCAGTCACCCACTGCCACGTCGCCCGATGACGTCAGCTGACGTCACCTCACCATGACCCACCAATGACGTCATGCTGACGTCAGCAGAAAAAAGCGCCAAATTGGTAAAATAACCCATATTTACCAATTTTCCCGTGTTTTTTACCACTTTCACTGTTATTACTGTTGGACGCTCTGCATGACCGTTTGCACTCTAATTTTCGCCAACCAGTCTATTAGCCCGGGCGACCTCCTCAAGCAGCAACTGTGCACCTTTGCTTCAACCTCTGCTCATCGAATTACAGGTATTTAGACCGTTTCGCCCTCCATACGACCTTCATTAAGCTTGAAATTGCTCAGAGGGATAGTAGAACCATAAAAACGATATTTACACCGTTCATTTCCATTTGTTCATCCACCATTGTCATTGTGAGGGCCAAGAAGTACCTGCAGAGCTTTAGAAACCTGCAATTCACATAAAACCACTGTAATTCTGCGTTTTCCCGGCAGAGTTCCTAATAGATATAATTCACCCGATTGGAGAGTTCAGTTAGACCACAGAGAAGTTCTGTCACTAGACTCCAGTAGTATTTCAATTGTTATTGAGAGAATTCCCCTTGGATACTCAAAACATCAACTGTTTCCACAGAGAACTGCCTCCAGACTGTGTTTTTATCATTTTACCTGTCCACCTGCAATTCTTGCAACTTGAAGAGCTATGGAGACCCCTATTGCACTGAATATTAAGCCCATCAATGCTCCTCACCAGGAATTAGCATGGAAAGCCCTGGGAGACATGGACTACCAAATGCTGGATTGGTTCCCCATGGGAACCAAGTACAATATTCAAATGTTGAATGAATTAAGAGCCCAGCACCTCAGTGGGGCAGATATCTTGGGGATTTGGGAGTCAAATTTGCCCATATACAACCTTCCCCAAGTCAATCCTATGCCAGAGCTCATTTATAGCTGCCAGGAATGCTATGACCCCAGCCAAAGAGCAGTCATTAGCCCCACAGGCCTAGTCCTGTTCCAGATCACCCCAGAGAGCATAAACCAGATGCTGCGCTTCAATACAGCCAAGAAATTGACCCCTCTATCTATGCAGAATCTGATAAACAGAGGGAGCAAGCTGTCCAGTGACCAGATTGTCAAAATCAACCAACTGTTTGTCACACCAGGCTCTGAAACAGTCAGAACCCCTCCTATTGGGTACCAATATCTAAATAAGTTGGGCAGAATGTTGGTGGATCTAATTGGCTATGTCCTAGGATTCAAGGGGTTGGAAGATGTAGATGACAGCATAATGGCAATGCTGTCTATATTTGCCCCTGGTAAGCCTCCAGCTGTGCAGTATGATTATGCAACTTACATAGCAGAGAAAATCCATGACCAGTTCATGAATTTGAGGAGGGAGAGACTTTTCAGGTATACCTCCTATATATACCATTTATTCCTCTTCAACCAGCCAGCTACCTTCTCTGTTCCTTTGAGGCCACTCAATGCCCAAGGAAATCCAAGATCAGTTGTCTTCTGGACCCCCTTGTTTCATCATACTGCAGTATCACCCTATACATACTGCGAGTTCATTGATTTGTTTGTTCATCCAGCCCTAACAGTGCTGCAAGGTGCCCCTCCTCCTAGATTAACCGATGAGATGAGGAGAATTCTCCACTTGAATAAGGTCTACAACATTGGCAATTGGTACTTCTACCAGAATCACACAGTCATTAGGATATATGGCTGTGAATTGAACCCATTTAGGTTGCCAAGGTATGTCCCCATGAGGCTTTTTGCCTTAGAATATTTCAGGCAGTTTGGGAACTCAGATTACCTGCACTTTCAGAGTAGAAACAAGAAGTCACAATTGAAGGTAAGAAACCAGCTAGGTTCCTTCCTATATAACAGGAAAGAAGAAGGGTGGAAAGAGGCAGACAGCATCCTGGAAGGCCTCAGATAGCAGACCAGTTTTGAATGGATTCCCTATGACCCCAATCATTCTATCTCCCTCAGGAGAATTAGATACAAATTGGGCAACTATGCACATAAAAGACAACCTGAAATTGAAAAGTATGCCAATGCACTAGATTGGGAAGAGGGTACACTAGTAGAACAAGTCACTAATGAAGAATTACTTGAGAAAGAAGCTAGGAATGTGCAAAAAGAAGCTGACTTGGAAACTTATGGACAGGTGCCCCTCTCGTACAGAAGGCAAATTGGAGTAGCTGCTACATCTTCAGCAGCACAGCCGCAAACTACTGAGAAGACACCCCAGGCAGCAAGCAAAGACAAATGAAAACAGGTGGAACAGCCACCTATATTGACAGAAGAACAAGTTGACACCTTGCTACAGCAGCAAGAAGAAATGGAACATCAAGAACTGGGGCAGCAACAAGAAGAAGCACAGTCCAGTGAACAGCAACCCTTGCAGCAGGAAAAGGGGACAGATCTACCTAGTTACACTGAGCAGCAGCCCCAAACAGAGGTGCCTCCCAGGACAGACACCAATGTAGACACCTCAGTCCTCCAAACACCACAGAAGGAGGACTTGACCAGAAAAAGGGAGAGAGAGACCCCCCAGACCTCATCCTTCATCAGAGGAGAGAAGAGACAAAGACTGAATGACTCCCAAGAGGAGGACATAGCAGTAAGGCAAGCCATGGGCATGGGCCCACCCAGTGGAGAACTTTCGGCCAGCTCATCTCAGCGTGGACATGACATAACTATGGGAGGAGAGGTCAGCTCCTCCGGTCAACATAGAGAAGGGCAGTCAAGTATAAAGCAGCAATTCATTGACATCAAAAGGAGGAGTGATCCCATAAAAGTGCAGCTGTATAATCACTTGTTAAACCTGGCTCCTAGCAACCAACAGAGACTCATGTCTGCTTTCGATGTGAGCGAAGGCAAAATGATAATGAGCCACTTCATGCCCACAACTTTGCATCCTCAGTCCACCTCGGACTATCTAAGAACCAACATGGAGGTTCTTGCCAAAGACATACACCCTATGGACAAGATTGAATTACATAAACAAACTGGTGAAATGGTGTATGCCTCCCTGGCAGATGAGACATTGGAGAACTACAAACTAAAGAGCAGCCTGGATAACACAGCTTCTCAGCTGGAATTAGAAAGAGCATCATCACAAGCCAAGGACAATAGGATCAAGTCCTTGGAAGAGGTAATTATAGATATAGGGCATGATCCTAAAGATGTCAAAGGCATCCAAGAACTCCTGAAGATAAGGGATGCAGACATGGCGGCCCTAAGAAAGAAAATCAAACTCCCGGCCACCATCCATCCACAAACAGATGAAGTTGCCCAGCAAAGGCAAGAAAAGGATACTACAGACCTGCTGGTATCCCTATACAGAGAGCTGGTTAGGATTCAAGACCAGCTAGGACAAACTGAAGCTGCAAAGGCAACACTACAAGAATTACTGAAGCAAAGAGAAGAGGGCCAACCCTCCCACCCTCCTCCTGTGATAATAAATTTTGAGGAAGTCCCTCTAAAAACTACTCCTCCTCCTCAGCAAACAGAAGTCACAGCACCAACTACAACATCAGAACAGGCTACTAGTTTAGACATGCAAAAGCTGCAAGCTGAGATCCAAGCCATGGAATCTCAAATGAAAGAGCTGGATGAACTTAAGAAAACCTTGGCTAAGGTAAATGAAAAGTTTGACAAGAGAAAACAGAACGAGGCAGCCAAGGAGAGAGAGGTAAGAACTCTTAAGAGGAGAATTGCTGAACTAGAGAAAGAGCTTGCACTAGAAAAGGTGACAGCTCAAATGAAAGCAGTGCTCTGGAGCAACATTGGGCGGTCCATTGCCAACCAATGGCAATATATTGAGACCATGGATGAGCAAATGGTGCTCATCACTAAAGCAAACAGAGAAATACAGAGAGCCAGGGCAAGCCTTGGACACATGCCAGAAGCTGCTACTAGGATGATCAATATTCTGAACTATAAGACTAGCTCTCAATTAGCTGTCATGGGAATCACCAACAGGACAGAAACAATTGCTGTAGCCAAAAGAGTCATAACATTGAGGAACTTGGTTGGAACACTGGAGAGGAGGACACAGGATATGCAGACTGAAATCAACAGATTCCTGGAAAAATTCGTGGCACTACAGAACAGAGGCCTCCCCAGCATTTTAAGCAGTGCAGGAAGACTGCTCACCCTAGACAATTACAATAAGAGAATTGATGCCCATGCAGGAGCAGAGATTGCAAAACCGCCCAGCACTTCAGCAGACGCAGGGCCAGCCACCGGGCAGACTATGTATGACAGGGTGGAGAACCTATTTTTCCTCATGAATGAAGTTGAGCATCTGTTTGATACACCACCTAACTTCTTCAAATTCACGGAAGCAGATGAAAATCTAGGGGCAATCTTAGCACACCAACTGCCCACACAGGATGTCTGGAGGAATTTGACACAGACAATTTTGTCGGGCCAGAATCAGTAGCGCTAATTCTCCAGGCAAATGAGCATACATGCGCAGGCACAATTTTGAGGAATAATATCTACAAGGAAGAGGCAGAGGCTGAGCCAACTCAGTAGGACCATTGACTCACCACAAGCAGCAGTCACAATCACAGGTGACAAGTCCAGGATACAGCGTACAGGCAGTAAAGACAGGTCTTCAAGCATTTACTCAGAATATCTCAACCGACTTAGCTACTCCTAAAAGCTAAAATATCTTCTGACAGAGCATTAAAATGCCTGTACTCTGTAATCAATGCTGTATTAAATTTTGGTCATAATATCTTAAGTGGTTGGTAAGAATGTAAAATCTGAGATAACTCAGAACTCAGATATTTTGTAAATCACCGCAAGTATATATTCACCCTTCACAGCAGTTGAAAGGGTTGTTGTAATTTTCTTTTGAGAACTCTCTCTTACTGTAATATTTTCAGAGAAGTAATACAAAGGAAGAATGGAATTTCCAAGGCTTGGTGTACTTTGATGTATTGTGGTGAAAGATGAATGTTACAGGATTCCAGGGTGTTGCATAAAACAATAAGTATTCTCAAATCTCTTTGTTATATGTTTTCGAGTCTTTTGTTCTCTTTTGTTGTTTAAATGTTTTACACTTGATAGCAAGGTGAAAGGATAGTTCCAGGACTTAACCCATGATTACCCTGGACTCAAACTGAGCTATTATACATGTTTTCCTCAGATACAGTGACAGAATTGTAATCCTTAATTGCTGCATTTCAAAACTGTGTCTTTTACTGTGATAGGCATTCTCAGGGATTCAATTTTTGCCCCTGAGACCTCTGTCTTTTCCTCTTAAACCTGTCTGTTGGGAATATATAAACAATAAGTGAAAATTCTTAACTGCTTTCACTGTTTGTGTTACCTGTTTCCAGTCATTTAATCAAAAATCTGTTCTATTAAGCACTCAAATGGCCCTGTAAGTTCCATCTTTCATCTCAAAGTTTCAAACACATATAGCCACGGACTCCATTGCCCAATGATATTCAACCTCTCTGAAAACTACATCACTAAAATCTAAAAGGAGTTTCATCAACCAAAAACATAAACATAACCTATGCTCAATACCTAGCCTAAAACACTATCATTGTAGATACAAAATCATAAAGAGAGAGCCCTCTCTGATCACAGTTTGGCTAGAAACAGTGATTAAAAGATTGGTTAGTGGTTACCCCGGCCGTATTCCCTTGGGAGTCATGGGGAACAACCTGGGTGTTAACATAATTGGCGACTCCACTGGGGACTTTAAGATTTTGCAGTTTCTATCTATCTTCCAAAGCTTTCATCAAGCCTGAAACTAGCCAAGAGGCCTTAGGACTGTTTCTCTAACACAGGGACAGCTTTAGGGAAGAGCTAACTAGGGAAACTTCATCTTAGTTTTGAGACCTATATAGTCATTCCAGAATGCTTGTTCAGTCCTTGTACATATAAAACTTCTGTATAAAGTTCTAAAAGAATACTTAGAAGCTGGCTCCCAAAAGAAACCCAAGGCACACTAGGGCAAACCCTGACCCTAATCAACCCACAATTGTCGATAACCCAAATATCATTCCAAAGAACATAAGGAGACAGCAAAAGCAGGACAAGCCTGCTGATTCAGATATAAGGTCAGACCAACCCATCCTCATTCCCACTCCTTGCAAATTTCTTTTTTGTTCCACACCCAATTCCCCTAGTTCATCATCAACCCCTCAAAGTCCTCTCCTTCCATCTTCACCATCTGCACATACTCACTCAACCAGTTCCCCACTTGTTACCCATCCTATCAACCCCGTTACACCTGTAATCCCTGTTGTCCCATTTGTTCCTATTAACCCCATAAACCCCATAAATATGGCTAACAGATATGCACCTCTGCAGATACCAGCCAATGCTCCAGCTCTACCCCAAGACTACCAAACCAGACTCTCATTTTTTGACTCCCATGGCCCTTTGACAGCCATCCAGCATGCTAAAAAGATGCAAGACCACTTTGAGACCTATGAAATAGATGATGATAGTGTCAGGATGAGAATCTTTGTTCAAAGCTTAACTGGGGATGTCAGAACTTGGTTTAGATCCTTAAATGCAAATTCCATTGCAACCCCTGAAGTTCTATACCAGGAATTTACCAACAGATGGGAGAAAAAGAGAGATCCGCACCATATACTTGGTGAATATAACACTATTAAAAGAGGTCCCCAAGAAACAGTTTTGGAGTATTGTGCTAGGTTTAACAACATATACAATGCTATCCCCCAGAACTTAAGGCCCCCTCCTGATTTGGCCCTTTATAACTTCCCTGATGGTTTTGATTCTGATATGGCCTATCAGTTGAGAGAAAGAGACCCTCCAACCCTTGCAGAAGCCCAAAGGGTTGCAGTCACTATAGAGGCCAACCTAATTGCCAAAAGAAACAGGGCAAAGCTGGAAAAGAAGACTGGTTTCAAAGAAGAACCCTCGGGTTTTGATCAAAAGTTAGATGCAATTCTAAATGGCATGAAGAGATTGGGAGAGAGAGTGGAATCAGTAGAAAGGAAATCATCATGGGAGGCACCACAAAACAACCCTCCTAGAAACCCAAATTTTAGGAGAGTCCAGAACCCCAATATAGGAAAGACAGATGCTGACCAAGATATCAGACCCCCTTTTCAAGAAAACTATGCAGAAACTTCCTCAGCAAATCAGCTCAATGAAGATCCTGAAATCAACCTAATAGGTCTGGATGGCAAAAGTCATGTATTCTTAACTCAGGAGGACCATGAGGAGGATGAAAGCAAAACATTCCAAACTCAATCAGGAGAATCCTTTGACTTTAAACAAGGATATGATACTGTTGTCTATGAAGTCCATAAGCAATACAAACTAAGGAGTAGGACTGTAAATGTGAATCAGCCCGAAAAAATAAAAGAGAAACAACAATCTAAAGAAACCTTAGTCACTGAACCTAATGACAAAACAAACTTGCCCACAAAGGAAGTAGTGGTTGAGGAGGTCACTGAAATACTGCCCCCACCACAACAGCCCATGGCAGCCTTGTCCTCTCACCCTAACCCAAACATTAACCCTCAAGACATCAATATAAGGGGCAGGTTTCAAAATCAAGATGAAATCCACGAAGAAGATCTAATGAACAGAGAAAGAACTGCTACCCGTGACTCCAAAATCCAAATTGATAAACCCTTTGACCTAGGAACAGAGATTGGCAAGTTAAAGGTAGCAATCCCCCTTTCAGAGCTAGCCAAGCATGACATATACAAACAACAAATCAAAAAATCCCTTCAGCTCACCAATAGCAAAGATGATGTAAATGTGTTAGATGACACTCCAGAATTACTGTTTGGCCCAGAGGTAGATGGAAAAGCAGTAGTCACGGGGGTTTTACCGTTTTATGTCAGCTTACATATACATGACAAAATACTGCACAATGCAATGTTTGACTCAGGTGCCTCTCATAACCTGATGCCAAAAGCAGTCATGGAGAGATTAAACTTAGATATCACAAGACCATACAAAGACCTGTTTTCTTTTGATTCCAGTCAAGTCAAATGCTTGGGCTTAATAAAGGATTTGTGTGTGTCCTTGGTTCAATTTCCCAACAAAACCATTTTAATGGATGTTGTGGTTGCTGATATCCCACCCAAATATGGGATGCTGTTATCAAGATCATGGGGAGCGAAACTCCAAGGCTCCCTGCAATTAGACATGTCATATGCAACTATATCTGTCTTTGGACAACCAAAAAGACTTTATAGGGAAACACTCATGAAATATATGGTCAGCAGTGAAGAGAAACCCCAAAATTTCCCAATATACGTTGTTCATTCGGACATAGACTCCTTTATCCTCTTTAATGACAGTGCAGGCCTCTCAAGCAGTGACATTAAGACCGAGACACTTATACAAAAACAAAACCTTGATCAAACAAGTAGCACCTGTCAAACATCAATCAGTTCAACAAGACACTTTAGCTCTCCTCTAATGGTCAAAAATGGTCAAGCAAATGATGAAGTTATCCTAGAAAACAAATGGGAGAACAAACCCCAACTCATGCTCACACTGCCATCCCATGAACAGAATTTGAAATCTCCTGACCAGCAAGGCATCTGGTGGGTCTTAGAATTTGATGGCTCAGTTAACAAGTTAGGAGCAGGAGCTGGAGTATGGATACATAACAAAGAGAAAGGCTATGCAGAAGGTAGAGCTTATAGATTGAACTTTAGATGCACTAACAACATGGCAGAATATGAAGCTCTGCTACTAGGCCTCAAGATTGCAAAATCATTACAAGCACATAGCCTCTCAATCATGGGGGACTCTGATCTAGTAATTCAACAAGTAAAAGGGAATTTTGTCACCAATGACAAAAGGCTGAGGTCCTACAGGTCTGCTGTAATTGAAATATTAGAGACCTTTCCTGAGTTTGTTATCACAAAAATTTCTAGGGGCCACAATCTCCATGCACATAGCTTGGCAACATTTGCCAGCACCTTCAAATTTCCATTAGAACCCAACAATTGTTTCACGGCCGAGGTCAGATACAGACCCTCTATTCCAAACAACGTCAGAGAATGGCAAGTATTTGAGGATGACATGCAAATAAACAATTTTTTAACCTTGCAACAAGAGTTCACAGGATTAAATATTGACCTTGAGACAGCATGTCAATCACAAATGCTTGAGACAGCATGTCAATCACAAATATTTGATGGAGCATGTCCATCACAAATACAGTTTCAACAATCTGCTCACCCAATATCACCTAGGACAGCAAAACAACTACTCAGTCCAACCATTTTTAACAATGAAAACATTCATCAAATAAACCAAATTGACTATGAGGAGATGAGCAACGTTGAAACTGAAATCATACAACTCAAAGACAATTTCCTCCCAGTAGGCCTTACCCCATTAGAGGATATTTTTGACTCAAATGACATCCCTAGGAAGCCAAAGATGCAGCCATTAGATGCAAGAGTTGAAGAATGCAATATTGGTACTATTGACAAGCCTAAGATAGTAAAGCTATCTGCCTCTCTACCCCCTGATCAAAAGCCCAAATATATTGATCTCTTTAAAGAGTTTCAAGATGTCTTTGCTTGGGGTTATGAAGATCTAAAGTCCTATGACACGTCTGTCATCCAGCATAACATCCCCCTCAAGCCTAATCAAAAACCATTCAAACAGAAATTGAGAAGGATCAATCCTGTGCTCCTTCCTTCCATTGAAAAAGAATTGCATAAAATGTTCAAAGCTGGTATTATAGCACCAATCAGGTTCTCTGAATGGATTTCAAATTTGGTCCCTACAAGAAAGAAAACTGGTGAGATCAGGCTTTGTGTAGACTTAAGGAATCTGAATCAAGTATCACTCAAAGATAACTACCCCTTACCCAAAATGGATCACATCCTTCAGAGGGTAGTAGGGGCTTCAAGGATATCACTGCTTGATGGATTCTCAGGCTTCAATCAAATTTTAGTGCACCCTGATGATCAAGACAAAACTGCATTTACTACCCCATGGGGAACTTTCAAGTATGTGAAGATGCCCTTTGGATTGAAAAATGCAGGGGCAACGTTTCAAAGAGCAATGGATATTGCTTTTGCAAAGGAAATTCATGATTTCTTGGTCATTTACTTAGATGATCTTACACCCTTTTCAAAATCTGACCAAGAACACTTGAAACATTTAAGACAAATCTTCATAACATGCAGAAAATATGGCATTTCCTTAAACCCCAAGAAGTCATTATTTGGTTTGGAAGAAGGGAAACTTTTAGGACACATCATTTCGAAAGATGGCATAAGAATTGATCCAGATAGGATACAAGCTATCCTACAAATGCCTCACCCCAGGAATGTCAAGGAGCTGCAAGGATTCTTAGGAAAAATCAACTTTTTAAGAAGGTTTATCCCAAATTTAGCTGAGTTAATCAGATTACTAAACAACATGCTAAAGAAGGATTCAAAGGTTAAGTGGACTGTTGAAGCAAAGCAAGCCTTTGAAAGTATAAAATTGGCCTTGACTCAAACCCCAGTGTTAACTAATCCTCAGTTTGACAGAGACTTTATTATTTTTTCTTTTGCCTCCCAGCATACTATTGCTGCTGTATTATTACAGAAAGATGACCAAGGGAATGAAAAGCCCATTGCTTTTTTCAGCAGAGCTCTTAGAGATGCTCCTCTAAAGTACCAAATAATGGAGAAACAAGCCTATGCCTTAATCAAAGCTATCAAAGACTTTAGGATTTACATCCTTTACTCCCATATTGTGGCTTATGTACCAAGTCCTATTGTCAAAGACATTCTCACACAAGAAAACTTAGAGGGTAGAAGGGGAAAATGGATTGCAAACATACTTGAATTTGACATTGAAATAAAGCCTACAAAGCTGATAAAAGGGCAAGGTTTGGCCAAGTTAATGACACAAGCAAATTTCCAAGCCTTAAATATCAACCAACTGGACAGTGAAACAGAGCTGGCGACTCCAAAGATCAATGTAGCCTTTGAACAATCTCCTTGGTACTCTGATGTCTGTTATGTGTTACAAAACCTGTGTGCTCCCCCAGGACTGTCCAGAACTAAGTCTAGGTTCCTAAAAATGAAAACATCTAAATTTTGTGTGATGGATGAGAATCTACTCTGGAAAAACCATGAAGGTATTTTGCTGCACTGTCTTATTGAGAGTGAAACTGACAATATCATGCAAGAATTTCATGCTGGAAACTGTGGTGGACATTTGTACTGGAAGTCCACTGTAGACAAGATATTAAGGGCTGGTTATTACTGGCCCACTATGTTCTCTGATGTGAAGAAATTCACAACATCATGCCACAAGTGCCAACTGTTTGAAGGCAAAAGACAGTTGCTGCCACTTCCTTTGAGGCCCATTGCAACAGAGAGACCTTTTCAACAATGGGGCTTGGATTTCATTGGAGAAATTCATCCCTCATCTTCAGGACAACACAGATGGATCTTGACAGCAACAGACTACTTCACCAAGTGGATTGAAGCTGTCCCATGCAGACAAGCAAATGATTCAGTAATCATTCAATTTTTGGAAAACAATATACTGGCTAGATTTGGCTGCCCAGACAAGATAATAACAGACAATGCTGCTGCCTTCAAATCCAAGAAAATGGTAAACTTCTGCCACAAATTTCACATTACTTTGGGCCATTCTACAGCTTACTATCCTCAGGGAAATGGTCTTGCTGAATCATCAAACAAAAGCTTGATAAACATCATAAAGAAAGTGCTGGAAGAGAACAAAACGAACTGGCATAAGAAACTAGTAGATGCTTTATGGGCAGACAGACTAACCACTAAAAGATCAATTTGGACCAGCCCATATGAGTTAGTCTATGGATTAGAGGCCAGATTTCCTTTATCACTAGGAGTGCCGGTTATGAAACTTCTGCAAGAAAGTCAAGCAGAGCCAAATGATATGCAAAGAAGGATTAACCAGATAATCTGATTACAGCAGACCAGAGAACAAGTTTTCAGCAGAGTGCAGATACTACAAGAGAAACTGAAAAAGGCCTTTGACAGAAGAACTAAAGCAGAAGATTTCAATGTAGGGGACAAAGTTTTAAAGTGGGATGCAAGAAGAGAAGAGAAAGGAAAACATGGGAAGTTTGACTCTTTATGGAAAGGACCATTTTCTGTCCAAGCAGTACAAGGTAATAACACCTACTTCCTAAAAAGTTTGACTGTAACTGAACTGGATGAAGGCCCTGTCAATGGCAGGATGCTGAAGCACTATTTTGACTGTTCACTATGATAGAAATTCAGAGGTTCATTGTATATATGCAGCCTTCCATATTATCTTCTATTTTAGAATGTAAAAAGAGGTTTTCCCAAATGCTGCACCTAGCAGCAACAGGCAGATAGAATCAGAGGTTCTCCAAGAAAAGGCACACAATTTTGACAGATTATATGCAGCAAATTTCAAAGATTAAGAGGGGCAGTCAAGCAACAAGGCAATCTGACCTGCTGTTCTTGGTCTTTCAAAAGAAAAACCATCCCCATGTGGAGCCACTGTTGGATACCTATAGTAATAGGTTTCATATTTCATGATTGACTATAGAAAATCCAAATATGCTCTGCTTTGATACTACAAAGATCCCATATTTCCCAGGAAATCAGAGGTGTGTGAAGTGTTCCAGATGTTGAGGACCTCATTTCAAATTTTGTGGATGATTCAACAGTTTAAACTGGATCATGCCATGTTTCAATTTTGAGTTGTAGAATAGAGAAACCAGTCTGTCCAAACAGCTTAATCTTGGCAGACAAGTAGTTCAGGTAGAGAAGCAAAGGTTCCCAAAAGTTTAATCTGGGACCTTGGAAGAGATAAGGGTAGATGTAGATAGAAAGAAGAAGAAAAAGCCAGAGAAAGGAAAAGGCAATTGAGGGTTGCAAGTCCAAGTGCCCCTCCAAGAAGAAACAAAAAATGCTAGGCAAAATAGCTGGGTAGGCAGTTGTGGTTGCAGAAAGGATATGATCACCATTACACAGTTGTCAAGAGGTGTTTTGCCAAGGCAAAAAATCTATCAGCAAAGAGCATCACTAACTTCTCTTTTCCCTCCCTACTCCATTGCTAACACCCCCTTTCTATTAGCTGAGATTTTTGAAGAATGATCATGGTTGTATGGTGGTTCTAGTTCATTCAGAATGCACCTTTTGAGTCTAAAGTCTTTTCATTTTGCTCTACTCTTAAATCTCCCTCCTTCACTCATATTAACTCCTAATTCTACTATATAGCTCCCCTATTTTACCCCTTTCCCTAATAATACTAACACTAAGGTGTATAAAGCCCCAAATCTTATATATATTCTCTCCCCTAGGCATAATAGCCATGTATCTTTCAAAAGGGACCAAAATGGCATCAGGCCACTTTGGTGAACCTATTCCACCCTATTCCCCCTTTGCTGCAAGTTAATTTACCCTCAAATCACCTCTGCATTGATAAAACCCCTCTCCAAACCCCTTTTGCCTATAAAAACCTTTGCAAAGGTTAATACCCGCCTCTGGCACGTTCCCCAATCCTACCACATTATTGGTTAAGCGAAAACATTTGAAAAACCCATAAAAACCCACAAACTTTAATCTTTTCCGCCCGCAGCATGAAGCGCGCATCTTTCTCCTCCGCCAGCCGTCGGATCAAGCCCATCAGATCCGACGGTCCACATTAATATCGGAGTGCATCCGATGGCGGCACTTTAACCTCCGAGAAAGTGACGTTGCGCCTTGTCACGCCTCCTCCACGCGTCAATCGATCAACTATCTCGGAGCTGAGTCTGACAGCTTCTGCGCCGTACCTAAACCGCCCCGAGAAACCGCGGCGGTTAAGGCCTTAACCGTGACCGCTGCGGTTTGACTACCACCTACCCGTCGCTGACTCGCCGCCACGTCCTTATCTGCTCGTACCTGCATTTGTTATTGGTCCACCTCACCGCTGACTGGGTTGCCACCTCACCGCCCCTTTGACCAGTCACCCACTGCCACGTCGCCCGATGACGTCAGCTGACGTCACCTCACCATGACCCACCAATGACGTCATGCTGACGTCAGCAGAAAAAAGCGCCAAATTGGTAAAATAACCCATATTTACCAATTTTCCCGTGTTTTTTACCACTTTCACTGTTATTACTGTTGGACGCTCTGCATGACCGTTTGCACTCTAATTTTCGCCAACCAGTCTATTAGCCCGGGCGACCTCCTCAAGCAGCAACTGTGCACCTTTGCTTCAACCTCTGCTCATCGAATTACAGGTATTTAGACCGTTTCGCCCTCCATACGACCTTCATTAAGCTTGAAATTGCTCAGAGGGATAGTAGAACCATAAAAACGATATTTACACCGTTCATTTCCATTTGTTCATCCACCATTGTCATTGTGAGGGCCAAGAAGTACCTGCAGAGCTTTAGAAACCTGCAATTCACATAAAACCACTGTAATTCTGCGTTTTCCCGGCAGAGTTCCTAATAGATATAATTCACCCGATTGGAGAGTTCAGTTAGACCACAGAGAAGTTCTGTCACTAGACTCCAGTAGTATTTCAATTGCTATTGAGAGAATTCCCCTTGGATACTCAAAACATCAACTGTTTCCACAGAGAACTGCCTCCAGACTGTGTTTTTATCATTTTACCTGTCCACCTGCAATTCTTGCAACTTGAAGAGCTATGGAGACCCCTATTGCACTGAATATTAAGCCCATCAATGCTCCTCACCAGGAATTAGCATGGAAAGCCCTGGGAGACATGGACTACCAAATGCTGGATTGGTTCCCCATGGGAACCAAGTACAATATTCAAATGTTGAATGAATTAAGAGCCCAGCACCTCAGTGGGGCAGATATCTTGGGGATTTGGGAGTCAAATTTGCCCATATACAACCTTCCCCAAGTCAATCCTATGCCAGAGCTCATTTATAGCTGCCAGGAATGCTATGACCCCAGCCAAAGAGCAGTCATTAGCCCCACAGGCCTAGTCCTGTTCCAGATCACCCCAGAGAGCATAAACCAGATGCTGCGCTTCAATACAGCCAAGAAATTGACCCCTCTATCTATGCAGAATCTGATAAACAGAGGGAGCAAGCTGTCCAGTGACCAGATTGTCAAAATCAACCAACTGTTTGTCACACCAGGCTCTGAAACAGTCAGAACCCCTCCTATTGGGTACCAATATCTAAATAAGTTGGGCAGAATGTTGGTGGATCTAATTGGCTATGTCCTAGGATTCAAGGGGTTGGAAGATGTAGATGACAGCATAATGGCAATGCTGTCTATATTTGCCCCTGGTAAGCCTCCAGCTGTGCAGTATGATTATGCAACTTACATAGCAGAGAAAATCCATGACCAGTTCATGAATTTGAGGAGGGAGAGACTTTTCAGGTATACCTCCTATATATACCATTTATTCCTCTTCAACCAGCCAGCTACCTTCTCTGTTCCTTTGAGGCCACTCAATGCCCAAGGAAATCCAAGATCAGTTGTCTTCTGGACCCCCTTGTTTCATCATACTGCAGTATCACCCTATACATACTGCGAGTTCATTGATTTGTTTGTTCATCCAGCCCTAACAGTGCTGCAAGGTGCCCCTCCTCCTAGATTAACCGATGAGATGAGGAGAATTCTCCACTTGAATAAGGTCTACAACATTGGCAATTGGTACTTCTACCAGAATCACACAGTCATTAGGATATATGGCTGTGAATTGAACCCATTTAGGTTGCCAAGGTATGTCCCCATGAGGCTTTTTGCCTTAGAATATTTCAAGCAGTTTGGGAACTCAGATTACCTTCACTTTCAGAGTAGAAACAAGAAGTCACAATTGAAGGTAAGAAACCAGCTAGGTTCCTTCCTATATAACAGGAAAGAAGAAGGGTGGAAAGAGGCAGACAGCATCCTGGAAGGCCTCAGATTGCAGACCAGTTTTGAATGGATTCCCTATGACCCCAATCATTCTATCTCCCTCAGGAGAATTAGATACAAATTGGGCAACTATGCACATAAAAGACAACCTGAAATTGAAAAGTATGCCAATGCACTAGATTGGGAAGAGGGTACACTAGTAGAACAAGTCACTAATGAAGAATTACTTGAGAAAGAAGCTAGGAATGTGCAAAAAGAAGCTGACTTGGAAACTTATGGACAGGTGCCCCTCTCGTACAGAAGGCAAATTGGAGTAGCTGCTACATCTTCAGCAGCACAGCCGCAAACTACTGAGAAGACACCCCAGGCAGCAAGCAAAGACAAAGGAAAACAGGTGGAACAGCCACCTATATTGACAGAAGAACAAGTTGACACCTTGCTACAGCAGCAAGAAGAAATGGAACATCAAGAACTGGGGCAGCAACAAGAAGAAGCACAGTCCAGTGAACAGCAGCCCTTGCAGCAGGAAAAGGGGACAGATCTACCTAGTTACACTGAGCAGCAGCCCCAAATAGAGGTGCCTCCCAGGACAGACACCAATGTAGACACCTCAGTCCTCCAAACACCACAGAAGGAGGACTTGACCAGAAAAAGGGAGAGAGAGACCCCCCAGACCTCATCCTTCATCAGAGGAGAGAAGAGACAAAGACTGAATGACTCCCAAGAGGAGGACATAGCAGTAAGGCAAGCCATGGGCATGGGCCCACCCAGTGGAGAACTTTCGGCCAGCTCATCTCAGCGTGGACATGACATAACTATGGGAGGAGAGGTCAGCTCCTCCGGTCAACATAGAGAAGGGCAGTCAAGTATAAAGCAGCAATTCATTGACATCAAAAGGAGGAGTGATCCCATAAAAGTGCAGCTGTATAATCACTTGTTAAACCTGGCTCCTAGCAACCAACAGAGACTCATGTCTGCTTTCGATGTGAGCGAAGGCAAAATGATAATGAGCCACTTCATGCCCACAACTTTGCATCCTCAGTCCACCTCGGACTATCTAAGAACCAACATGGAGGTTCTTGCCAAAGACATACACCCTATGGACAAGATTGAATTACATAAACAAACTGGTGAAATGGTGTATGCCTCCCTGGCAGATGAGACATTGGAGAACTACAAACTAAAGAGCAGTCTGGATAACACAGCTTCTCAGCTGGAATTAGAAAGAGCATCATCACAAGCCAAGGACAATAGGATCAAGTCCTTGGAAGAGGTAATTATAGATATAGGGCATGATCCTAAAGATGTCAAAGGCATCCAAGAACTCCTGAAGATAAGGGATGCAGACATGGCGGCCCTAAGAAAGAAAATCAAACTCCCGGCCACCATCCATCCACAAACAGATGAAGTTGCCCAGCAAAGGCAAGAAAAGGATACTACAGACCTGCTGGTATCCCTATACAGAGAGCTGGTTAGGATTCAAGACCAGCTAGGACAAACTGAAGCTGCAAAGGCAGCACTACAAGAATTACTGAAGCAAAGAGAAGAGGGCCAACCCTCCCAGCCTCCTCCTGTGATAATAAATTTTGAGGAAGTCCCTCTAAAAACTACTCCTCCTCCTCAGCAAACAGAAGTCACAGCACCAACTACAACATCAGAACAGGCTACTAGTTTAGACATGCAAAAGCTGCAAGCTGAGATCCAAGCCATGGAATCTCAAATGAAAGAGCTGGATGAACTTAAGAAAACCTTGGCTAAGGTAAATGAAAAGTTTGACAAGAGCAAACAGAACGAGGCAGCCAAGGAGAGAGAGGTAAGAACTCTTAAGAGGAGAATTGCTGAACTAGAGAAAGAGCTTGCACTAGAAAAGGTGACAGCTCAAATGAAAGCAGTGCTCTGGAGCAACATTGGGCGGTCCATTGCCAACCAGTGGCAATATATTGAGACCATGGATGAGCAAATGGTGCTCATCACTAAAGCAAATAGAGAAATACAGAGAGCCAAGGCAAGCCTTGGACACATGCCAGAAGCTGCTACTAGGATGATCAATATTCTGAACTATAAGACTAGCTCTCAATTAGCTGTCATGGGAATCACCAACAGGACAGAAACAATTGCTGTAGCCAAAAGAGTCATAACATTGAGGAACTTGGTTGGAACACTGGAGAGGAGGACACAGGATATGCAGACTGAAATCAACAAATTCCTGGAAAAATTCGTGGCACTACAGAACAGAGGCCTCCCCAGCATTTTAAGCAGTGCAGGAAGACTGCTCACCCTAGACAATTACAATAAGAGAATTGATGCCCATGCAGGAGCAGAGATTGCAAAACCGCCCAGCACTTCAGCAGACGCAGGGCCAGCCACCGGGCAGACTATGTATGACAGGGTGGAGAACCTATTTTTCCTCATGAATGAAGTTGAGCATCTGTTTGATACACCACCTAACTTCTTCAAATTCACGGAAGCAGATGAAACTCTAGGGGCAATCTTAGCACACCAACTGCCCACACAGGATGTCTGGAGGAATTTGACACAGACAATTTTGTCGGGCCAGAATCAGTAGCGCTAATTCTCCAGGCAAATGAGCATACATGCGCAGGCACAATTTTGAGGAATAATATCTACAAGGAAGAGGCAGAGGCTGAGCCAACTCAGCAGGACCATTGACTCACCACAAGAAGCAGTCACAATCACAGGTGACAAGTCCAGGATACAGCGTACAGGCAGTAAAGACAGGTCTTCAAGCATTTACTCAAAATATCTCAACCGACTTAGCTACTCCTAAAAGCTAAAATATCTTCTGACAGAGAATTAAAATGCCTGTACTCTGTAATCAATGCTGTATTAAATTTTGGTCATAATATCTTAAGTGGTTGGTAAGAATGTAAAATCTGAGATAACTCAGAACTCAGATATTTTGTAAATCACCGCAAGTATATATTCACCCTTCACAGCAGTTGAAAGGGTTGTTGTAATTTTCTTTTGAGAACTCTCTCTTACTGTAATATTTTCAGAGAAGTAATACAAAGGAAGAATGGAATTTCCAAGGCTTGGTGTACTTTGATGTATTGTGGTGAAAGATGAATGTTACAGGATTCCAAGGTGTTGCATAAAACAATAAGTATTCTCAAATCTCTTTGTTATATGTTTTCGAGTCTTTTGTTCTCTTTTGTTGTTTAAATGTTTTACACTTGATAGCAAGGTGAAAGGATAGTTCCAGGACTTAACCCATGATTACCCTGGACTCAAACTGAGCTATTATACATGTTTTCCTCAGATACAGTGACAGAATTGTAATCCTTAATTGCTGCATTTCAAAACTGTGTCTTTTACTGTGATAGGCATTCTCAGGGATTCAATTTTTGCCCCTGAGACCTCTGTCTTTTCCTCTTAAACCTGTCTGTTGGGAATATATAAACAATAAGTGAAAATTCTTAACTGCTTTCACTGTTTGTGTTACCTGTTTCCAGTCATTTAATCAAAAATCTGTTCTATTAAGCACTCAAATGGCCCTGTAAGTTCCATCTTTCATCTCAAAGTTTCAAACACATATAGCCACGGACTCCATTGCCCAATGATATTCAACCTCTCTAAAAACTACATCACTGAAATCTAAAAGGAGTTTCATCAACCAAAAACATAAACATAACCTATGCTCAATACCTAGCCTAAAACACTATCATTGTAGATACAAAATCATAAAGAGAGAGCCCTCTCTGATCACAGTTTGGCTAGAAACAGTGATTAAAAGATTGGTTAGTGGTTACCCCGGCCGTATTCCCTTGGGAGTCATGGGGAACAACCTGGGTGTTAACAGTACCCACATGGACTTCTTCCTACTCGTTTGGAATTTCTACACCATTCATGGACCATGCCACGATACCTACCTTACCTTCCCTATACCGTATGTTCGAGGTGGATCCCATTGGCCCACATCAACTTGATGCCTCAACATCAAGGTTTTCATCCTTTAGTCCCTCTACTCCAACCTCAATCTAAGTTTTGAGGTTTGAGATTTAAGATATGATGGTAGCATTTGGATACTCATAATTCCAACTTGGTCCCGCTCTCTTCCTTCTCATTCATGTTTTCAATGTTTTTGCCTCAACCAAAACAACTAGTCATATGGACACCCCAATAGTGGTTTCAAGTGGGGGGAAGGAGGGTGGGGTTAGTGAATCTCAATGACTAATCAGAAATGGAATTTTACCACTAATTGAAATTGTGCCTCCCCTTTTTCTATCAAAATTCAAACATGTTGTTCCCCCTCAATAGATCTCAATTTTTGATCTACAGGTCACATTCCACTTTGTTCCTTTGGAAAACTCGATGACCTGAGGACCCTTACAAGGTCCAATCAAAGCCACGTCATCCTAGACCATCTAAACAAGCCATGTCACCATGCCATATCACCAATCCATTTCATCAAGCCACATTAGCATGTCATGTCACCTAGCCACATCACTAACAAATTCCCACATGGCATCCACATGGCCCGTCCCTAGCATTTTTGACATTTCCATTTCAACATCATGTGGGGTCCATAGAGTCCCCATACCATGAAAAAATGAGCTACTCCATAGTAATATTCATCCCAAGTTAGATCTATGCCTTTGAAAATGTGTTTTCCTACTGCACCCTTGGATCCCTAAATTTCCAAGTTTAAATCTACTTAGGGAGAGATCTAATCCTATAGTAATTTGTCCCTTCATAACATTGTTCACCATTCCTAACCCTAGATACAAATTGCCCTAGATAAATCTATACCTACAATAATTAGGTACTTCATAGAAGAGTTGGCTCTTTCCAACCATGGATACAAATCTACTTGAGAGAAATCTAGGCCTAGAGTAATCAAAGGCTTCAAAAAACCTGTTGATCCTTACCACCCCTAGATCCATGGATTCCTAGATTTTGAAGATGCAAAAAAGAAAAATGGAAGAAGGGATATATTTCGAGGAAAAAAGGGATAACCTAAATGCCAAATTTCCTATTTTTTAGGGCACGAGGACTGAAGTCTTGAACCTCAACTTCTACTTGATATCCAGGACAAGAAACTGGTGTCTATCAAATCCATTATATGATTTCAAAAATAAAAATGGAAAGATCCTCAACACAGAGCCCATTATTTTTCAACAAAACTGCGCCAAGATATCATCCTCGACTAGTCCAACCCTACAACGTCTTATAGGTTTTTTATATTCATTCAAAAGACTATATCTATTAATCTACTAGTATTAGCATACAAGCTCTAGTATAAATATAGGAGGAGATGCAACCCTTCTAATAAATAATGTAATTCCTCCAAGAAACCATAGTATTATATTTCATAAACATAGTAGATAAGTGAGTGAGCTTAAATACATAATTTATCATATCAACCATGAAAAATTATTAGAAAACATAGTCCATGCATCCATTGAATCTATAACATGTATATAACATGCCAACCATGAGAATAAAAATTGTATTCACCATTCAAGCATTCATTAACATTCAATAATGTATGAGAGCTCATATAGAACTATGCAATTCATGGAAGATCATAGTTAATAACTCAATACATCAATGCATTTAAGCTATCTAAATGTGTAAAGGTAGTTGGAAACTGAAGCAAAGACTTCAAATCTCCACCCATGCAAAGGTTAGCTACACAAAAAGTTTCTTAGGACTGACCACCATTGAGATAGATCCAAAGTATGAGGGGATGATTTTTCAAGTAAAATTCACACCAAGGCTTGGTAACCGCTCAAGAGATCGAGTCCACTATGCAAGTGGTTTCTCAACTACCATCTAGTAGTAAACACCATAATGACTAACTTAATTCTGTAATTCAAGTCATAGGGATTCACCCAAATTCTATATTAGACAATGTTTAGTCCAAGAGATTGAATCCATTCTTCAGGTGTTCCCTTAGTTTTCTTTCCATTGTAAGAATCATATGGGTTTGTAGTCCAATGTTTATGTGGCTAAGAACTATCTCTAATAAGCACCAAAGTGAATCACATTTCCCTATCTAGGTGGTAAGAACTATACAACCAACACCATAGTGATTGGGTCATCCACTAAGACTCTCACTAACCAATCAGGAACCCTAAACATCAATATAAGGAACACCACCCTAATTTTACAGCATAAGACCCAGTCACAAATCCAACATTCCTCAATGGACTCCATGCTCAGTGTCAAAGGAAAGTCTCCTTCTCAAGTTGCATCCTCTTTTCACCTTATTTCCTTTATATTTCTTTCCTTTATGGTTTTCCTCTGTTACTATTTCCCTTGCATCCATTTTTTTACCAATTAGAATGTAGAGTTCTCTCTTCCGTCTCATGGTGGAACAAGAAAACGTGGGCACTCCCTCCCTCATCCAATCACAACTTTATCTCCCTTAGCATGTGGTTCGATATGTTATGCCACCTCGTGCACCTTCAATGGTGAGGGAACCATCCTCCATTTATCCGCTCTCCTAGTTCTCTACTCCCCCTTAGACTTGAATCTATGTTCCCCTCTCTTCAGGCCAAAATTATTTTTATATTCTTCTTTAAAAAAATATAATTCAATACTTAAATTTTTTACAGGATTTATCACATCCAACTATGGCTTCCATGTTGGAATTCATGGTTATGATCACATATAAAAAATTAAGGGTAAAAATTTAGGTCTATTACAAACCCCTCCCCCTTAAAGGAACACCATCCAAAATGTTCTATAACTAGAAGAAAAGGAATAAAATTGAGCTTTATAATCATAATCCTTACATTCACTTATACACTAAATAAAAATGGGTATAATACCCTCATTTGTTTAACATATTTCTAAGCTCTTTCATCCAGTTCAAAGTGCTTCCATTGCACCTTGACTTACTTTATTAGTTGAGTCCAGAGAATTGATCCAAACTTAAACAATAACGCAAAAAATTACAATTATAACCATAAATACATAGATGCAACAAAAATAACATGTCATTTCATTAATATTAAATATTGAAATATGGAAATAATATTAACTCGGGCAATGGTAGCTTATCTCTAAGAAGAGATTTGGCGGCTGCATGCCTCTGAACTATGTTACAATGAGGCTCAAAGGCCTATTTATTATTGAGAAATAGTGGAAAACTGAAAGCATCCAAAAACCTAACCCTAGGAGATGAAGCGCCAGAACTATGGGCCCCATTTGGGTAAATTGGTACATCAACTTCCTAGGGTCATAACTTTGGAAAATGATATCTGTTTGACGTGCACAATACCTGGTTATAAAGATCTATCAGAGGAACAAAACTTATGAGTGGCCGACATGGTTCATTACCCATGTTGGCCATGATTTTCCCCAAAAATGTCGTTTAGGGCCTCAAAACGCCTCTGGAAGTTCAAGACTCAAAAAATTGGCAAAAAAAGTAAATTGTGCTACAATTAAAGAAACTGAAAAACTGAAAGAGACACTGATGGTGGTCCAAGTGGAATAGGTAGGTGGCCACAAAAATCCACCTAGATCATTCATCCCCCCTTAGGAAGAAATGGTTCCAATTACGTTGAGTTCCTCCATGAGATAGGGAAACATATGTTGAACTTGGTCCCTGGTGAGCCACTTTCCTTGGTGCAGGGGTTGGGAAAATTTGACAACTTGATATAGTTGGATCTTCTATTGGCAAGTGTTCTTGAACTATTTTTCCATAATCTGATCTATTGTGAACTATTCCATGTAGCCTGGGTTTAACTCTGTTGGTGTGAGTTGTTCTGCAATGTTTGATGTGTCCAGTAATGGTGGGAAGTATGGTAGCATGTGGTCCACATTGAACACTAGGTGCAGGCCAAGGAATGGGGAATCCTGAGCTCAAAATAATTGCCTCCCACACTCTTGGTAATGGTTTAAGGACCATATCAGAGTGGTATGACATTCCGATGGGCTTTGTAAGGCATTCTTTCTGTAAATGTAACCAAACTTTGTCGCCCACCTGAAACTTGTGTGGCACCCAAAGTTGAACACATCATTGCTTGTACTTGGAATTTGACTTCTCCAATATGTCGTGAACCTGCTCGCAGATGTGTTGGATGCGTTCCATAAATCTGGTCGCTTTATCCACCTCAAACAATACATGTGTAGATTATGTCTATGTAGTCGCATGAGGCATGACACCATCAATCAAACACAATGATTGAAATCCTAGACCCACTTGAAAGGGACTGTGACCAGTCGAGCTATGGAGAGCTCTATTATAATTTTGTTGCACAGAGGGATGAATCTCATCCTAGTTTCATGGATGCTTGGAGTTGTACATGCAGAGTATGTGAATTATCATCCTATTGACGACCTTTGTCTGGCCATCTGTAAGGAAATTGACCAAGTGAGCTTGGTGTCCAATAGTGTCCAGAGGCTTGACCAAAATGTGCTTAGGAACCTGCTATCCCAATATGATATAATGGTTTGCAGAATCCCAAGATGTACTCATAATCATTCAAATAAGACATTGGTAGTTTCCACTACTGTGATACTCTTCTTGTAGGTCGCCGATCTAGCCATATTAGAAAATCTGTTCACGACCACAAATACACAGTCATTACCATGCTTGGTAGAAGGGAGGCAAAACATATAGTCCATGGAGATGGATTCCCATGACTAGCTGGGAGTAGGAAGATGAGTGTATAGGCCTTGCTTCTTCATGGTTGGCTTGGTGATGACGTAGGTAGTGTACGATCTAATATATTTCCCAACATCCAAAATGAGTTTGGGCCAATAAAAGTACTTTTGTAGTACAACCATAGTATTCTCAACACCAAAGTGTCCTACGACCCGACTGTAGTTCGCCTACCAAATCAGCCTGGCACACTCGCTTGAAGGAACACAAAGGTGGCTTCGGTAGCATAATAATGCATCATAGAGGTGGAAATCATGATCTTGATTTCCATCTACTAGCATCTGGTATGTGGAGGTGAACTATGGATCATTTTTGTATAGTTGCGGCCATTTAAAGGTCTTTTGGCCACAAGAGTTGAGAACAATATTTAGTGCTGCAACTGGGGGTTAACTGAGGGAATTTGCAAGATTATTCGTGCTTCCCTTTTTGTATTTAATAGTTAAGTGGAAATTTTGTAGATATGTAGACCACTTCTGATGGCAATCATTCTGCAACTTCCCTTGTGTTTGTATAAACTCAAGAGGTTGGTGATCATTGTGGATGACCATCTCCTTCCCTAGAATGTAATGCTTCCATTGCCAGAAAGCCTGCACAATGGAATATCTCTTTATCATAGGTGGGGTACTTCCGCATTGTATCGAAAAGTGTCTCACTATGATATGCCACTGGATGACTGTGCTGGGTGAGGACTGCACCAATAGAATAATTTGAGGCATTTGTCTCAATTTCAAATGGTTGTTGCAGGTCTTGTAGTGTGAGTGCTAGTGTAGAGTAGAATCGGTGCTTCAACTCAATGAACGCTTTCTGCTCGGACTTAGACCGAGAAAACTTTTCTTTCACCCACCCTTAGTAATTTTACTCAAAGGCCAAGTGATATGGGACAATCCCAACATGAACATCTAATAAAAAAATTTCAAGGCCCAAAAGGTTGTGAATCTCCGTTAGAGTGGCCAGAGCTGGCCAATCCCGAATGACTTGGATCTTAGTCGGATCCACATGCATGTCATGTTCATCTATGATGTAACCAAAAATATTTAACTTGCCTCATGCCAAAGGTGCATTTATCCAAGTTGCCACACAGTTTGTGCTATCAAAGGGTTTGAAGGACCTGCCGAATGTGTTGCAAATGTTCTTCCTAACTCTTGTTGAAGATGAGGATGTCATCCAGATAAATAACCACGAATGATTTGGTGAAGGGCCGCAAGATGTCATCCATTATCTTCATAAAAGTAGCAGGATAATTTGTCAACCTGAAGGGGCATAACCAACCATTCAGAAAGGCCTTCCCTAGATTTGAAGGTGGTCTTCCATACATCTGTGGGATATATTGGAACCAGGTGATATCCAGACTTCATGTCGATCTTGCTGAAATACTTGGCCCCCTTGATTTGGTCCATAAGGTCATCAATCCATGGGATTGGATACCTGTTATTGACATCGATTTTGTTTAGTGCTTGATAATCAATGGAGAACCTCCAGGGCCCGTCCTTATTAGGTACAAGTACAATCAGGCTGCCACAAGGTGAAGAACTTGGTCGGATGTGCCCTTTTTGCAACAAATCCTCAATTTGATACTTTATCTCTTCATTTGCCAGAATGGAGCAATGATATATTGGCCCGTTGGGTAGAGGTGCTTTTGGAGTCAGATCGATCAAATACTTGACTTGACAGTGGAAGGGTACCCCGATGGGTGAGGAGAAGATGTGCTTGTATTGTTCCACTACTATATCCACTTGCTTCTACTACATGGAGGAACCCTTCCTAGGGGAAATGGATGTGGCCATGATCATCCCCTTACTTTGAGAGAAAATTACAAAGAAAACAAATTTCCTAGTTTGGGAGATGATCTTACTGCATTGCTTAGCAGATATCAAAGAGATGGCGATAGGCGGGGCTACCTACAGTATCCTGTATAACTTCCAAAAGAAATAATAACAGAGTGGAGTCTAGACTCATATACAAAATTCCACTTCCAGAAGTATGGTTGTCCTAATAATACATCAAAAACTTTAATAGGAGAAACATCACACTGTACCTTATCCGTGAAGGGCTTGATGTTGTAGAGAAGGCCACACTAATGGCTGATATGGAGATCTCATCTTTTGTGAAACCACTCGATGGTGTACAACTGCAGATGTGTTGTAGTGGATAGGCCTAGTTGCTTCATGACCTCTGGTGAACTGAGATTATTTTGGCTCCCGCTGTCGACAATGAACTATAGTGGAGAACCCCTCACCCACATCTGTGAGTGGAATATGCATTCCCCCTCCTATGGATCTTCAGGCTCAATCTTCTAGATCTTGGTGGTGGCCACAGTGGAACTAGGCTCCACGTCAATGAACTGATTCCCTTTTTCATTCTTCTTGTCAGGTTCTGACTTAGAGTTGGAACATGCATCCACCTTGCAAAACTTTAGCTTAGCCACCAGTGACTGCTTGGCCTGACACTCACTTTTGTTGTGAGTGGAGCTCTTATGGAACTCACACCACTTTCCTGTTTCCTTCTCCCTCTTCATGATGTTGTTCTTTACTTGTGGCTTCAGCAGGTTATCCTGGGTCACCCCGCCTTGGATTTTCCCTTTTCTATACAGTTTGGGGGCGCATTTCCCTTGCTTTGGATTCACAAATGAAAAGTCTTGATTTTTCTATTTAAACTTTTGCCCAATCTTAACATCGCATCGGTACATGATGTCGAGCAAAGAGATGTATCAAAACTCCATCTCATCCTAGATGTACCTGTGTAGGTAACAACGGTAATTGAGTACCAAATGTTTCTTAGAATCCTTAATACCCAACTTCATGTGAAGGGTATGAAAACCATTGGTAAAATTTGGCACATCTTGGTCCCTTCCATGTTGTAGCATGGTCCACTTTGTTTATTTATCCTCATAGCTCCCAACAGGGTAGTACTACTCCTTGATGGTGTCCTGGAATGAATTCCAAGTGGGTAAAAATTGTCAGGGTGTACCTTCATCCTTCTTCTCACAACAGGTTTCCCACCAGTCCTTGATGTGGGGGGCGAATTTGAGAAGTGCAAAAGTAATCTTTTCCCGACTGGAAAAGTCATGAAGAAAAAATATCCTTCTAGTAGATTTAACCATTTATTTATGGCGTCTGCATCTATTTGACCCTAAAATATGGGGATGTAAAAGTTAACTTGTACCTTAAAGGGTGTGGTTCTTCTAGAGTAGCTGTTGAAGGAGATGCATCACCCTTGCGTAGCTACTGAAGGATCTGAGCAAAGTTGTCCATCATCGCATTCCTTTGTCACTCGAGGGCTTCTTTAAGAAATATTTTGAAAATATTTCATGCCCCCTCGTCTTTCTTCTCTTCCACAATAGGATGCCATCAGGATTTGCAATGTTGGTCTTGCAACGATTCGACCAGTTTGAGCCCTAACTCCTTACATCCCAACTTCATTGGGGACATGCAAAGAGAAACAGAGAAAGAGTAGACTGCTCTAATACCACTGGTCCAAGCTTAAACATGAATGAAAAAAATTACAGATATAACCATAACTACAGAGATACAACAAAAATAACACTTCATTTCATTAATATCAAATATTGAAATATGTTTACAACCAGAATGGAAATAAGACTAGCTCAGGCGATGGTAGCTTATCTCTGAGAAGAGATGTGGTGGCTACATGCCTTTAGACAATGTTACAATGAGGCTTGGAGGCCTATTTATTATTGATAAACAATAGAAAACCCTAAAAATTCAAAATCCTAACCCTAGGAGACGAAGCACCAAAACTATGGGCCCTATTTGGGTAAATTATACATCAACTTCCCAGGGTCATAACTTTGGCATACAATCTCTATTTGACATGCACAATACCTCGTTAGAAATACCTATCCGAGGACTACCACTTCCGAGTGGCCAATATCAAACTATGACCCATGTTGGCCCCGAGGTTCCCAAAAAACGTCGTTTGGGGTCTGAAAATGGCTCCAGAAGTTTAGGACTCGAAAAACTGCCAAAAAACGTAAATTATGCTACAATTAAGGAAACTAAAAAACTAAAAGAGACGGTGGTGGGGTTCCAAGTGGAATAGGAAGGTGGCCACCAATATCCACCTAGATCAAATGTGATTTAGCTTCAGTTCAAGATTCATAGTCATTAAGGTAGGAATTCTCCCTAAGATTCCACCTGTATCATATACCAATCAATTATATGATTATTGTCATGTACATAATTTTAAGAAAAGAAATGTGAAATACATCGTGTGTTTTTATTGTGGATGATAATGCTAATCTGTAAGACACTGGTCCCACTGTTTCCAAGATTTGAAAAGGTACGCAAAATCTAGGTGCTAATTTGGTACAAGAGCCCACTCTCAATGAACTCTTCATTGGTTTGATGCGTATATATACATACTCTCCAACTTGGAATTATATATGAATTCTTTGTTGGTCTATATAGTTAATTTTCCTATCTTCTGTTGCTTTCAATTTCCGCATAATAATAACTACTTCCTATTCCATTTCTTTCAGCATGTCAGGTCCAAGAACGAATTTGTTCATTGGGTCATCCTAGCTAATAATAGTGTTAGATTTTTAGCCATATAATGCCTTGAAAGGACTCATCTCCAGTGATTATTAATACCCATTGTTGTATACAAACTCAATTAACAATAGGAATTCTTGTCACCTCTTTGGTTAATGTATGACATACATCTTCAACATTACCTCTAAAATTTGATTTACCCTTTCTTTTTGATCATATGTTTGAGGATGATATGTTATACCAAATGCTATATGGGTTACAAAACTAGCAAAAAAATTCTTTTAAAAATTGGAAGTGAACTTGAAATCCTAATTTGAAATGGTTTTCTTAGGTATTCCATGTAATCTAAATATTTCCTTCATGAAAATATAAGCTATCTGGATGGTCTTGTGGGTTGACTTAATAACTACAAAATGAGATGCCTTGCTCAATTTTCCTACTATCACCATGATGGCTTCATGTTGTTTGGTTGTCTTAGGTAATATCATAATGAAGTATAAAACTTACTACCAAATTTTCATGTACATAATATATAAACCAAACAAAACCCTTTAAATCTAAATAGAGGTACATCTAAATATTTTGGAGGGAAAATAAACTATTTTTTAAATTGTATTTTTGGCTTATCTCCTTATAGGTTTACTCAAATTTCAAGTGTAGACACTTTTTGGATGAAAAATTAAATTCCACACCCAATGAGTACCCATTATGCATAGTTCAGAGAAGACCCACATTCATAAAAAATGAAGATACATTAAGAAAGCATGTTCAACACGTTTTCTTAATGTATCTTCGATTTTTATCAATGTGGGTATTTTCAAAAGTATGCATAATGGGTACTCGTTGGATGTGGAATTTAATTTCGCATATAATGAGTGTCTAGACTTGACATTTTTGTAAACCTATAAGGAGATAAGCAAAAAATACAATAAAAATTTAGTGTTCTTATTTTCCCTCCAAAATTCATAACTCTTATTTTATTACTTTCCTATTATTTCACTATTTGTCCTTAATGGGTCACTTTGAGGATGAATTTTCCTCTAATATGACTTCCCATTTATTCTCAAGTATTGGGATTGACTACAGTAGTTATGTTGGGTTCCTGTATTCTACATTGACTCACTGGCATTCTAGGCACGGGAAATGTACTCAACAATTTCCTTCTTCATCGCTGACTAGTAGAATGATTTCTTTACATATGTTAACATTTTTTGATAGCCAAGATGACCCGAGTAAGGTACTTTATGAAACCCATCCATTATGGTCTTCTTTAAGTCATTCACACTAGGAACATATGACTTGTCTTGGAACAACAACATACCATTGTCAATGGGTCTATATCTCTTTCTCATTAATATCTTTGGTTGTTGTTGTAAGCACTTATTCACATTCTAGAAGTGTTCTTTATGTGTTAATTCTTCTTTTATCCTTTCCCTGGTGCCAAAATCTCAAGTTCTTATTGCTACCAAATGCACTACTTGTAGACTTCTATTGAGTGCATGTGTAACCCATTTTTCCTTGCCACTAATATATTTTATTTCAAAATCAAATTCACAGATTAATGTCAACCATTTAGCTTGCCTAGAATTTAACTTGAGTTGATCAGACAAATTTCTCAGTCCTCCATGATCTAACATCAACAAATAATCTTCCAAGAAATTAGTGTCTCCACATCTTCAAGGCATGCAAAATTGTTGTTGATTTCAAGTCATCAGTGACATAGTTCTTCTCATGCTCATTTAATTTCCTTGCCACTAATATATTTTATTTCAAAATCAAATTCACAGATTAATGTCAACCATTTAGCTTCCCTAGAATTTAACTTGAGTTGATCAGACAAATTTCTCAGTCCTCCATGATCTAACATCAACACAAATAATCTTCCAAGAAATTATTGTCTCCACATCTACAAGGCATGCAAAATTGTTGTTGATTCCAAGTCATCAGTGACATAGTTCTTCTCATGCTCATTTAATTTCCTTGACTCATAATCATGGAAAATTGTAGGGGCTAATATTCATAGGTGGGCTAAATTTCCATGGGTTTTCCAAAAAAAGATTCGCCAATTTCCATTTTTTCTAAAAATAATCGCCCAAGTTTTATAATATAAAATTATTTTATGTTAAATATCGCCAAAATTGTATAGACAGTATATATAAAAACATAATAAATTTGATTTTTTTTACAAAGATATCACCAAATATTTCATATTTTTCATATTATAGACTAGCAAGATTCATCAAGGTTTCTAAACTTTAAGATCAATTTCCATCGTTCAAATTTTCCCTTCTCATAATAGATCAGATTCTCCTCTTACATCAAGAGTCCATATAGTCCTTCCTTGCAGACATCTGTGCAAACCAGAAAGTCATTTTCTGGACTAGTTATCCTCAAAATAGGTGCATGTTTGAGCAATTTCTTTATTTGTTCAAAACTTGCCACACACTCTAATGTTCATTGAAATTTGACTCATTTCCTCTATAGGGTTGTGATTGGATGTCCAAATTGGAAAAATATCAAATGATCGATCGATAATATCCAACCAATATCATAAATGATCTAACCTTTTTGACATTTTGGGAGTTCACCACTCCATTATGGCCTTAATTTTCTTGGGAACAAAAACCACTCCTCCTCTTTCAATGACATGTCCCAAATATTGGACATGTGATTGAAAGAAGTCACATTTTTTGAGTTTGGCATATAGCTTGTGTTCTCTTAGAAACTACAAAACTACCTTCAAATGCTCTTCATGTTCTTCCATAGTTTTTTAGTAAACCAATATGTCATCTAGAAAAAACAATACAAGTTTGTCCAAATACGAAATGTGGACATTGTTAATCATACACATAAATGTGGCTGGTGCATTCATCAGTCCAAATGACACCACCACAAACTCGTAATGTCCATATCTCATCTTGAACATAGTCTTTAGGATTTTTTTTTGTTTAATTTGGAACTGGTAACCAAATATAAAATTTCTTTTAGAGAACACCATAACCCCTCTCATTTGATTGAATATATCATCAATTCTAGAAGTAGATACTTGTTTTTCATTGTAAATTTATTCAATTAGTAGTAATGGATGCGTAACCAAAATGTTTCATACTTCTTCTTTACAAACAATGCCTGGGCTCCTGAAGGCGACACATTGGGTTTGATTTTATGGATCTTTCGAAACTGGCACTCTACTAGGAATCAATTCAATGGAGAAGTTGTGCATCTTTGCAACCCTTGGGCTAATATAATTAAAATTATAACTCAAATGTACATTAAAATTGAAATTGGCTGGTTGGTAACCATACATTTCATCTCAAACACCAATGCTTGATGATATTCTTTCCTATTGTCTAGTGTTTCATAAATCTGAGCTATGCTCTAAGATACATTGATCACTTTCACCGCCTCTTGCACATTATAAAAATTATTTCTCTTTTGTTGTTGGAGAGTACAATCCATCTACTTATGGTTATATAGACATCCCTAACATCATAAAAAATTTCTGTTGGGCTCCTCGACCTCTTCTTATGTTCATTTGGAAGGATGGTTTCTACTTGTGGTAGTGAAATTCCATTGGAATTCACCCTTGGCAGGAGTGGTGAACTTGATATCCTTCCTCATCTACCTATGTCATAGGTGTTTCCAGTAAAACCAATGTCTTTTCGATCGACTATCCCTCTAGGATTAGCAGCTATCCTAGAAGCAAACAATCAAAGAAATTTGGGATTTCTTCTATGTATGATAGATAAGAGAGAGGCAAAGGAACCAACCTGGATCTTCCGCTTAACTCATTTCTTGATCTCTCTCCCCTTTAAAAGAGCTTGCAAATCCTCTCCTACTCATCCTTCTTAGAGAATACCTGTAGAAACACAGTAACAAAACACCATCAAAGCATCTTGATCTATTATATCATAAGCATTGCAGAATCAGAAATACAATGAACATACAATGGCATTCAAAAATAATAACATTCACAATTGCGCAGTTGTATGGAAGAAAACTCAAACAACTTTATTAAATAGAAGGGAGAATTACAACTCAGTTGTCTGATCCAGCATCATCCTCCCAACATCAAAGCCCTCTTCACCTCATGAAAAGCAAGATCACACCAACAATACAATGCTCTTTCTCAACCGCAAACTATCAACATTTCCTTGCAAATTACAAAATTCCAGCCTCCAGATCTCTCAAATGAGGGACCCATTTATAGATGTGTGCAAGGGTGTGAGTCATCTCTGGGGTTTTGATTAGTGTCATTCCACTTGTTGTTTTTGGTTCCACTTGGAGATTTATTGGATCTCTTACTCATCCCTGGGCGAATTCAGAGAGGAAAGTGTCATAGGAGAAGTTTCTAGAAGATCCCATGAGCATCCACTTAGCAAACTGTCTCGGAAATTTGTCCATCCTCGCACATCACACCCTACAGAAGGCCTCATCAGTATGCATCGCACCTGGCTAGTGTAGGAGTCATTATGCATCGTACCCTGACATTGGAGCAGTCAGTATGGTCTTGTTTTGCCAGTTCTGGATGGTTTTTCAGGTGGAACTTTTAGGGAATGATGTAATCAGTTGACCATGATATTTTAGGGTATGAAACAACTTTTTTATGGGTTAAAGAGCCCTAGTTTATCGGCATATAAGATTGGGGTTGCAGTGCCCAAATATGTCTATAACAGTTGCCCCTAAAGCATGAAGTCGTAAATCTTTTGATGTCGAGTGAAATGCTTTATCATGAGGATCCGAGGTTTCAAAACTGGAAGGTGACCTATATAAGATACAATACAATACATCATCATAATATAATTTTCATGATCTAGTTGAGGTGGGCATTCCCATGCTTAACTTTATAAATTCATTTCATGTACATAGAAAAGATAGTCGTTTGCATATGCAGACTAGTGATTCTTCAAATGTAGATTCATCATCCCTAGCTCAGATGACCATCTGTACAACTTCTCTGTACATTTGATGTCTTCATTTCCATGAATGTATCGCAGCCTAGATGGATGAAACTAGATCCAGGGTCTTCAATCTCATTCAATCTTCACCCGATGTACAAATCGATCCATAAGAAGAGATGTTCTAAAATCGAACATGGAAATACATCACCTGATTACCAGCCAATAATGTGAGCTGTTAACAAACGTGAGAGGAATCACCAATAATGATGATGACCCTCAAGGTACTACAGTAAAATTCACGTGGTGTGAATATATGATCCGATGTTGAACACCACGCAAAATCTTTCAGTCGAAGGCCATTGATGTCAACCTGTCGTCGGAAGTGAGAAACTTGGAATTGAGGCATGCAAGCTTTAAAGTATTGAGAGGAGTGTTTCTAAGTCAACTTCTTGGATAATGAGTTGATGCCAACAAGAAGTGACCCGTCATAGAAGGGCCTTAACGTATCCCACATCTATGACACGAAATGAAGCAAATGATCTTCTAGAGGTGAAAACGATCTGACGACACAAGGTTCAGGAATGGCAATCATGAAAAATGGAGGGTGAAGGTATTACAGTGGATGAGGCATTAACTGGATGGTGTTTTCTCAACTGAAAGACTTCTCTTGAACATATCGAGGACACTGAAATGGATTGGTAGCATTAACCCCAACAGATGGATGGTGTGTAAGACCAATGGTGAAATGACCGGTGAACAAAATAAACCACCCGACTCAATCATGGTGATGGAGTGAAAGTGTCATGTTCAAGAGCGACCTGCTACCATAAAATTCTTCAAGTTTTCTTCCCTTTTTCCCGAGTCATTGCTGACCAGTACCTCTTTATTTTTGTCAAGCTTGAGGAGGATAACATATGCTTGTTCTATAATTTTCCCTTCTAGCAAACCTGTCGCTATGTTTTAGCGAATCTAGCGATAGTGAAACTCGTTCTTATCTAGGTGGACAAGTTTTTCGCTATTGTTTTAATGAGTTTAACGACAAAGACAACTCGGTCCTTTTCATGTTTAGAGAGTTTGAAAAGGGACGAAAAGGAAACTCCAGCAGTTCTTTTTCGTAGCATAATCCCTTAAGTCCGAAAAAGGATAAAATAATACAAAAGGGATGACTTTTCGATCACTTTAACGAGCCGAAAAGACAAGCGCTCAAACTTTTTCATGAGATAATCCCTCAGGTCCGAAAAATATTAAAATTTACAGGAGGGATGGCACTTCCAATCACTTTAGCGAGCTGGAAAGGCCAATAGCTCGACAATCTTTTCATATTTAATGAGTCTGAAAAGAGTTTAAAGGAGACTCGTTTTTTGAGGAACGAGTGGTGTTTAGGGTAGCAATTGGTTCCGAGTAAGCTTGGAACTTCTCAAAAACTGGTGATGTGAAGAGGTTGGCTAACAAGACCACTCGTCACACCTGTTCCTAAAAAGGGTAAACAATCAAGTGGAACCGTATGATCAGCTGAAAGGATGGAGGTGATGGCAGGAACACAACCAAGGCTCAAAAGGTTGATAGCATGGCAATCACAAAGGTTATTTACCAAAGGCGGGTTCATTTTTTAATGAGCTTGAACCGTGGGGGAACTATGCTCAGTCGTAGGTTTATTTTTTAACGAGCTTGAACCATGCGACAACATATGCTCAGGTGGTAGGTTTATTTTTTAACGAGCTTGAACCATGTGATAACTTATGCTCAGGTGGTAGGTTTACTTTTTAACGAGCTTCAACCATTCGATAACATATGCTCATATTTTTAGTTTTTCTTTTACGCGAACTAGAAATGACAAAACTAAAAAACTAAAAAAACTAAAAAAATAAGGAACTACTGAGGTTAGGTAGGATAGTTTCATCTGTAGTTAGACAAAACACTTCCTTTACTTCGTCCGTACTGCAGACAAAGGTGAATGGTGTGTTGGAACAATCACCTAACCTAAGAAGTTAAAAAGCTAAAAAACTAAAAACTAAAAATCTAAAAAGCTAAAAAGCTAGAAAATGAAATTGAAAAAAGGGTTGCATGCCCCCAGCATGATGAAAAGGAGAGTCTCTAGTAACCATATGGAAATCACTGTGGTTAAGCAGGATGGTTTTTGTGAGTGGTTAGACAAAACACTTCCTTTTCTTTTCTGCGAAATAGACAAAGGTGAATGGTGTGTCAAACCAATCACTTAACTTACAGGGAAACTCATATGGTAGGATGGTTTCATCCACAGAGTAGAAAAAACACTTCCTTGGCCTCATCCACAGCGCAGAAAAAAGTAAATGGTTTTTCAAACCAATCACATAACCTACAAGGAAACCTATCTTTTTAGCTAGGTTCATCCGCCAAAGTAGACAAGGGGTCATGCCCCCTAAGCTTCGTTACATTCACCAGACTACTCGCGGTAATTAAGTGGATGGAATGAAGGTTGGAGAGACACTCTCGATGAAAAAGGACCATTTAGGGATGATGATCGACTTGGAGCTATGCTTGAACCAGGGAAAGAATGCTGGTCAATAGTGACAATTTTGCCTTCATGCAAGAAACACAACACTTGAAAGAGTGTTGAAACAATAGCTTCCATGTTGTAAACATAGTCATGTCCAAGGAGTAGATTGTAATCTAACGATCGTGGGACTACCATCACGTTCAGGTGAACGGTTTTCCTACCCAAAGTTATCGGTAACTTAGGAAGGATCCCTAACGGTCAACTGGTTCCTTTGTTAAAGCCTATAGATTCCATGTTACAGGCATAAGCGATAGCAAACCAAGCGCTATCCAAGTAGTTGAGGAAAGGATACTCACTGATGCACCTTCATCTATGATAGTGCCAGACACTATCATTTTGTAAACTTGTACTATGATCCGGAATGGTACATTAGAAGGAAGGTAGGATCTTGCTAGTTGATTCCAATCAAAGGAAATGACTAGACTACTTGGAGGGGGCACTGAATAAACAGTTGAATTAGCCCCTTGAGTAGCGGGAACTGGGGGATTCTTTTCCTGTTGTGAAGGAATGGGTGGATTGCCCCCAAGCTCATCGGACTCTGAAGTGATAAAAAGAATTTGAACAGTATCGTTCTCACTTTCTTCGGGAAGGGTATGATCTTATGAAGGTAAATCTAGGTCGACTTCCATCTCAACTTGTTGACTTTGGTCTAGAATGGACTGAAAAGATTCACTTTCAACGATAGGTGTTTCGACCGACGGTTGAGTTACGTCAGTCAGATTTTCAACTAGTAAAGGACTTGGGGAGAGTTTCCTGTATCCAGTTAGAAGTCGTTGCGGTGAAGCAAGATGATTATGCGAGACTCTTTTGGCTTCATCCAAAAAAGGACAATGGGGAAGGGTATGGTCCCCTTCACATAACCTACATGGTATTTTGACCTTTCCTTTCTGTCCATAAACTTCACTATTACCAGTTGATGGTGTGCTATCAACATGATCACCAGAGGTCGATGACACTGTTGGTGCGAATGGGGGGACCATTCTCTTAAGATCCGAGGAATGCACAAACATTCTCGATGAAAATGGTCTCCTCTACAAATTATGCGCGGAGATCTGGGTTTGGAAAGTTTTGTGTATGGATTTTCACCAGATGCTGCATGGTTGCCCCCTTGCTGAATCGACTTCTTCTTCTTCTTCTTCTCCTTCCCTTTCTTCTTCTTCTTAGCTACCTGGTTACTAGCATTGTTATTTTCACCAAGCGAAGAGGAAGAAGGGGAGGGAGAAAAAAATGAGGAAGAAGGTGAAGGGTCAACATCAATATCGACTGGATGCTAATTTGATTGTTGAGGAATTATGGTATTTTGAACGACGGAGGTTGATAAAAGCCAGACTGGCAAGCCAATTGTGATTCCCAGAAGGGACAATGTGGCCATATACGGAGCACCAATATTTCCCCAAGAAGAAAATGGACTAGGACTCCCCTCAAAAGGGATTCCTTGATTGGTGGACTCCATTATCTCAAGCTAAGATCAACTAAGGAACAGGTATGTTATTCCTAATTTAATAAATTTTAATGATGCTTTGACACAACTTTGCTTTTCAATTTTTAAGAGTCGAGAAAAGGCTAAAGATGACTCTAGTCCCCTTCGATTTTTAATGAGCCTAAAGTGACAAGTGCTCAAATGGACCTTTTCTTTTAAGCAGTCGAAAAGGAACAAAAGTGACTACTCTGGAAATCTAGACATAGGGATTACCAAACCAATCACAAAACTGCAATATACACCTTGGTGATAAATTAAAGAGAAATTACCAAGGACTTATGTACAACAGCCAATCCTCCCGAATGTTTTGTTCAGTGCATTGCGATCGATAGGGCGGCAAACATGGCTTCCTATGGATAAAGGATATAAGCCTATTGTGGTCTCCCAATATATATGCGATGGTACGAGGAGCACAAGTCCATGCTACTTGTCGTATCAAAGAGGAGGAATCACCCAACCTTCGATGAAAAAGATATTTACTAGATTTTACGACACTGGAACACGTCTCTAGCCTAGACCTCTAGATGTGATGCGTTAGGTTCCAAAGTGTTGTTAGGTTCATTAAGATTTGTTTTAGAGTTGATCTTGTTTAAAAGTTTGCCTTTCAATGGTTCACCGTGTGATGTTGATTTGAAATTCCTAAAAATGCAATCTACAATGATAAACAATCATTGTTTATTTTGATCAATGAAAATCCTAGCTACTAGGGAAAGAAAATTGTGGTTTTTTCAAACAAAGAGCAAAGAGCACACACTAAATGCACTTTTCCTAAATCATTTTTCGCACACAGTCTAAATGCAAATGCAAAAGCATGTATTTATTTTTCATTCGCCTTAATGTGAAAAATGCCAAAAAGGAAAACTAAGTATAGCAAAGATCTGAAATATTTCTTTCAAAGCGACATTTCGACAATTTCTTTTTTCAAAATAGAAAGGAAGACTAAACGACACCTTTCAATTTCGAATAGAAAATGATTTCAACACTTCGAATAACAAAAAATAAAATCAAATACATGACAAAAGTTCAATTGACTATTCGGAGAAGGAAGACTTTACAACACTTCTCTTTTTTGACACAAAACGAGAGTTACGACACTTTTTGTACCAAAACGATAGATCAATTTACGCAACTTTTCAACAAAGGATTGTAAATGATGGACAAATACATAAAAACTTTTACTAATCCTAATCAATGGAGGCTGATATATGTAATGCAAGCAGGCTTTAGTAATGAGGTACTGTTCATAAGCAGCAAAACAACTAAACAAAACTGAAAACAAGGACAAAAGCCCCAAATTCCAAGAAGGGAAATAGGCTTAGTCAGTCATCGCACCTGGGCTTCACAGAAACAAGTATGAATTGAACCTACTATACTTTGGAAGTGCAATGCATACTGGATGACAGTGATAGACAGTGAGATGGGCCAGGGAGCGTAACTGGGGTGGGTTTTGGCTCAAAATTACAGTTGATTTCAATGAGTTAAGTTGAGCTATGATGGACAGTAAAGAGAAAAGTACAAAGGAATGATCTTGGGAGGTTACTAAGCTACCAAAAGGGCATCTAGAATGCTTGTAAGTCAAATGTTCAATTCATAAACTAAACTGAACATTGACTGAAGCATCATTCATCTACTATGCAATTGCAGAGCAAGAGCAGTTCAAAGGCTATCTGGCTAACTTCAGGCTCCATCAATAGTTTATAAAGAAAACAACAATAACAAAAAAAACATCTATTCAATCCCCAACGGAGTCTCCATTTTTTTTCCGGGAAAACTAGTGTCTTTTCGATCGACTAGCCCTCTAGGATTGGAAACTATCCTAGAAACAAACAATCAAAGCAATTTGGGATTTCTTCTATGTATGATAGATAAGAGAGAGGCAAAGGAACCAACCTTGATCTTCCGCTTAACTCCTTGCTTGATCTTTCTCCCCTTTGACATAACTTGCAACTCCTCTCCTACTTATCCCGCTTAAAGAATACCTGTAGAAACACAGTAACAAAACACCGTCAAAGCATCTTGATCTATTATATCATAAGCATTGCAGAATCAGAAATACAATGAACATACAATGGCATTCAAAAATAATAACATTCACAATTGTGCAGTTGTATGGAAGAAAACTCAAAGAACTTTATTAAATAGAAGGGAGAATTACAACACAGCTGTCTGATCTAGCATCATCCTCCCTACATCAAAGCCCTCTTCACCTCATGATAAGCAAGATCACATCGACAATACAATGCTTTTTCTCAACCATAAACTATCAGCACTTCCTTGCAAATTACAAAATTCCAGCCTCCAGATCTCCCAGATGAGGGATCCATTTATAGATGTGTGCAAGGGTGTGAGTCATCTCTAGGGTTTTGATTAGTGTCATTCCACTTGTTTTTTTTGGTTCCACTTGGAGATTTCTTGGATCTCTTACTCATCCCTGGGTGAATTCAGAGAGGCAAGTGTCATAGGAGAAGTTTCTAGAAGATTCCACGAGCATCCACTTAGCAAATTGTCTCGGACATTTCTCCATCCTCGCTCATCGCACCCTACAGAAGGCCTCATCAGTATGCATCGCAAATGGCTAGTGGAGGAGTCAATATGCATCGCACCCTGATAGTGGAGCAGTTAGTATGGTCCTGTTTTGGCCAGTTCTAGATGGTTTTTCAGGTGGAACTTTTGGGGAATGATGTAATCAGATGACCATGATCTTTTAGGGTATGAAACAACTCCTTTGGGGGTTAAAGAGCCCTAGTTTATCGAGATATAAGATTGGGTTGCAGTGCCAAAATATGTCTATAACAATAGGGCTTTTGACCTTTCTCTTTGTAAATGGTCCTATCCATTTCCCTCTAGTCTAATCGAAATTTAGCCTTATGTTTAGACTAATCATAGAAATACTTATCCTTTCAGATGGTGTCCTTCAATGTCCTTGGCTCATCAAACTCAATCCTATCTTAATTTTCACCTTCTATAAGTATCCCTATATTCCACTTTCTCATCCTTGATATATGGAACATGCCTTAATAACTCCAAAAATATGTTGGTATAAGCATCGAAGGTAAAGAAACCCTAGATTATGTTAAAAGAAATTGTTAATTTTGTTGTCATGGTACCTCTTAGATAGGCAGTTCTTATGGAAATATTTTTTGAATTTTCTCCATGATAGTTAATTTTTTCTAATTCCCTTGACATTTCTCAAATATTTTCACCATATATCAACTTTTCCCTTCAAGCTGAAAATGGCCACTTTAGCCTTCATATTCTTGGAGTACTGATGGACTCTTAAGTATTTCTTCATGCCCAATATCTAAGCTTCTTCCTCTTCAACCATATTTATCTCTCCATCAAAGTTAGCGGCGATTTACTTTATTGAGCTCTTCCAACATAGATCTCTTCTCACTTCTCCTTTGTTTTTGGTGGCTTCTAGTTGTAGCACCAGAAAACTGGTCATGGTTGCTTGACTCTCTTTTTGGAGTGCTAAGCAGGATTTATATTTTCACCATGTCCTCAGTTTTTTCCCTATGAATTTTCATAGACTTGCTTCCTTCTACCCTATTGACTTCAAATCCCTATTTATGAATCTTAAATCAACATTGATTATAATATTTCCCACCTAGATAGATGTCATCAATATCATGTTTCTTTCTCCATTTTAGATAGGATAACTTTTGAAAAAACACTACATTCACCTCTCCTCACCTTTATTGTGCTCTAAGTATCTTTTCATTGTCTTCCTTGCAACTTCTCAATTCAGATCTCAATCTCCTAAGAGTATCCATCCAATCAAGGAAATTTTCCTCTGAACTCTTCCGAATTGAGTCCTCTTCCTAATTATGATGGGATATGTCCATGCTACATTGTACCATTCTACTACTCATTCCTCTATATCTTTCTAGAATTTTTTCCCTCTTATGTGTTGTCATACACACACATTTATTAATTAAATCTAGAATGAATACAATAATTTATCACCTTGGTCTTTCAACACTAGGCATGTTGATTTGCAGCTATTCACAAAATGAAAACCTATGTCAACTATATATGCTAGAGAAAATACATTTCAACATTCTATCAAGGATAACAACCACATAAAATACAAGCCATAAATCAACATAAACGATAATTATACTATCATATTAAGTTTTGTGTGTTGGTGTGTAAGCCTCTTTAGGTAGAGTGGTGAAACTCACTCTGGCACCTCTACAACTAGCTCCCTTCTGGCCCCTTAAAGGTTCTCAGGTTGATGAAGGTGTCACCTACTTAATCCAATCCCCATTTTTTGTTGTGGATATGGGTTTAGAAAAAATTTCAGTTTTGCAAGTTTGTGAAATATAATTTTAATACCCACATGTTGACTAGCTCATTAGGATCCTTCTGATGATACAAAATTTGCCTTAATCCAAGTCCAGGTCAAAAGTAATGCACATTAGAAGTTATCAACTATTAGCAGAGGCCATATCATCATGAGGATGCCAAGTGGCACCCATGTGGAATTCTTCCTACTCATGTGGAACTACCACAACATCTGTGGACCATGCCATGGGATATGCACCTCCATCCATTGTACCACATGTATGTGGTCGAGCCCATTGGTACATGTCATCTCAGTTACTTGGCATCAGGGTTTCCCTCCTTAAATCCCTATATTCCAAACTCAAGCTGAGGTTTAAGGTCTAAGATCTAAGATACGCTGGTAACTTTCCATACTTGTAACTCCACCTTGATCCTACTCTCTTCCTTCTTGTGCATGTTCATTATGTTTTCGCCTCAACCAAAAAAAGTAGAAGGGTAGAACCCCCAATCATAGTTTCGAGCATGGGGAAGTAGGGACTACTCAATTAATCTCACTCATTAATAAGAGGAGGGATATTTTGGTCAAAATTGTAACTGCATCCCCTCACCTTGTCTGTTAAACTTTGAATATGAGAGCCCCCCTCAATATGTATTGATTTTTGATCTCTCATCCACTCTTCAGTTCATTTCTTTGAAAAACTTGGTTGCCAAGAGACCCCTATAGGTACCATCATAATCGATTTCATCCAAGACAATGTCATTACGCCACATCATCAATTAATGTCACCATGCCACACCAAAAAGTGTTGTCACCCAACCTTGTCACCAATAGACTCCCATGGGGTATTCACATGGCCCTTTCCTGTCCATGGTGGAGAGTTGAAATCCCTCCATCCATTTTCATCTACCTTTAAACATTTAGATAAGTTAGCTAGAAACAGAAAGATGGACTTCAACTCTCCACCCAATCATGGGCCAACTTCACTACAAAATTCTCACAATTAACCACCAATGGGCTAGATCTAAGGATTGAGGGGATGGTTTCTTAGGGAAAATTCACACAAAATTTTAGTAGTCACTCAAGGGATGTAGTCCACTATCCAGGTGGTTTGTTAACTTCCTTTTGTAGTAAACACCACAATGACCACTTAATTCTCTAACTCCAATTAGAGGGCTTCACCCAAGGTGTAGATGGATCATTTCTTAGCCAACGAAATTGAATCCACTATATGGGTGATATCTTATCTTTCTCTTCATACAAATCACCATAGGATTCTGTAGTCCACTATCCACGTGCTTACCAAATCTCTCCAGCAAACACCACAATGACTGAAATTTCCATGTGAAGGTTGTGAACAACTATATAGCCAACACTATCATGATTTAGTCATTCACTAAGCCTCCCACTAACTATTCATGCTCAGAAACATATAGTAAAATGGCCTTGAAATGTCAATATAGGGGAAGAAACTCCAATTTCAAAGCCTAGGGTTTAATAATAACTCCAACATTGGTCCACGTGCTCCATGCTCAAAGTCCGATGAAAATATATTTCTCCAATCGAGTCCTCTTTTCAGTAATGTTCCTTTCTATTGCTTTCTTTTGTGTTTTTCATCTCTTATGGTTTTCATTCTGTCTCTACATGAACTTGTGAGGATTCAAAGTTTTGTCTTCCATCTCACTATGAAACAAGAAAATGTGATCAATATTTCACACGTAATCATGACTTTTCTATCTATCAAGCATTCGTTCAATCTGTATAACACCTACTCCATCTTCAAGGATGAGGGCATCTTCCTCCATTTCTTCACTCTCCCACTTCTCCTCTCTCCCTCAGAATTGGATCCATGCTTCCCTCCCTTTAGGCCAACATTCTATTTTTTTTAATTATTTTCAAGAAATATTTTAATATTTAAATTGTTTACTACATTTGTTCTAGCAAGCCATGGCTTTCATGTTGGATTTAAGGTTATTATCACATATACAAAAATATAGGTAAAATGGTGGATCTATTACATCCCATACCCATTGCTTTGATTATGCTCATTGACCTAAATAACAAATTGTATCTAAGTTCGTCAAGGATAATAATAAAAGTAATATATGGTATTATAATAAACAAAAATAAATGACCTTAATATTGATATTTTAAATATTTCTCAACAACAACAGCAACAACAACTTAATTTTAAGGTCACCATCAAATAAAAAATGAATTGATGTATAAGTCGCCATATCTACAGGAGAATAAATAATTGTCTATACAACTTCTACATACTTTCAGTGTCATATTAGCAGACGAGCGAGGCACATGGACATGCATCATTAGTGTCCACCTATTCGCAGTCTTACTCCATGGTGGGTGAACAAATGGATGGATGTGACACCATGACAGACCCCAGTAAAAATAAAACACAACTCGATATATAGCATTAAGAACGTTTTTGGAAAATAATAACCCATTAAAAATACGTTTTGTAAATTTCAAAACACATTAAGGAATCTATGGTTATGTGAAACTTTTAGATATCAAATATGGTCAAAATGCCCTGTGATAGGAATTTTTCCTGTGAAATTCCAACAACGTCGCCCCAATTGAATAATATACTTGCTTAAATCTAATTGTGGGCGTATATAGTCCAACACATTTAATGCCCTATGACATGCCAATTATTTTCTATCGTAAGATAAGGTAGTGATGTACCCCCAAGGTATTTAGTACCATAGCGCTTTGATTGATTTTGTACCTAAAAAGTACCTTGTCACGATCATTGATAACATGGTTCCTGTGGAAATGAAGAGAATCAAATAGTTGGTGAAAATAGAGTTTGGTGAGACTTGTGAGAAGGGTGAGAAGGGTTGGAATTTGGATTCCTCTTTACCCATCACAATTTTTTTTTTTGATGTTTTGGATTTTTATACTTCGCGTCAAGAAACGTTATGTTTAAAACTTTCCCTTCATGAATAAAGTTTTGATAATAAATAAACCCTTCACCAATAAAATTTTGAATAAAAATTCATCTTTCAATAATACAATTATATTAAAAAATTTCACATATTTATCATAAAATAAAAAAACACTTTCCCTTCATGAATAAAGTTTTTGATAATAAATAAACCCTTCACCAATAAAATTTTGAATAAAAGGTTATCTTTCAATAATACAATTATATTAAAAAATTTCACATATTTATCATAAAATAAAAAACAGAAATGCCCATAACACACAAATGACTTATTGAACCCTAAATCTTATTATTCCTTTATAATTAATAATGATAATATATGTTATCTTCTAAAATATATATTTTATACAAAAATTCCAAATAACCAAATTCACAATCAAATTAAGATTAAAAATAATTGTTAAAGACTAAAAGTAGATGATTGTATGTCTTGTTCAAAAAATTATATAGAGTTCTTAGTAGAAAATACCATCCAATGGGGCCTACCTTAACAATATTGATATATTTTAAACTTAAAATGAATAAGAAAAATAGCTGATTGATTTTAAATTAAAAATTGCTTTGAGGTAAAGTAACAAAATGATAGTGGATAATTTTACACTAAAATATGTCATAAAACAAGGTAAAAGCAATCTTTATATTATATAATTATTTGTTGTAGAAGGACAGTGACGGATGGGAAATAACTCACAAGCTAATCAAAGATAACTACATACACTACCCAAAAAAGTGAATTGAGTACCCAAGTTTTCTTTGGCAAATTCATTAGCCTGTGAGTTATTTTCCACTCACTATTTTGTAGAGGTTCCAAAGTGGGCCAACATTGGAGTGGTAGGGTTTCTTAGTTTAAATTTTGTTTTGGAATTTTCAAAATAGAAAATGAAAAATTGATTAAAACCCACATAATTTTAACAAAATTTTGTTTTGGATTTTTATTGCATAGTAAAATTTTCAAAATAAAAAATGTAAAATTGATTAAAACCCATTGTTTTGGATTTTTATTGTTTAGTAAAATTTTCAAAATAAAAAATGTAAATTGATTAAAATCCACTCCACTTAACTTAAGTCTACATAGTTTTAACAAAAAAAAAAAATTGAATTTTTATTGTATGGTAAAATTTTCAAAATAAAAAATGTAAAATTGATTAAAACCCACTCACATTAACACTCTACATAATTTTAACAGGAAAAAAATATACTCAAATTGAGCTAAGCACATTTTTGAATGGTTTAATGGCCTCCATCCAACCACGAAGGTATTAAGGCCATGTTGAGACAGAGGAGATTGCCTTGAAGGTTACGCAACCAAACAAGTAAGCCCATGTCGAGTGCCCACATCGAGTGCGATGATTTTAGCTTAGCACAAATAGATGGAAGAGGCCTTGATTTTACAAGGCATGAAAATTTTGTTGTACACGTTATTCTTAAATTGCAGGTCCCATCCATGATCTGGTGCTCTTCTGTGGTGCTCTTCTTAAATTGCACGTCTCATCCATGATCTGGTGCTCTCCCTGTGGAGTCATTGTAAGTTTTCCCCTACATTTTCAAGCATGATTTGGAAATAAATCAATGAATTTCAGTGAGAGTACTCCACTGATACATTACTTGATTATCAGAAATTCTCCAATGTAATGTGTTAAATAAATTTCCATCATACATTTTAGTAGATGACAGACCCAAGCATTGATGTCTGCTTACTCCATACTAGGTGAATAAATGAATAAAGGTGTCACCATAACAGACCCCAGTCCAAATGAAATACAACTTAATATAAAATATTAAAAACGTTTTCGAAAGATAATAACACATAAAAAAATTGTAAATTTCAAAACACATCAGAGAATAGAGTTACGTGAAAATTTTAAACATCAGTAAAATTCTAACCCTGCTCGCTAATAGTCATATTCGTTAGCTTCTGATTGATGTATAGTTTCTTTCGCTGGTTGTTAGCTTCTTTACGCAATTTTTCTTTATATTCCATATCTGTACGGCTTAAAATTTTCCATCTTTGGCTTGGAGAGGAAAAAATAGGTCTATCAGTACAATGTAAAATCTTAAGCAGTAGTCTCATCATAATAAGCTTTTGCTTTTTCTGATGGAATTTGACTAAATAATTTTTGGTAATTTAAGTTATTTAAAATATGTTTTTTATTATATAAATAAATTCAGTAGTATGAACAAATTATATAGTATTAGATTTTTGCAGATTATATTACTAAAATTTATGATCAAATTTTAGTTAAAACCAGTATAGATATATTTTAAATACGGATTTAACATGAATCCAAAAGAATTAAATTTCTTCACATGTAAAATTTTTTTATGAAGATATTATTTAAATATTTTGTATAGTTTATTAAAAAAAAGTTATTTTTAAAATTTAATTTTCTTTTATTTGAGTCTACATGTAAACTTTCAACTTTAATGACCTAGTTATGGAATTACACATCATACTGGAGTATGTAGAATGAACTTCTGAGCTCAATTAAGCGAAGAAATCACCAAATATAAAAACTAAAATGTTGCTACAAATCGTAATAGAATTTAGAATTTTATGCGAGAGGGTGCAAAGTGCTTTCTGTTTGGCCAAAATCAAAATAGTATACTTAAGCTTTGCCCTCTCGCGAATGACTGGTAGAAAGCGAAAGGCAAAGCAGTTAGGTGGGGTCTAGGACGCTGTGATTGAGTCAGGGACGTGAAACATGAAATTAAAGCAGAGCACATGCACTCCACCGCTAATACGAACGGAAGTACGTGAAAGGCGAGTAATTGAGTCACAAATATCATAGGGCAGCGGGAATGTAATCGTCGAATAAGTTGGAAGCTTGGAACTGTCTGCCCACTCCCATGTGCGCAGCCGAGCGTGTTGTTCTGTTCATTAATTACCAAATTCAAGATCAGTTACGCGTGGCTGATTGACAAATGCAAACTGATTGTCCACATTTGAGATATTTAGCGTAGTACTTGTTGCCCTGTCTGTACTGTTTCGACGACGTGAATGAGAACGGGCAAAGTCGGAAACCCATGAGGCTTCACGCCAAAATGACAAAACTCGGGAATATTGAAAATTTAGGTTTGATTCTATTATTACTTGAACATTCCACGACAGATGTCGGGAATATTGAAAATTTAAGTTTAATATTATTTTCAGTTAAACATTCCACACTTTCAAAATTATTATTTTCACTAACATTCCAAAATTATATTTATATCCCAACCAATCATACATGAATGATTGTACTATGAAATGTAAATTGGGTCAAATATGTTTTTCCTTTTATGCAGGATAGATAGTATATGGTTTCATTTTAATGGGATGATTGTATATAGATAATATTAAATTAAAAAATAATAAAATATATTTATATTAATGTAAATATTTATATTAAATGGCTAATAAATATCAAAATATTTACATTTCACATATTTAAAATTAATTATATATTTTTTTATTATTGTTCACAATAGTTATAATATATAGCACATAACACACTGACTTTGACACATTTAGATCATGATTCTAACTCATAACATAGGAATCAACAACTTCTAGATTGATGTCTCCGGACTCACAATGACAATTACACATGACACAAAAGTATTACTTCCAACACCCTCTCTTAATGCTTACATCGAAAACATTAAAAACACATATTACAACAATAATATGATATATGTCTGAACAGTCTTCATGGGCACTCACATCCACTCTAGAATCTTGCAAACATCGCTATTTCACCACCACATCTTCGAGATGTTACTTGTCCTCCATTTAAAACATAACTGCTTCAAACCATATTTGACGTATTTTGCAGAATTGATGCTTCTCGACCTCCTTGAGCACAACGGATCAGTCTCGATACTAAACCATCCTATGGACATACCTCCATCTATTGAACACATGTTCTTCCACTGTATTCCTCATTCATCTAGGAAAGCAGCTTGAGTATTGAATGTCTTCAGAAGTCGATTATACAAGGTGATCTCTTATACACATAATCAAATTAACATGTAAGTTGATGTTCCTGGCTCCACACGATGCCACCAACTTATAACATATTATACAAGATCAAATTAGTAATATGTTGTGTCAACGTATGCATTAAGAATCACCAATTTAAAATTATGCTAATTTGTTCTATAATTGATTCTTCATTTGATTTTTCACATTACATTGATAATAACGCACCAAATAATAAACTACACACCTCTAAATATCAAATCGACATAAATATATTAGTGTTGAGAAAATCAACATCTAGACACCAGATCATCTCTCTATGGATCTGTTTAGAAAAGTAGGCCCATTGTCATTTGCCTTGCATAGTAAGCAAGGCAATGGGATTGATGGATGAATCATCACTTCTTGGATAATTTTGAGTCAAATCAATCTCCGATTGCCATAAGTTTGTTCCCATGAGCCCATTCAATGACAGATCTACATGATGCACTTGGTCCATGACCTTTTGTGTTGATCTTCTGAATTGTGCTAGAATCAGCTGGCTTATGAGGGATCCTCAACACAATAGCCGAGACGGTGGAATCAATGGATGAATGGACACTCCTACGATAACTCTAAGTTGAGAGAATATCTGACACCCATAATTCTCTTCCTATGGATATGATGCTCAAAATTTTTATGTCAAAAAGAATGATGCTCAACCCACTTTTAATAGCCCATACATATTCAGGACACAAATCTGAAAATTGATAAACGATAGCATAAAAAAAATAAGAATGTTCTTGATAGCCTCCATTACGTGTCTACCAATACTTCAACATAAATATTTCACTGCTCCATAGGTAGAACAATCCTTTCTCTTTCTCCTCCAAGACCAGTCATCTTGTGAAGAACTACAAAAGACGAGGGGTAATTTTCTTTGAGGTTCAAATATACTAGTGATATTTTAATGTGGAGTCTGAGGAAGATTCCAAACAGAATCATAATCGATTCCACCAAGGACACCCATTAGAAAATATTGAGAACAACAAGAAAAATTGCTTAAATGAGAGGCATAATAGTGAATGCAGAATTACACCTCGTCCTATCCAACAATCGATCCACGTGGCTAGACACAACATTAGGAGATTAATTCTACTGGAGTTTGACCCCTCCCCACTAGATAATGGCTTTTCAAATGTAAGAGAGTTGACCGTTTTCATTTGGTAAAATACTATAGGTTAAAAAAAGTACAGCATTGGGGAAGCGACACAACACAAATTGAGCCATCCTCAGATACAGATCTACGGAAGTGATTCATATTTTCCAAACTCTATTTCGCCATATGCAACAAGTGAAACGAGATCTCATGTAGAGATCTTGTCCCGTTTGGCCAAATCACCATCAAAACATATGATTGATATGCCACACATCCTTCAACTCCAACGTTTTGGTTGAATCCTCACAGAGACTTTTTGTGCCAAGATCCAACATCCACATGACATCATGGTAGTCATCTAATTTACATTGCCATTGAAGAGATTCAATGGAGTCATTTTGTTCTGTAGCTTCCATGAGAAGAGGAATCACCCTACAGGGAGCTCTCCACTGCAGCTAGACATAATGCCCAAGTCAAATGTCAAGAACTCATCTCTATAACACCCTCCATTGTGTATAACACTCTGCTAACCTAAGCTAAGAAAAGCTAGGTCCAACGTGAACCAATCAAAGTAAATACTTTATTTTTAATAAATAAAAATAATGTGAAACGTTTAGAAAAATGAGATGCCAAGAGATCAAGTTCTTGCCAAATAAAATCCCGTTGGTGAATGGGCATGGATAATGTTTTGATGATAAAACTTCTAGATAAAATTCTAGATAATATTAATGGATTGGGAGATAAATATCCATTAGGTTTCTTAGTTGTGAAAAGATGATAAGTTTAACATAAAAGCCTTGTAGGAGAGAAAGGCAAGTGTTCATAGGAAAAGGCTTGTGGGAGAGAAAGGTGAGTTTTTCCATGAAAAGCCTAGGAAAATGGATAAAAACATCCACCTAAAAGTGGGATGCCGCTAAAGGAAACCATATCATGAAAGAGGGTATTAAATAACCATTGAACAGATCAACAAAGGTAGTTGATCCATGGCAAGAACTCTTGGCTCGGGGGTGAACTGGAAGAAGCTAGTTCTAGGTTGGGTGGTGGTGCTCAATTTTCCAAGTGACTCTCTTCAGCTAAGCTAGTTTACTTCAATTGCTTGGGATGTACTATATGTGCCCCTTACTCTTTTTGTTGTCTCATCTTTAAAGTTATGAGTACAATTGCATGTGTCATCTTATGATTCATTACTCTTGATGTTGTCAAAATTGTGAGTGTATGATGCATGAATAATCTTTGTTCTTGAGATGATGGAATAATGGTGAATAATTATGCATGAGACAACTATGTAGGAGGAGTAATTATGTGTTTAAGGTGTGAAACTGTATAGTCTAGGGTTCAGGTTGTTTATGCTATGCATTACGCTTCATGAGGTGAATTTCATCTGTTGAGGCTCGTTTAGCTAATTATTCATATTGCATAAGTAATACTTTCGATTATGCCAATAGGACTATGATCATGATTATGGAACTAATAGTTACGATATATTCATGCTAACATTCTATTAATTCTTGTGTTTAATCCTCATAGAAATGAAGTCTGTATGCTCAAATATTATTGATTGAATGCCATGATTTATTTTGTTCTCCAAGTTGTAATTTATGCTTAAGGGTTGATCTAGAATGTAAGTCTATTAATTGAATCTAAAAGTCCACATCGTGGATCCAATAGAGCATAGAAGGAAATTGTTGCATTGTGTCGAACAAGTATGTGACAAATGGTATCAAATCTCTAAGTTCAAATATTGTAGCCTAAGGGCCAATCCACTTCTGTAATATGTGAATGAGCATAGGTCCTTGATCTGAAATGGATGTTAAATCAAGAAGAAAAGGTATTACAGACTCATGTGCAGGAATGCCTATATTATTTAATGCAACGAATCGAAAAGATTGCAAATAATATAGACAGTTAACAATCAGAAAACATAATAAACACACACATCAACACAGCAAATAATCATGGAGTCCACCAGACTTCCTGGCTACATCTCCTAGTCCACCTTTTAGTGTCAACCTCTATATTAAGTCTTCAAGAACAAATTATTACAAGAGGGAGCTCAAAAACAGACTCTCAACCAAAAGTGACATCAAAGAGGGATCTGCTCGAATCTAAAAGGGTGCACAGACTCTCCCTCTGTCTTGTTCATCTATTCAATCTGCCTCAATCTGACTGACTGACTATCTTTCTGTGACTGTCTTCAACTAATTTCTCCTTCTTTCTGTTCTGCCATTGGCTTTTTAAGCCTAACAATGTTGTTTGTTTGTCTCCCTGTTCAGGCTCTCTAGCTTCCGGTCGTTTCCCTTCTTCCCTGGGCTCTCTGGCTCCCATCGAGTGTTCATGAACTCATTGTTGAAACGATCGGGGGCACAAGGCCGCTAACAGGACGAAATACTAGCGGGCATGGGTGGAACTGGTCATTTGGCCTTCCCCCAGCAAAATCCTTAAAACAATGCATTTTTGGTCTCCAAAGGAAAATACACAGAAAACATAGAAAATTCGACAAAAACATTTTCTATCGGACTTCAAATAATATCCAGTCGTGTCCATAATCCCTATAGGTTCCGCGCTTTTATCGCAAGTCGCATGTCGCAAGGCGCGTCTCTTTCATATAGCTGCGATACCCCTCCTCCGTCGATCGCCGATCACCGATATTGGCGTATCACATATTGTGAGGTTGTGGGTCTCCTACATTGTTGCACCAATCCACTCCGCTGATCGCCGATCGTCGATATTGGCGTATTGCATGTTGCCATTGCAATGTTCTGGGTCCTTTCCCCTTATGGTTATCTGCGATGCGATAATCGCAATCACATATCGCAAGAGTCCCTAGCCTGTGGTAAGTCCTCCCTTCGGCGATATTGCTATGCGATTCAATCTCGCTCGCTATTTATCTGCGCGCTTGATCAACAATTTATATGTCATTGCTAATCACAATCACTTTGAGGCTAAGGTTTGATGAGCCACTAGCTTCTCCGATGTGATTTGATCTCATCTATTGATCCCGTGGATCCAACGGCTCTGGTGCATTCCTGCTGTGCTTCTTCTTTACTTTGGATTTTCAAGTTTTTCTGTCATTCTTTCATTTGCACTATTAATTAATGAAGACATTAGACTTATAGGTTTTTATACAAGATCTATTTTGGATCATGCCTTCCTACTAAAAAGCTTTTGGACCACCAAAAGTTGGCTTTAGGCATCAATCAAGTGAGGATACAGTTCCCTCACTTGTCCAATTTCTATCCATCATGCATTTCTTGGATTTGAACATTTGAGTCCTACTCTGAGGTACTCAACATCCCCTTGACGCATAGTTCTTACCTTACTGTCCAGAACTGTGTCCTCCTGTAACTCATTGATATATTCAGGCAACAAATCCTCAATAGATGGCAACTGAATTTGTTCTTTAGGATCTTCAATCAATGAAGGTTCATACAATATCAAGTTTTTTGCATTAATGACTGAATAAATCTTCATATAAGCTAGAAAATCAAGGTGAAAAAAATTTTCACCAATTTTATCAAGTATCTTGAAAGGTCCATACCATATTGGTTTTAGCTTCTTACCTTCACCCTGCATTCTATCTTTGCTGATGTACAGCCAGACTTGATCACCAACTTGAAAACTATGCTCAATTCGATGCTTGTCATGTCTTGCCTTGTACTTGGCTTGACTTCTTTCTAGCTGTTCCTGTACTGTCTGATGAATTTCTTGGATTTGTTCAATGAACTTGGTTGCTTTGTCCACATCACTGTGTCCATCAACTGCTATGTCTTTACCAAAGACAAAATCCAAGGGAGAATTTGGTATAAAACCAAAACAAGTCTCAAAAGGAGATCTCTGAGTAGAAGAGTGCTTGGCACGGTTGTAAGCATGTTGCACATAACACAAATGCTCATGCCAAAGCTTGGGATGCTTGTTGCAACAACCTCTAAGCAACTGGATCACTATCGTGTTGACCACTTCTGTCTGACCATCTGTTTGTGGATGAAATGATGTGCTCTTCTTCAACTTGGTGTCCATCAACTCCCATAAACTTGACCAAAACTTCCCAACAAATTGAAAATCTCGATCAGATACAATAGAAGTGGGTAACCCAAAATGAACCCATACATTCTGAAAGAACAACTTTGTTGTTTGTTCAGCTATAACCTGCTTGTTACATGGTATCAAAATACACATTTTACTGAACCTATCCACAACAACATACAAGTAATCATGACCTTTCTTAGATTTTGGCAATCCCCCAACAAAATCCATGGAAACACTTTCCCAAGGACGAGAAGGAATTGGAAGTGGAGTATACAAGCCTAATTTCCTATTATTGGGTTTGCTTGTAGCACACATAGTACACCCTTTGATATATCTAGAAATTGTCTCATGCATTCTTGGCCAATAACAGAACCTTTGCAATTGTGCAACTGTTTTACTTACACCAAAATGACCTGATATGAAAGAAGTATGTGCTTCTCGAATTATGTTAACTCTTTCCATTTGTGGAATGCATAACTTTCCCAAATGATATAAGATTTGGTCCTTTACATAATAATCCAATTCTTCTACCTGCTTGCCATGACTTAAAGTTGCATATACATCTTTAAAATCTACATCTTTAGAATATTGTTCAATGTAACTTTCCTGCATTACTGAGTTATGCTTAAGTATAGTAGATGCATTTATGATTGGTCTTGATAACATGTCTACAACCTTATTGTGTATGCCCTTCTTATATCTGATGACAAGATGAAATTGCTATAGAAAACCCATCCACCTACAATGTCTTGATTGTTACAATTTAGTTTGTGAGTGCAAATATTGAAGTGGTTGATGATCTGTATGTATGATTGTTTCTTTACCCATTAGGTAATGTTTCCACTTTTTCACACTTTGTACTAATGCATACAATTATTTATCATATGTGGGATAATTAACTACTATAGAAGTAAATGTCTTAGAATGATAGCATATGGGTTTTCCGTGTTGCATCAACACTGCTCCCATGGCATAGTCACTGGCATCTGTCTCAATCTCAAATGGATGTTGAAGATCTAGCAGTGCTAGTACTGGTGCTGTACTGATTTTCTCTTTTAAGGTGTCGAAGGCTTTCTGCTATTTTCCTCCCCACTTAAACACCTATTTCAATCATGTTAAAGCATGTAATGGAGCTGCAATCAAAGAAAAGTTAGCAATAAATTTTCTTGAGTATTGTGCTGCCCCTAAGAAACTCCTAACCTCTGTAGCAGATTTGGCTTTAGGCCAGTTCACAATGACTTCAACCTTAGAGGGATCTATCTTCAATTCACCACCCCCTACAATATAACCCAAATAATTTAAAGATGTTCTACCAAATTCACATTTTGACAGTTTTACATAGAGATTTTCTCTTTTTAAAACATCTAAAGTCTGCTTCACATGCTTTACATGGTCTTCCCATGTCTTACTAAAAACAATAATGTCATCTAAATAAACAATTACAAAGTCAACAATAAATGGTCTGAGTACATCATTCATAACTCTCATAAATGTAGCAAGAGCATTAGTTAAGCCAAAAGGCATAACCAACCATTCATACAGTCCTTGCTTTGTCTTGAAAGCAGTCTTCCATGCATCTTGTTCTGCAACTCTGACTTGATGATAACCATTTCACAAGTCTAACTTAGAAAAGTAAACTGCTTCTTTCAATTGATATAATAAATCATCAATACGAGGAAGAGGATAAATATTCATGATCGTTATTTTATTTAGTGCTCTATAATCAATGCACATTCTCCATGAACCATCTTTCTTTCTGACCAGCACGATTGAAGATCCACATGGTGATGTGCTTGGTCATATAAACACTTTATTTAGAAACTCCTTACATTCTTCTTTATCTCTGCATTCTCTAAAGCTGACAACCTGTACATTCCAATGTTAGGTAATGGAGCATCTTGCTGCAAATAAATATCATGTACTATCTCTCGCTTGGGTGGCAGACCTTTTGGTTCTTTAAATAGAACATCATACTCTAAAACAACTTTAACTAAATCAGCTTTCTGTTTAGAATCACAACCTTCAAATGCATTGGATTTTTCATGATCCTTTGCCTTTACAACCATTAGTAAAAATTGCTTACTTGAAATCACAATTCTTTTCATCTGTCCTGAATTTATGAGAGAATAATTATCTTTAAGTTTATGAGCTCTTACAATATATTCTATTCCATCTTTATTGAGTCGATACTTATTCTCAGCTCTATAGAAAATAGCTTTCCTGTCATACAAGTATGGACTTCCCAAAACAATACCACATATATCCAATGGAACTATATCTAATTCAACCTCATCTACAAATGTTGATCCAATAGCAAACCTAACTTTACATTGTCTCGTTATTTGTAGATTTGTTTTATCACACACCCAACCTAATGGATATGGCTTCTCATGAGGTTTTGTTTGTAATCCCAACTTCTTTACAATTGTTTCAGAAATCAAATTTACTTGTTATCCACTATCGAACAAAGTATCAATCTTATTATTCTTGGAAATTACTCTAATACGAAAAAGCTCATTTCTTTCCCTCTCATTATTTTCATTATCAACAGATTGCGCAAAATTGTTGTGGATGCTTCAGAATATTTAACTTTAATACTTGTGGTTGTAACTATTGTTTCATCGCCTGAATCTGATCCCAAGTCTTGTTGAATAGCAGCAACATTCTTTCTCTCCTTACCATCGAACTTCTTAGGTTTTCGTTCTGGATGCAAAGACCAGCAGTGTGCCTCATCATGTCCTTCTTTCTTGCAATGAGTGCATGAAGGTTTATCCTTCTTTACAGTGTTTTCTTTCCTCTCCTTCCATTTCACTTTCTTCTTTTCCTTGCTCTTGCTTATAGAATATTTAGATGATCCCCCAACCTCTAGGTTTACATTCTTACCTCTAGCTTCTAGATGTGTGGCTTGAACTGATACATCATCTAAGCTAGTGGGATTAAACATGAGAATAGTATGCTTTAAATAGCTATCAAGACCACCTATATACTTCAATAAAGTATCAGGTGTGTCTAATGATATACCTAGAGTTAAAGCTCTCTTTCTAAATTCCTGAGTATAACGCTGTACACTTTGATCCTTCAATTGTCGAAGAGTTTTCGAACTCATCATTGCTTGTTGCATGTAAGCTAAAGGATAGAATTGCTTTTTGATAGCAGAAACAAATTCATTCTAGGTAGAAATGATTTTACCATGTTTTTGCAGATCATCTTGTGTCTTGCCTTCCCATCATACTAGTGTAGTTCCTCCAAGTCGAAGGCTAGCCAGCTAAATCTTCTTCCTTTTTGAATCAACATTATGTACCCTGCAATATACATCAATTTGTATTATCCAATTATCTATCTTTTTTACATTGAGTTCTCCATCATAAATTGGCAAATCAAACTTCACATCTAATTTGATTAAGGAAGTTTTCTTCTTCTTCTTAGGAGAGCTAGAAGATGATGAGGATGACGAAGGTGATGATGGAGGAGATGGTGGAGGAGGCATTTCCCCTTTCCCTTTGCCTTCTGGAGGGGAAACTAGAAAAGGTTCCTCTACTCCTTTGTCTGGTTTAGGTGTTGAAGTGCTTTCACCTTGACCCTTCTTAAATTCCAGATACCTCTCTTCCACCATGGCTTGGAGTGTCTTAAAACTCTCTATAAACTAAGATTCTGATCCCAATGGAGCTTGTTCTGCCATTCTCCTCTGAGAATAGACTCTTCCAATCTCTAGATTAGTCTCAACAAGTTCTCCTTCTCCTAGTCTGAGCTTTAATCTAGTTAGCATTCAAAATCCAGCACAAGATTGTCTAACCTTAACAAAACCAAATGCTCTGATACCACTTGATCCGAAATGGATGTTAAATCAAGAAGAAAAGGTATTACAGACTCATGTGCAGGAATGCCTATATTATTTAGTGCAACGGATCAAAAAGATTGGGAATAATATAGACAATTAATAGTCAGAAAACATAATAGACACACACGTCAACACAACAAATAATCAAGGAGTTCACCAGACTTCCTGGCGATGTCTCCTGGTCCAGCTTTCAGTGTCGACCTCTATATTAAGTCTTCAAGAACATATTATTACAAGAGGGATCTCAAAAACAAAGTCTCAACTAATAGTGACATCAAAGAGGGATATGCTCGAAAACCTCGAGTCTAAAAGAGTGCACAGACTCTCCCTCTATCCTATTCCTCTATTCAATCTGCCTCAATCTGACTGATTGACTGTCTTTCTATGATTGTCTTCGACTAACTTCTCCTTCTTTTTGTTCTGCCATTGGATGGCTTTTTAAGCCTAACAACATTGTCTATCTGTCTACCTGTTCGGGCTCTCTGGCTTCCGGTCATTTCCCTTCTTCCTCAGGCTCTCTGGCTCCCATCGAGCGTTCATGCACTCATTGTTGAAATTCTCGGGGAAAAAGGCAGCTAACAGGACGAAATACTGGCGGGCATGGGTGGAATTGGCTGTTTGGCCTTCCCCCAACAAAATCCTTAAAACAATGATTTTTGGTCTCCAAAGGAAAATACACAAAAAATATAGAAAATCCGACAAAAACACTATCTATTGGACTTCAAATAATATCCAATCGCATCCATAATCCCTATCGGGTCCGCACTTTTATCGCAAGTCACATGTCACAAGGCACGACTCTTTCATATGGCTACAATTCCCCTCCTTCGTCGATCGTCGATATCGACGTATCACATATCGCGGTGTCGCAGGTCTCTTGCATTGTTGCACCAATCCACTCCGCCGATCACCGATATTGGCGTATCACATGTCAGTACATCGTGATGTTTTGGGTCCTTTCCCCTTGTAGTTATCTGCGATGTGATAATTGCAATCGCATATCAGAAGAGTCCCTGGCTTGCGATAAGTCATCCCTTTGGTGATATTGCAATGTGATTCAATCTCGCTCCACCATTGATCTGCGCGCTTGATCAATGGTTTATATGTCATCACTAATCGCAATCGCTTTGAGGTTGAGGTTTGATGTGCCACTCGCTTCTCCGATGCGATTTGATCTCATCCGTTGATCCCATGGATCCAACAGCTCTGGTGCATTCCTGCTGCGCTTCTGTTTTCCTTTGGATTTTTGGGTTTTCCAACCATTCTTTCATTTGTGCTATTAATTAATGAAGACATTAGACTTAGAGGTTTTTATACAAGATCCATTTTGGATTAGTCCTAAACTAAGTCCTACACAAATAAGAGGTGTCAATGAAGGATTCAGTTATAAATTGTTATACGAAAAATATTCCAGAAGCCATAAAGGTTGAAATTAAATCTTAAAAGAGTTTGGAGGAGAACTTTAAAGCTATAGTACGTGAATATTATATTGATTACTTACAATCAATGGTAAAATTGAACTAAGGTTGGGGAATTTATGAATTTTGAAATAGTTAAAGTTTGATATTGTAATGAAGAGTGAAATCGCCTATGATGTGTGACAACCATGATCACTTAAAAACAAAGATGGTACGAACCTTGATTTAGATCTTTAGATATTGAAAAAAATAAGGGTAGAATTGGTTCGAAGTTGCATGCCTGTACTGATTTTCCAAACAGTATTCCAATAAGGATTTTATTTTATAATTTCTAGTGATTGTGTAGAATGCTAGGGGACGAAATAGATAGTGAATTTTTTTTCTCTTTAGTTGTAAGAAGTATCAAAACTCTTCTTTGATGTTGTAATTATTTAATTAGAAAAAATATGGTAATGAAATATGTCCAAATGATGAATCCACACATAAGAGTCGAGGTATGGGTTATCTCGCATATAAATTGTTTACACTTTAAGTTGTAGTAATTGATGTCTCTATATCTTCCCACTTCGTAAAAAAAAGGAAAATTATTTGAAGGAGGGCCACAACCCTGAGAGCCAAAACCACGCTAAAGGAAAGAGCTTCAAAGTAAATTAATGGAAATTAAGTATAGATTGCAATGGATTAAATTAAGCCTTAAAACCTTAGTCATAAGATGAAATATTGTTAAGTAAAGAACATGTATAATAAGGATAGGTCTCGCAATGCTTGGCGGGAAGGAGTCATTGTAGCTGTATATGTGCCACCTAGGCGACGACATCGTTACAAGATACACTACGACCCCAAAAATTCTGAACTCCGCAGTAACAAAAAGGTATCTCTTACCATTCTTGAGGTATTCATTCTTAAAAATAAATGGCATGGGAGTTATGATAAGTAGATACATTTTTCCATCCGCACTCACTGTCAGTAAGTGTCAACTTTGGGATTCGATTTCTTGACCAGTGGCTTTTGAGTGGGTTGCTGCATTATTGGATTATATGAAGAAAATGTGCAGATATATTGTTGGTTATAAAACTAAGTGGCGTGAGAACGACTTATTATTATGTCATGTAACTGCTTTTTAAATCCATTCTACTAACATCATTTGGTTGCAGCTGAGATTTATCTATGCACAAAACGTTCATCTCCTAAAACGGTCTTTCTGATGATTCAACACTGACGAAAATTGCATTTCATTTGATTCTTACGTAAACCTCTCTACACCATATCCAATGAGTTATGTGACTACTAACTCTGCTATGCCGCTACCAGCCATGAAGATCATATATGACAGAATGCTAAAACCTTGAATAAGTTGTTGCTTCTTTCCGATAAACGTTCACCTTTACTATCTTAGCAATTTTATGCTTCAAAATTTTTGCAGCCTATCATTCGATCAATGGAAGTATTTGCCGTTGGATGAGAAGTATCTCATGATGGGTCATGGGAGAAGCATGACCACATCACTAAAAGCTCACAACAATGTGCCTTACACTAGTGCGACCTCCTCCTTGGATATTTCGTCAGATGTGGAGAAGGGCAGTAAGAAGGTGGAGGAGAGACAGGAATTCCATCTTTTAGTTATCTCAAACAGAGTCTCGAATAACACAAAAGCAACATATCCTTCCAATCGAAATAAAGGAGAAAATCTCATTGAGATCCGCAATATCGATCTTTTGCTTTAGCCATTGATCCGGAGAGGTTCAAGTTCCTTTGATCCACAAAGTCAATATTCTTGCTTACGTTATCCACTAATATGAAAACATTTATCCACCGATTTTCTTATCGAGCTGCCTTGAAGGTAGCCACTTGGATAAGGTTTATCTAGTGACAACACATGTAGTTATCTTTTCCCTTTCCACCGAAGATTGGATAAAAAAGATTGATGTTTTTTTGTCCAGTATCACTCGCCTTATCCACTAATATTACATGAGATAAGGAAGGATTATCCAGTGGTGTTGATAACTCTATCACATCTTTGTGTTATAGATAAACGAAACGTGTATTTAAGGGTCGCAAGATCGTTTTAAATAGTGACAATAACCATTTCGTGAGAAGGTCTATGAATATCTATGAACAAGTAATGTGGTTGAACGTTCCGAGTTTATAGGAACTCGATAATGAAGCTTGGAGGGATGGTTCTGAGTGTATTTCCTTCATGGTGGATCCACCATGATCATGTATGCGTAGAAAGAGTGAAGGTAGTATTTGGACTGCGTTGTTGATATTTTGTTTTTGTAACCATTAATGTGTGAAACACACCAAAGCATGTAGAAACTGGTTGTTATGTATGCTCGGTTTGCTGCAATGATTATTTGCAATTTCTTTGACTGCAACGATATAGTCTTCATATTTTTTCTACGTAATTATTATTAAGAGAAGCTTAAATGATGTGTGGAAGTTTTGTACCAATTTTCATTGAATCACAAGACTGGGAATCAAGAGAAGTCAAATATATGTAGAGTAAGCGACCAAAGCTAGGTTGGACTTTGCATATCCTTTCAAGAATTAATAAGAGAGATATCTCGGCAATGAACTATCAATGCCAAATGCCTGGAGGGGCATGCAATTTTAAGAAAGGTAAAACTGATATAGTTTTGGTGAACACTATTATAAATGGTCAACGCAATTTCGAAAAATCTGAAACCTACCAGACATCTGGCGAATTGGGACAGAATGTGTATAATCAAATTACATAAACCTATGAGTATATTTATTTGAGCTATTTTCTTCATGCATTAAGCCTCCCATAAAAATAGGAATACCTCCTGAGTTGATTGATCTTCATCAATGTTTAAAGGTTGTTTGTTATCCTTCTCATTTTTCATACGATGAGTAATGTTCAAACTCAATTGTGTGCATACAGGTAGGGCTTATCATGTGTTCTCGATGAGCTGCATTATGTGACTGCATGCATGGAGAACTCATATTTTCACTATTACCATGATTTAAAATTGGATTAATAGTCGAGCTTGATAAATGAATAAGGTTGGACTTAATCCTTACACCTATATTAAATATCTCAAGTATTTGGATAATTATAGTAGCAATATGGGGAGAGGAAACCTAAAAGGCTACATCGGAACTAATAACTCTTCAATGTGGAACTGTGGTGGAGTGAAGAGTAATACAAAAATATAACCAACAATTAACATGTTAATAAGTAGAATGGTTGACTATTAATTAGTTACTTTTTATTGTGTCTACTTATTGAGTGATGAGAAGATTAAAATTCTACTTATTATATGTTGTGGAAGTTTTTCAAAACATAAGTTATTGTTGAATGCTCTTGTGAGTGCCCAAAGACTTTATACCATAATTTAAACTTGATACTTGCATAGTTGAAATGTGCATAGTAGAGCGGGAGAAATAAATAATTTGGTAATGCTTGCAAATCATGGTTATTGCATCAGATGTGGCATACTATATCCACAGTATTAATGATATATTCAATTTGATAACAAGTAGTACACCTGTAAGAACAATAAATATATCATTAAGGAATGAAAATATTCAAATACCAAATGCCTCCACATAAGAGGAGTAAAGCATATAACCAACTTAGGAAGAATAATGGATATATTATGTAATGAAAGTTATGAAGAAATAGGGAGGTGAATAAGTGATTGGGTTAAACTTTTGATGAAATTTAATAATATGTTCATCATATCATTCTGCTCATATTAAAATCAAATTATGAGTTGTATGATTTCTATGCAAGGACATAACTTAATAAAATACAAACTAATGTCAGTAAAGATAGTCCTGTCAAGGACATAACTTACTAGAATAAAGTTTATACATATATAAATTTGAAGGGAAGAAATTTTGAACCTTTATGAGATAAAATATTAAGTGTTCTCTTTCCATAGATCATGGAAAACATAAAAAATAATAGTATATAAATGGAAACCATATAAGTCATGAGGTAAGAAGTCCATGACATACTATCAATGTTAGTAGAAGTTGATGGTCAATTAAGTGGGTTCCATCCTAGAATAAATTCTCAAGGTTTGGCCTAGGGATATCAATTGATAAAAGTTCTCATGGAAAATCATTAAGCTCATGAACGATAGGTCATCGTATGAGACTATGTATTTGAAAAAAATGTCTCTCAAGTTAATATTTGACTGGTGCATCTACATGTAATGATGCAATCTATTTTGGAATGTAATTTTGTAGTTGAGGAAAAATGTATGGAAGGGAACTTAACCTTATAAGATTACTATAGTGAGTAATATATGCATATTTTGTTAGACATGTATAGCTTGGATCTACAAGTGTCATTGAGTAAAACGATAATTGTACCTAAAATAAATAAGAAGCACAAATTATATATTCAAATCTAGACTGAAATAGGGTTAGAGTTGTAAAGAGTATGCACATGGAGATATAACTTACTCTAAGCATAAAGAAATCATACATGAAAAACTTTATGACCTTCATAAGTAGGTCAATGGGACTGATACCCAAAAAGTAAAAATACATAATGGAAGCAACTCCTAGTGCTTCTCGGTTAATAGGAGAAAGACAATATTAATCTTAAGAGCACATTCTTAATAGTTCACTCAATTCCAATGTGTCGAACACCACAACATGGATGTGCATATCAATCCAAATATAAATGGATTTATGTTAATAATAACCCATAAATAGGGACCTTTCCAATTTACAACAAGAGAAAATATGCTTTTAGTAGAAGGATGGTAGATCTAGAAAATGTACTTCTTGGGAAGGGATAAGGTTAAAATGATATGTGTGGATATATAAACAAAATATACATGCTTATAACAATAGAAATGACAAACAGATTGGATATGGTGGTGTTGGATAGAGAACAATTCATAACAACCAAATGAATAACAAGAATGGTACACTAGATTCAGAACATCACTGGTATGAATTAATAAACCAATATTTGGTAAATCAAAAGTTTTCACATTAATACAACCTATGGATCTTAGTATGGTAGTAAAATAATGCATGCATCAAGTAAAATGGAACATATGAAATGTTCTAGACAAGGAAGAAATAGGTTAACAAATCAAGCAATAACTTGTTTCTAAAATAAGAAGATGATGGTTGAAGTGGCACTGGTAATAAAGATTGTTGTGCACCAAAGATATTGGGACCACCATATAATATGAAATGCATATTTCCTATCCAACAATCTTGAATAAATCTACCTGTCTAATTGCATTAATAGCGTTGTCTGGTTCTGAATAAGACAACATAACAAGTAATGCATAAACAATACGGGAATTCATGTTAATAAATTTGATAATTGATAAATGAGTTATATTCTCTTTGTTTCCAGGGGTGATTTAATGTTAAAATGAGGTGTTAACATGTAAATACCCTAGGATCACACCTTGGTACACATAGTGCCTAGAAAACTTGGAGGGTGTGGAATTGAGAATGTATGGGAAATGTATGTAATTGCATACTGATTGTTCAATTGGTTTTGGACATACACAAAATTATTCATGGCCAACAAGGTGTTGGAAGAAGTATAAAAAGAGCAACAATAAATCATATGACATGATTAGTTTAAGTGTGAATTACCTTTGAGTACCCAATGATTGTTTTCATGGTTAAACACAAAGTTAAGGTTGCTATTAGACTTCAAAGATAACATTGAAGTCCATACTAGAATAACTATCCTAGTCAAGCAGAGGTCATATTCCGTTATTGTTAAAACCTTGTCTAAGTGATAGATTTAATCCCAAAACACAAAGTTATTAGTATGATAAAGTTGTAGTATGCATGATTACCTCCATGATACTATTTTGTTGAAATTATCCTGCCACCACAAGATATATGAAAAGGATTAGCTAATTAAAAGCACTTGAATACTTGATAGAAGAATTATCTACTTATGCTCTGGTTGCAAAAATTGAAGAGGTCCATGGAATTTTTCATTCTCCATTCAACCAACCAAGCATGATTTGACGAGACTTGTCTAAAGGTAATATGAATAATTGAAGAAATTTGTAGCATAACAATAACATGGTTGAAAAAATGGGGATAAGATATATGTCATGTAGGTGATGCTATGGACATTGGTATTGTGTATAAGTTTTATAGGTGGTACTGTGTACAAATGGTACTGATAAGGATGCAGGTAGTGCATTATGATATATGACATATAGTTGTATATGTGTACTACACATTATGTGTAGGTACACATGGTTGAGGAGAAGGTATTGGGGGATTACCAGGATGGAAACCAATCTAGAGTACAGAAGCAAGACAAAGGTGGAAACCGATCTAGAGTGCAGAAGAAAGACAAAGGTAGAAACTAAGAATTAGTATTGGGAACTAACGATAAGTATATGTATTTTGTTTCATTCTAAGTATACATATGACATATGATTCTGCTTTATGAGGATTACATATAAGTTATGATTTGATGGTTATGCTTGAGATAACTTAACATGATATTTTATACATGTCAATTAGTCAAATGTGCTAGTTGGACTTGTTGTTACTAATGTAGGGAATCTACAGGAAGCAAGTGTTTGGCAAGAACACAAAGGCATTGAAAGAATGCATTGGAAGAACATGCATTTCCTTCATGGCGGGCAACATAATCCATATTAATTGAAGGAGAATAGCTAGTAGAACTCCTTTGTAACCGATACATATCAGAATATCTGATTCAGATGGCAAGGTCATGGGAGCTTGGAAAATAGAAACAACTACATGTGAATGAGGAATACTATTGTAAGATGCAGTAATACACCAAGGACGATGTAAATTTAAGGGGGGGAGTACGTAACACCTGTAGAAATTTCACCTGTAGAACAAACCAATATATGCAATGTCCTAAAGCAGAATACTTGTTCTACTTCTACAAAACATTAAGCGGAAGCATAATCGAATTCATGAGCAACATCAAGTAGAAACATGCATAACTGATCAAGAGAAATAATCACACATAACACAAGATATATCCAGGGGAAAACATCAGCATAAAACCCCAACCATGTATTATCAATCAAGTGGAAATCCTCTTCATAATACAAAAAGAATTAGCTCTCAAGCTATTCAGTTCTCAATGAACTATGAAGATATGAAGATATTTCTCATGAACCAACCAAGCCCTGTATATAAAGGCTTTACCTACGGTCCAATCCCTATTCCTTGCACAGTTTGCTTAGGAAATAATAAAAAAAGCACATGCAATTAATTCCAATCATACCAAGTTAACCAATGGTCAATCTATGCAATCCTTGAGGACACTAGTTCCCAACCATGCAAAAACTACTTACTAGAAATAGTCAAGCATCTGATAGTACACTATCCCACATCTGATCTCAACTGGGTCTCTGACAGAACTGACATGAAACAGTTATCCATGAGTGAATTCTTAGTTATCTAAAATAATAGTTGTCACATGCATGCAAGCATTAACAAACTATATTTTATTATTTTAACAACTTGTTAAAATAATATAACTAGACTTGACTAGTTAGAACTAAGTCAACTGATTCTCTCACTATAGAACTCATACTTATTCCCTCAATCAATGGAGGAAATTAAGGATGAATTCCTCAATCAGTGGGACAACTCATGTGCATGCTCACAAAGACTTCAAATTCAAATTTCCTTAACTAATTAACTCAACTGAATTAATTAATTAATATTTCCAACTGTTGTTAAGACCAAAATTAATTTTACTTCCTATAAATAGACTAGGGACTGCTATAAATAGGAAGGGACCCAGAAATGCTATTTTTAGAACTTTCTATTTTTAGCAGTTTCACTTCTCACCCAATGTGGCCAATGACCTCACTGGCCAAACTGCTATTTTTAGCCATGCTATTTTTAGACATGTTATTTTTAGCAGGTCTATTTTTTGCACATTCTAAATTTAACATTTCTTGTTGCACATTTTTCAACTCTCCCTCTTAACAAGAAAGGCTTTCTCTTGAACTCGATCCTGTAACTCTAGAATGTTCTGCATGCAACACATCTACCTGGTCCACTTTCTCCAACAACACTTGGAACAAAAACACTCCCAACTGGCCACTCTGTTGGGCTAGGAACATACTCTGATGCTGAAGCTCTACCTGCTGCTGACAAGTGCTCCCTCTCTGAAATCTGCACTACTGCAACATCTCCATGCATCTCACACCATTGCACACCTCTCTGTGCCACCTAGCACTGTGCAAAACTCTTGTGCCTCTCACATTGCTGCAGCCTACCAGCTATGCGCTGTCCTGGGATTGCTTGCATTGTTGCTTTCTCTGTCGCTCCATCCACATCTGTCTCTACCCAATCAGTCAGTTCCTGCTACTCCACATTGGGGCTCCTGTAGCAAGGTCTCATCCAAGAGGTTGGGTACCTCAAGGATCCTACCCCTCCTCCTTGGGGTGATCACTCTATATCACCCCACCTCCTACCTGGAGGTATGGCTGCATGTGATCCCTCAGCCCACCTGGCTTGAAGTTTCCCCCTACTGGAAGTCTCTGCATGAGTAGATGTCCCTACTCGATCTCCACTCAACTTCCCCTGTTGTGGCTGCTCGACAACCTCTTGAAGTTGCTGCACCAATCGTGGCTCCTCCACAATCATCTGAGACTTCTTCTAGCTCTGCATGTTGAGAGGTAATATACCCTCCCTCTCAACCACCAAGTCTCCATTAGTTGCCCTGTTGCTCAAGGCTTTGCATGCATCTTGAACCTCAAGAGCATATAGGTTCTTGACCTGTGAACCAATCTGCTTCACCTGTCTAGTGATGATGTGTCTAAGGAAAACTTTTTCCCTTACTAAAGATTACATCATAGCCTCTGTCTTCCAGTATCGTGATCGACACCAAGTTTCTCTTCAGTCTTGGTACATACTTGACATCGGTCAACGTAAGGCGAGCTCCATGCTCCCTCTAAAAAATAACCGTGCCTACATCTGAGACACTATACTTCTCATCATTACCCATCGCTATGAGTATCTAGAGATCTTTCTCCTCTAAAGTACTAAACAAACTCTTGTCGCTGGTCATGTGGAAAGAATCTCCACTGTCAAGAAACCAACCACTTCCCACGATGGATGAAACCATGCATGCAAAGAGTGTGAAATCCAACTCAAACTGTGAAGCAAGTGCCTCACCTTCAGATCCTTCCCCGGATCCCTTCTTGGATTTCCTCTGTGGACAATTTGCAGCATATGGCCCACCTCATGACAATGAAAGCATTGCACTTTCGATTTGTCAACCTTCTTCCCATCATTGGAAGAACTAGATTCGGAAAGAGAAACCTTCTCCTTCCCCTTCTTCGCCTTACTCGCTAAGGCATAGTTCTCCTCATCATGCATGGATGAAGAACTATCTTTGGTGCTCCGTCTAATCTCCTCCTGCATCAAATCCAACCATAGTCGTTCCCAATCTGGCAGTTTCTCCCTTCCATTCACTGAGTCCTGGTAGCTATGCCAGCTCTTAGGAAGGCTGAGGAGTGTTAGACTCACCATATCCTCATCCGATGTCACAACCCCTACACTTGCAAGCTCATTCCTGCATGTGATGAGCTTGGTCAAATACATAGAGATCGTCTCATCCCTTTCACACTTGATCTTTCGAAGTTTGTCCTTCAGTGCTAGCTTCCTCTGATCACTACTAGTCTGATATAAATCTTTCAATGTTTTCCACATTGCATGCGGAGTCTCCTTCCCATGGAGGCTCGAGACAATATGATCTCGCACTCCCTCCAACAGAATTCTCCTAGCTCTAGCCACACACTTCCTCCATTCCACCAACTCAGTCTTGTCAGTAGGCTTAGGAATTTCTTGATCAACGAAATCCTTAAGGCCATTATCTTCCAAAACTACCTCCATGCAATCCTTCCAAGCTATATAGTTTGAGCTTCCATCAAGGGCACACTCAAGCCTCAAACCATAGAACACCATCGATGAAATAGATGTGATAAGAACTTGAGATCTATATCCCGAATAATAAACTTCAAATTTCTCCTACTAGTATACTGTTCTTGCTTGATCACATGTGCTCTGATACTGTGTAGAAATTTCACCTATCGAACAAACTGATATATGCAATGTCCTAAAGCACAATACTTGTTCTACTTATACAAAACATTAAGCGGAAGCATAATCGAATTCATGAGCAACATCAAGTAGAAACATGCATAACTGATCAAGAGAAATAATCACACATAACACAAGATATATCCAGGGGAAAGCACCAACATAAAACCCCAACCATGTATTATCAATCAAGTGGAAATCCTCTTCACAATACAAAAAGAATTAGCTCTCAAGCTATTCAGTTCTCAATGAACTATGAAGATATGAAGATATATCTCATGAACCAACCAAGCCCTGTATATAAAGGCTTTACCTATGGTTCAATCCCTATTTCCTTGCGTAGTTTTCTTAGGAAATAATAGTAAAAGCATATGCAATTAATTCTAATCATACCAAGTTAATGAATGGTCCAACTATGCAATCCTTGAGGACACTAGTTCCTCAACTATGCAAAAACTACTTACTAGAAATAGTCAAGCATATGATAGTACACTGTCCCACATCTGATCTCAATTGGGTCTCTGACAAAACTGACATGCAACAGTTATCCATGAGTGAATTCTCAGTGATCTAAAATAATAGTTGTCACATGCATGCAAGCATTAACAAACTATATTTTATTATTTTAACAATTTGTTAAAATAATCTAACTAGACTTGACTAGTTAGAACTAAGTCAACTGATTCTCTCATTATAGAACTCATACTTATTCCATCAATCAATGGAGGAAATTAAGGATAAATTCCTCAATCAGTGGGACAACTCATGTGCATGCTCACAAAGACTTCAAATCCGAATTTCCTTAACTAATTAACTCAACTGAATTAATTAATTAATATTTCCAACTGCTGTTAAGACCAAAATTAATTTTACTTCCTATAGATAGACTAGGGACTGGTATAAATAGGAAGGGACCCAGAAATGCTATTTTTAGAACTTTTTATTTTTAGCAGTTTCACCTCTCACCCAATGTGGCCAATGACCTCACTGGCCAAACTATTATTCTTAAACATGCTATTTTTAGCAAGTCTATTTTTAGCACATTCTAAATTTAACATTTCTTGTTGCACATTTTTCAACAACACCCCTCCATTGTATGTAAGACTATGCTAAACTAAGCTGAGAAAAGCTAGGTCCAAGGTGAAACAATGAAAGTAAATACTTTATTGTTAATAAATAAAAATAATGTAAAACATTTGGAAAAATGAGACACCAAGAGATGAGGTTCTTTCCAAATAAAATCCCATTGGTTAATGGGAATGGCTAATTCTTTCATGATAAAACTTCTAGATAAAATTCTAGATAAGCTTAATGGATTGAGAGATAAATATCCATTAGGTTTCTTAGATGCAAAAAGATGCTAAGTTTAACATAAAAGCCTTGCAGGAGAGAAAGTCAAGATTTTATGATAAAATACTCATGGGAGAGAAAGACGATCAAGATAAACATAAAAGCCTTCCAGGAGAGAAAGGCAAGCTTTTATGGGAAAAGGCTCGTGGGAGAGAAAGTTGAGATTTTCCATGAAAACCCTAGGAAAATGGATAAAAACATCCACCAAAAAGCGGGACACCCCTAATGGGAACCATATCATGAAAGAGGGTATTAAATACCCATTGAAGAGATCAACAGAGGTAGTTGATCCATGGCAAGAAATCTCGACTTTGGGGTGAACCGGAGGAAGTCAGTTCTAGTTTGGGTGGTGATGCTTGGTTTTCCAAGTGAATCTCTTCAGATAAGCTAGTTTACTTCAATTTCTTCGGATGCACTGTATGTGGCCCCTTACTATTCTTGTTGTCTCATCTCTAAACTTATGAGTACAATTGCATGTTCCATCTTATCATTCATTACTCTTGAGGTTGTCAAATTTGTGAATGTATGATGCATGAATAATCTTTTTTCTTGAGATGATGGAATAATAGTGAATAGTTATGCATGAGACAACTATGTAGGAGGAGTAATTATGTGTTTAAGGTTTGAAACTGTATAGTCCAGGGTTCAAGTTGTTTATGCTATGCATTATGCTTCATGAACTAAATTGCATATGTTGAGGCTCGTTTAGCTAATTATTCATATTCCATAAGTAATACTCTCGACTATTCTAGTAAGACTATGATCATGATTATGGCAATACTAGTTATGGTATATTCATGATAACATTCTGTTAATGCTTGCATTGAATCCTCATAGAAATGAAGTCTGCATGCTCAAATCTTATTGATTGAATGCCATGATTTAATAGGTTCTCCAAGTTGTAATTTATGCTTAAGGGTTGATTTGGAATGTAAGTCTAATAATTGAATCTAAAAGTCCACATCCTAGATCTAGTAGAGCATAGAAGGAAATTGTAGTATTGTGCCTAGGGGGTATGTGACAATCTTCTGCTAAGGTTTATCATGTTTTCACAGATCAAACCAAGTCTAGAAGCTTGGACTCGTTTCATATCTTGAATAGCGTCATCAAACTGATCATATCCATAAGCTTCAATGTTCTCGTTGACCCATCTTTAATGCTTTCTGGCTTTGAACAAGCCTCTACTTCCATCTAATCTGGTATTGTTATCAAATATTCAAGATTAAGGGTTTTTTGGACCACGGTTGAACCTGAAGCATACGATTGAATGATCTCCAAAATTTCTATATAGATCTACACAATGAAACAAATCTACACACAAAAAAAAATTACTCGCAGAAACCCAATGCAACACAATTTCCTACCCTAATCTATTTATAAAGGAATAAAATGAAAGGCTCTCTCATCTTCCTGGACCGCCCTTGAGGGAGTCAAGCCAATACCCATTTTGATACCATGATAGAAAACTAGAACATAGCAGTGAGAGAGGCAATGGTTGCACACAACACAAGTCAACCACACACTATTTTATTATTGTTCACAACAATTACAATATATAGCACATAACAAAGTGACTTCGACACATCTAGATCATGACTCCAACTCATAGCATAGGAATCAATAGCTTCTAGGCTTATGTCTCAGAACTCACAATGACAACTACACATAACACAGAAGAATTACTTCCAACAACGTAATCACATATACATTTTGAGAAACATGTGCCAATAGTTTTAGTTATGAGGATTCTTAACCAATACAATACTACCAAATCCCTAAAATATCATAATTCATTTTCATATGACACATGTTAATATGTCATTTTTAATTAAATAAACAATTTAATTAAAAGAATAGAAAGAATCTAATTACTTTTGAGATAAAACTCAATAATTAATTTGTGAATACTAATAATGTTCTAAAATATGTCATTTATAGGAAAGAAATTTTAAAAAATAATAGTAATTTTAAAAAAAAATACAAATTGATCATTTATACTTACATTTTTGTATTAAAAATTAAAGATTATACACATTTCTTAGTAGCAAATACCATTCAATGGGGCATACCATTACAATATTGATTATTTTAAACTTAAAACAAATAAGAAAAATGACTAATTGATTTTAAATTAAAAATTGCATTGAAGCAAAGTAGAACAAAATAATAGTGGATAATTTTACACTAAAATATGCCATAAAACAAAGTAAAAGCAATCTTTATATTATATAATGATTTGTTGTAGAATGATAGTGATGGATGGGGAAAAATGACTAATTGATTTTAAATTAAAAATTGCATCGAGGCAAAGTAGAACAAAATAATAGTGGATAATTTTACACTAAAATATGCCATAAAACAAAGTAAAATCAATCTTTATATTATATAATGATTTGTTGTAGAATGATAGTGACGGATGGGGAATAACTCACAAGCTTATGAAAAATAACTACATACACTACCCAAAAAAATGAATTGAGTATCTAAGTTTTCTCTGCCAAATTCATGAGCATGTGAGTTATTTTCCACCCACCATTTTGTAAAGGTTCCAAAGTGGGCCAAGATTGGAGTGGCACGGTTTCTTCGTTTAAATTTTGTTTTGGAATTTTCAAAATAGAAAATGTAAAATTGATTAAAACCCACTTGCATTAACACTCAAAATAATTTTAACAAAATTTTGTCTTGGATTTTTATTTTGTAGTAAAACTCTCAAAATAAAAAATGTAAAATTGAATAAAACTCACTCCACGTGAAGGTTCTACATAATTTTAACAAAATTTTGTTTTGGATTTTTGTTGCATAGTAAAATTTTCAAAATAAAAAATGTAAAATTGATTAAAACCCACTCACGTTAACGCTCTACATAATTTTATCAGAAAAAAATATATATAAGCAAATCAAGCTAAGCACATTTTTGAATGGTTTCATGGCCTCCATCCAACCACAAAGGTATTAAGGCCGTGTTGAGATAGAGGAGAGTGCCTTGAAGGTTACGCAACCAAACAAGTAAGCTCACATGGAGTGCAATGATTTTAGCTTAGCACAAATCGATGAAAGAGGCCTTGATTTTACAAGACACGAAAACTTTGGTGTACATGTGATTCTTAAATTGCACATCCCATCCATGGTCCTATCCATGATCTGGTGCTTTGTGTGTGGAGTCACAGTAAATTTTCCCCTACACATTTTTTAAGAATATTCCAGAGTTGGGCACATTCAACCATGATTTGGAAATAAATCAACGAATTTCACTAAATCTCCAACGTAATATGTCAAATAAATTTCCATCATACATTTTAGTAGATGACAGACCCAAGCATTGATGTGTACATATTCAAAGTCTTACTCCGATAATAAATGGATGGATTCAAAGTCTTACTCCGGTAATAAATGGATGGAGGTGTCACACATAACAAACCCTAGTCCAAATAAAATACAACTTGATATACAATATTAAAAACGTTTTTAGAAGATAATAACACATCAAAAATACCTTTTTTGTAAATTTCGGAACACATTAGAAAAAACAGTTATGTGAAATTTTAAACATCAGTGAAATTCTAACCCTGCTCGCTGATAGTCATATTCGTTAGCTTCTGATTGATGTATAGTTTCTTTCGCCGGTTGTTAGCTTCTGACTTGTGTAAAGTCAATTATATTTTTCTTTATTTTCCATATTACGCCTTAAAATTTGGCATCTTTCGCTTGGAAAGGAAACAAATAGGTCTATGACTATAATGTAAAATCTTAAGTAGTAGTCTAATCTTTATAAGGTTTTGCTTTTTCCGATGGAATTTGATTAAACAATTTTTCGCAATTTAAGTTATTTAAAATATGTTTTTTATAATATAAATAGATTTAGTATTATGAACAAATTATATAGAATTGGATTTTTTTAATATTATATTAATAAATTTTAGTTAAAATTAATATAGATTTATTTTAAATTCATTTAATATGAGTTTAGAAAAATTCAATATTTTTATATGTAATTTTTTTATAAATTTATATTATTTAAATATTTTGTATAATTTATTAAAAATTATATATTTTTAAAATTTTTAAATTTTGTAAAATTTCAAACTTAAAAACAGAATTAATAATGACGTATAGAATAAACCTCCGCACTCAATTAAGCAAAGAAATCGCGTAATAGGATTTATCATGTTTGCACAATTCAAACCAAGTCTAGAAGCTTGGACTCATTTCATATCTTGAATAGCGTCATCAAACGGATCATATCCATAAGCTTCAATGTTCTCGTTGACCCATCTTTAATGCTTTCTGGCTTTGAACAAGCCTCTACTTCCATCTAATCTGGTATTGTTATCAAATATTCATGATTAAGGGTTTTTCAGACCACGGTTGAACCTGAAGCATAGGATTGAATGATCTCCAAAATTTCTTTCGCCGGTTGTTAGCTTCTGACTTGTGTAAGTGCTTTCTGTTCGGTAGAAATCGAAAGGCAAGCAGTTCGGTGGGGTGCAGGACGGTGTGATTGACCTAGGGACGTGAAACATGAAACTAAAGCAGAGCACATGCACTCCACCGCTGATACGAACGGAAGTACGTGAAAGGGGAGTAATTGAGTCACAAATATCATAGGGCAGCGGCAATGTGATCGCCGAATAAGCCGGAAGCTTGGAACTGTCTGCCCACTCCCATGTGCACAGCCAAGCGTATCGTTCTGTTCATTAATTACCGAATTCAAGATCAGTTCTGTTCATTAATTGCCGAAATTTAATAATATGTTTATCATATCATTTAACTCATATTAAAATCAAATTACGAGTTGTTGGTATGCAAGGACATAATTTCATAAAATACAAATTAATGTCGGTAAAGATAGTCCGGTCAAGGACATAATTTATTGGAATAAAGTTTATACATATATAAATTTGAAAGGAAGAAATGTTGAACCTTTATGAGATAAAATGGTAAGTGTTTTCTTTCCATAGATCATGGACAACATCAAAAATAAATGTATATAACTGGAAACTATATAAATCATGAGGTAAGAAGTCTATGATATACTATAACATCAACAGAAATTGATGGTTAATTAAGTGGGTTCCATCCTAGAATAAATTCTCAAGATTTGGCCTAGGAATATCTATTGATAAAAGTTCTCATGGAAAATCATTAAGCTCATGAAGAACAAGTAGTTGTATGAGACTATGTATTTGAAAAATATTGTCTCTCAAATTAATATTTGATTGGTGCATCTACATGTAATGATTCAATCTATTTTGGAATGTAATTTTGCAATTGGGGAAAATGCTATGGAATGGAACTTAACCTTACTAGATTACTATAGTCAGTAATATATGCATATTTTGTTAGACATGTATAGTTTGGACCTACAAGTGTCATTGACTAAAACAATAATTGTAACTAAATTAAATAAGATGCACAAATTATATATTCAAATCTAGATTGAAATAGGATCAGAGTTGTAAAGAGTATGCACACGGGCAATATAACTTACTCTAAGCATGAAGAAATCATACATGAACAAGTTTATGACCTTCATAAATAGGTCAATGGGACTGACACCCAAAGAGTAAAAATTCATAATGGAAGCAACTCCTAGTGTTTCTTGGTTAATAGGAGAAATCCAGTGTTAATCTTAATAGCAATTCTTAATAGTTCACTCAATTCGAATGTGTCGAACTCCACAACATGGATGTGCATATCAATCCAAATATAACTAGGTTTATGTTAATAATAACCCATAAATAGGGACCTTTCCAATTTATAGCAAGAGAAAATATGCTTTCACTAGAAGGATGGTAGATCTAGAAAATGTACTTCTTGGGAAGGGATAAGGTTAAAATGATATGTGTGGATATATAAACATAATATACATGCTTACAGAAATAGAAATGACAAACAGATTGGATATGGTGGTGCTGGATAGAGAACTATTCATAACAACCAAATGAATAACAAGAATGGTACACTAGATTTAGAACATGTCTGGTCCGAATTAATAAACGAACCTTTAGTAAATTAGAAGTTTTCACATTAATGCAACCTATGGATCTTAGGCTAGTAGTAAAATAATACATGTATAAAGTAAAATGGGACATATGAAATGTTCTATACAAGGAAGAAATAGGTTAACAAATCAAGCAATAACTTGTTTCTAAAATAAGAAGATGATGGCTAAAGTGGCACTAGTAATTAGGATTATTGTGCACCAAAGATATTGCGACAACCGTATAATATGAAATGCATATTTCCTATCCAACAATCTTGAATAAATCTGTGTGTCTAATTGCATTAATAGCATTGTCTGGTTCTAAATAGAAAAACATAACAAGTATTGCATAAACAATGCAAGAATTCATGTTAATAAATTTTATAATTGATAAATGAGTTATATTTTCTTTGTTTCCATGGGTGACTTAATGTTAAAATGAGATGTTAACATGTAAATACCCTAGGATCACACCTTGGTACACATAGTGCGTAGAAAACTTGGAGGGTGTGGAACTGAGGATGTATGGGAAATATATGTAATTGCATATTGATTGTTCAATTGGTTTTGTACATACACAAAATTATTCATGGCCAACAAGGTGTTTCAAGAAGTATAGAAAGAGCAAGAATAAATCATATGACATGATTAGTTTAAGTGTGAAGTACCTTTTAGTATCCATTTATTTTTTTCTTGGTTAAAGTCATATTTAAGGTTGCTATTAGACTTCAAAGATAATATTGAAGTCCATACTAGAATAACTATCCTAGTCAAGTGAATGTCATATTTTGTTGTGGTTAAAACCTTGCCTAAGTGACATATTTAATCCCAAAACTCAAATTTATTGGTATGATAAAGTTGTAGTATGCACGATTACCTTTATGATACTATTCTATTGAAATTATCCCGCCACCATAGGATAATGAAAAGGATTAGCTAAATAAAAGCACTTGAATACTTGATAGAAGAATTATCTACTTATGCTCTCATTGCAAAAGTTCAAGAGGTCCATGGAATTCTTTATTCTCCATTTGACCAACCAAGCATGGTTTGATTAGACTTGTCTAAAGGTAATATGAATAATTGAAGAAATTTCTAGCATAACAATAACATGGTTGAAAAAATGTGGATAAGATATATGTCATGCAGGTGATGCTATGGACATTGGTATTGTGTATAAGTTGTACAAGTGGTACTGTGTACAAATGGTACATATGGTATTGGTAAGGATACAGGTAGTGCATGATGATATATGACATATAGTTGTATATGTGTACTACACATTATGTGTAGGTGTACACAGTTGGGGAGAAGGTACTGGGGGATTACCAGGATGGCAACCAATCCAGAGTGCAAAAGCAAGACAAAGGTGGAAACTAAGAATTAGTATTGGGAAATAACGATACATATATGTATTTTGTTTCATTCTGAGTATACATATGATATATGATTCTACTTTATGCAGATTACATATAAGTTATGATTTTATAGTTATGCTTGAGATAACTTAACATGATATTTTATACATGTCAATTAGTCAAAAGTGCTAGTTGGACTTGTTGTTACGAATGCAGGGAATCTACAGGAAGCAAGTGTTCGGAAAGAACACAAAGGCATTGAAGGAATGCATTGGAAGAACATGCGTTTCCTTCATGGCGAGCAACATAACCCGTATTAATAGAAGGAGAATGGTTGGTAGAACTCCTTTGTAACCGATACAATCAGAATATCTTATTCAGATGGCAAGGCCATGGGAGCCTAAAAAATAGAAGCAACTACCTGTGAATGAGGATTATTATTGTAAGATGCAGTAATACACCAAGGACGGTGTAAATTTAAGGGGGGGAGTATGTAACACTATGCTAACCTAAGCTGAGAAAATCTAGGCCCAAGGTGAAACAATGAAAGTAAATACTTTATTGTTAATAAATAAAAATAATGTAAAACACATGGAAAAATGAGACACCAAGAGATGAGGTTCTTTCCAAATAAAATCCCATTGATTAATGGGAATGGATAATTCTTTCATGATAAAACTTCTAGATAAAATTATAGATAAGCTTAATGGATTTGGAGATAAATATCCATTAAGTTTCTTAGCTGTAAAAATATACTAAGTTTAACATAAAAGCCTTGCAGGAGAGAAAGTCAATATTTTATGGTAAAATCCTCATGGGAGAGAAAGACGAGCAAGATAAACATAAAAGCCTTCCATGAGAGAAAGGAAAGCTTTTATGGGAAAAGGCTCGTGGGAGAGAAAGTTGATATTTTCCACGAGAAACCTAGGAAAATGGATAAAACATCGACCTAAAAGTGGGACACCCCTAATGGAAACCATATCATGAAAGAGGGTATTAAATACCCATTGAAGAGATCAATGAGGTAGTTGATCCATGGCATGAAATCTCGACTTTCGGGTGAACCGGAGGAAGTCAGTTCTAGTTTGGGCAGTGTTGCTTGGTTTTCCAAGTGAATCTCTTCAGATAAGCTAGTTTACTTCAATTTCTTCGGATGCACTGTATGTGGCCCTTTACTATTCTTGTTGTCTCATCTCTAAACTTATGAGTACAATTGCATGTTCCATCTTATCATTCATTACTCTTGAGGCTGTCAAATTTGTGAATTTATGATGCATGAATAATCTTTTTTCTTGAGATGATGGAATAATAGTGAATAGTTATGCATGAGACAACTATGTAGGAGGAGTAATTATGTGTTAAAGGTTTGAAACTGTATAGTCCAGGGTTCAAGTTGTTTATGGTATGCATTATGCTTCATGAGCTAAATTGCATATGTTGAGGCTCGTTTAGCTAATTATTCATATTCCATAAGTAATACTCTCGACTATTCTAGTAAGACTATGATCATGATTATGGCAATACTAGTTATGGTATATTCATGATAACATTCCATTAATGCTTGTGTTGAATCCTCATAGAAATGAAGTCTGCATGCTCAAATCTTATTGATTGAATGCCATGATTTAATAGGTTCTCCAAGCTGTAATTTATGCTTAAGGGTTGATTTGGAATGTAAGTCTAATAATTGAATCTAAAAGTCCACATCCTAGATCTAGTAGAGCATAGAAGGAAATTGTAGTATTGTGCCTAGGGGGTATGTGACAATCTTCCGCTAAGGTTTATCATGTTTGCACAGATCAAACCAAGTCTAGAAGCTTGGACTCATTTCATATCTTGAATAGCGTCATCAAACTGATCATATCCATAAGCTTCAATGTTCTCGTTGACCCATCTTTAATGCTTTCTGGCTTTGAACAAGCCTCTACTTCCATCTAATCTAGTATTGTTATCAAATATTCAAGATTAAGGGTTTTTTGGACCACGGTTGAACCTGAAGCATACGATTGAATGATCTCCAAAATTTATATACAGATCTACACACAAAAAAAAATTACTCGCAGAAACCCAATGCAACACAATTTCCTTCCCTAATCTATTTATAAAGGAATAAAATGAAAGGCTCTCTCATCATCCTGGACCTCCCTTGAGGGATTCAAGCCAATACCCATTTTGATACCATGATAGAAAACTAGAACATAGCAGTGAGAGAGGCAATGGTTGCACACAACATAGGTCAACCACACACTATTTTATTATTGTTCACAACAGTTACAATATATAGCACATAACAAAGTGACTTCGACACATCTAGATCATGACTCCAACTCATAACATAGGAATCAATAGCTTCTAGGCTTATGTCTCAGAACTCACAATGACAACTACACATAACACAGAAGAATTACTTCCAACAACGTAATCACATATACATTTTGAGAAACATGTGCCAATAGTTTTAGTTATGAGGATGCTTAACCAATACAATACTACCACATCCCTAAAATATCATAATTCATTTTCATATGACACATGTTAATATATCATTTTTTAATTAAATAAACAATTTAATTAAAAGAATAGAAAGAATCTAATTACTTTTGAGATAAAACTCAATAATTAATTTGTGAATACTAATAATGTTCAAAAATATGTCATTTATAAGAAACAAATTTTAAAAAATAAGAATAAATTTTTAAATAAAAAGTATAAATTAATCATTTATACTTACATTTTTATATTAAAAATTAAAAATTATACACAATTCTTAGTAGCAAAGACCATTCAATGGGGCCTACTTTGACAATCTTGATATATTTTAAACTTAAAACAAATTAGAAAAATGACTAATTGATTTTAAATTAAAAATTGCTTTGAGGCAGAGTAGAACAAAATGATAGTGGATAATTTTACACTAAAATATGTCATAAAACAAAGTAAAAGCAATCTTTATATTATATAATGATTTGTTGTAGAATGATAGTGATGGATGGGAAATAACTCACAAGCTTATGCAAGATAACTACATACACTACCCAAAAAAAATGAATTGAGTACCTAAGTTTTCTATGGCAAATTCATGGGCCTGTGAGTTATTTTCCACTCACCATTTTGTAAAGGTTCCAAAGTGGGCCAACATTGGAGTGGCATGGTTTGTTCCTTTAAATTTTGTTTTGGAATTTTCAAAACAGAATATGCAAAATTGATTAAAACCTACTTGTGTTAACGCTCATAATAATTTTAACAAAATTTTGTTTTAGATTTTTATTGCATAGTAAAATTTTCAAAATAAAAAATGTAAAATTGAATAAAACCCACTCCACATTAAGGCTCTACATAATTCTAACAAAATTTTGTTTTGGATTTTTATTGCATAGTAAAATTTTCAAAATAAAAAATGTAAAATTGATTAAAACCCACTTAAGTTAACAATCTACATAATTTTAACAAAAAATATATATAAACAAATCAAGCTAAGCACATTTTTGAATAGTTTAATGGCCTCCATCCAAGCATGAAGGTATTAAGGCCATGTTGAGAGAGAGGAGAGTGCTTTGAAGGTTAAGCAACCAAATAAATAAGCCCACTTGGAGTGCAATGATTTTAGCTTAGCACAAATCGATGGAAGAGGCCTTGATTTTACAAGACACGAAAATTTTGGTGTACACTTGATTCTTAAATTGCACGTCCCATCCATGACCTCGTGCTCTCTATGTGGACTCACTGTAAGCTTTCCTCTACACATGTTTTAAGAATATTACAGAGTTGGGCACATTCAAGCATGACTTGGAAATAAATTGATGAATTTCACTGAGAGTACTCCATTGGTACATTACTTGAAGATCATAAATTCTCCAATGTAATGTGTCAAATAAATTTCCATCATACATTTTAGTAGATGATAGGCCCAAACATTGATGTCTACCTACTCAAGATTAATGTCTGCCTACTCAAAATCTTACTCCATACCGGATGACTAAATAAAAAAATAAAAGTGTCAGCATAACAAACCCCAGTCCAAATAAAAAACAACTTGATATAAATTATTAAAAACATTTTTGAAAAATAATAACACATCAAAAAAATATATATATATATATATATATATTTTAAATTTGAGAACACATCAGAAAAAACAGTTATGTGAAAAGTTTAAACATGAGTCAAATTCTAACCCTGCTCGCTAATACTGCTCGCTAATAGTCATATTCGCTAGCTTCTGATTGATGTATAGTTTCTCTCGCCGGTTGTTAGCTTCTGACTCGTGTAAATTTCATTATATTTCTCTTTATTTTCCATATCTGTACGGCTTAAAATTTGCCATCTTTGGCTTGGGAAAGGAAAACAAATAGTTCTATGACTATAATGTAAAATCTTAACTAGTAGTCTAATCATTATAAGGTTTTTCTTTTTAGGATGGAATTTGATTAAACCATTTTTGGCAATTTAAGTTATTTAAAATATGTTTTTCATTATATAAATAGATTTAGTATTATGAACAAACTCTATACTATTGGATTTTTTTAAGATTATATTACTAAATATTTACTATTAAATTTTAGTTAAAATTAGTACTGATCTATCTTAAATAATGATTTAACATGAGCTCAGAGATTCAATTTTTTCACATGCAAATATTTTTATGAACTGATATTATTTAAATATTTTGCATAATTTATTAAAAAATACATTTTTAAATTTTTTTATTTGGTCTTACATGTAAATTTCAATTGATAACATGTAAATTTCAACTTTGATAACAGAATTACACATTATATTATATAATAAACCTTTCGACTCAATTAAACCAATTAATTGCTTAATAGAATTTAGAATTTTATGCGAGAGGGTGCAAAGTGCTTTCTGTTTGGTCAAAATGAAAATAGTATACTTGAGCTTTGACCTCTCGCGAATGACATGGTAGAAATCGAAGGCAAGCAGTCCGGTGGGGTCTAGGGCGCTGTGATTGAGTCAGGGACGTGAAACATGAAATTAAAGCAGAGAACATGCACTCCACCGCTAATACGAACGAAAGTACGTGAAAGGCGAGTAATTGAGTCACAAATATCATAGGGCAGCGGGAATGTAGTCGTCGAACAAGCTGGAAGCTTGGAACTGTCTGCCCACTCCCATGTGCACAGCCGAGCGTATGGTTCTGTTCATTAATTACCGAATTCGAGATCAGATACGCATGGCTGATTGACAAATGCAAACTGATCGTCCACACTCCAGACATTTAGACTTTTAACGCAGTACTTGTTACCCTGTCTGTACTGTTTCGATGACGTGAATCAGAACAAATAATGTCGGGAAGCCATGAGGCTCTTACGCCAAAATGACAAAGCTCGGGAATATTGAAAATTTAGGTTTGATTCTATTATTACTTCAACATTCCACGACAGAGGTCGGGAATATTGAAAATTTAAGTTTAATATTATTTTCAATTAAACATTCCACACTTCCAAAATTATTATTTTCACTAACATTCCAAAATTATATTTATATCCCAACCTATCATAGAGGAATGATTGTACTATGGAATGTAAATGTTTGATGTTATCCAATGTCCAATAAATAGAGAAAGGAACAAAGATACATTAAACGAGTCATTGGGTCAAATATGTTTTTTCTTTTAGGATAGATAGTTTATGGTTTAATTTTAATGGGAGATGATTGTATAGCGATAATATTGAATTAAAAAATAATAAAAGATGTTTATATTAATGTAAATATATATATTAAATGGTTAATAAATATCAAATTATTTAGTTAAAATTAAAAAATTTATAAAAATAATTAAATTATATTTTGCTTTAAATTATTATTATTAAAAAAACCAATATATAAAGTATGATAGAAATTCAGAAAAGTGCAGTGAGAGAGACAATGGTTGCACACAACACAAATCAACCACACACTCTTTTATTATTATTCACAACACTTACAATATATAGCACATAACACACTCACTTTGACATATTTAGATGATGACTCCTTCTCACAATGACAATTACACATGACATGGAAGCATTTCAACACCCTCCCTTAATGCTTACATGGAAAACATTAAAAACACATATTACAATAACAATATGATATATGTCTGACTCCTATCTAGAATCTTGTAAACACCACTATTTCACCACCACATCTTCTAGTTGTTACTTGACCTCCATTTAAAACATAACTATTTTAGACCATCTTGGAAGTATTTTGCAGAATTGATGCTTCTCGGCCTCCCGGAACACGACGGGTGAGTCTCGATTCTAAACCATCCTATGGACATACCTGCATCTGTTGAGCACCTGGTCCCCAATTATCTAGGAAGGTAGTCTGAGTACTGAATGCATTCAGAAGTCAATTATACAAGGTGACCTCTTATACACATAATCAAATTAACATGTAACCTCTTATACACATAATCATGTTGGTAATTGACAACTAATTAATGTAAATTTGGGTAAAATTGTATTAGTTATTGACAGGTTAGTTTCATACCGAATTAGTAGTTATGTAACTGAGGAGGCTCATATAAAACTGATGAATGCCTGAACTATTGTAAGGAGAATCATTTATTGATTGAATAGAAATTCCAATCCCTTGCCCCGCGGATGTTTCCTTGACACCCTGTCAGGGTTTTACCACGTAAATCTTCAGTTTTTACTTGTGTAGTTGCATTCAATTCCATTTCTTTCTTGATTAAATTAACCTATTATAACTACAAATGGTATCAGAGCCAAGTTGGGTTGAGTTGAGGAAACGCTGCATAAGAAAAGGTGAAAGAGAGACGTTGGTGAAAGAGGAGAGACGCATCAGAGCTGTGTGAAAACTGGCCTCGAAGTTGTTGTGTGGTATCAAAGGAAGGATGGATCATTTGTTTCAATGGACCATTGCTGTGTGTTACCACTTTGCTCTCTGCAGGCTACCAGAGCCGTCAAGGAGGGCATGTGTGCTGTGTGTTACCACTTTGCTGTCCGTGTGCTACCAAAGCCGTTAAGGAGGGCCTGTGTGCTGCGTCTTAGCTACATGTTACCACTTTGTTCTCTGTGTGCTGCCAGAGCCGTCAAGGAGGGTCTGCGTGCTGCGTGTTACCATTTTTCTCTTTACGTGTTGCCAAAGCCGTCAAGGAGGGCCTGCGTGTGTTTGTTGGCTTGTCGAAAAGCCTGCCGCAGAAGACCTCTGCGTGATGCCAAAGTCGTCGAGGAGGGCCTGCATGTGTTTGCTAGCTTGTCAAAGAGCCTGCCAGAGGAAGAGCCGTCGAGCCTACCGCGAGAAGAAGATCTACCGAGGAGGGCTGTTGCGGGCTTGTCCAGAGCCTGGGTTGTCAAAGAGCTTGCCGCCAGAGGAATTCGATCAGCAAAAATTAAGTCCAGGTATTTAAAAAAAACAACAGAAAAAAAATAAGAATTTGTTGCTCAGATGCTGGTGAATTTGAAATTTTTTGGGGTTTGAAGTACTTTTTTTTTCTTTCTTCTTTCTGGAAAATTGAATAGTTCCATGTATATTTGAAGTAATCAATATGTGTAAAAGAAATTTTGGGAAATAAATCAGGTTTTTTTTTTAAAGGGCAACAAAATTAAGTTTTTTTGTTGAAAAGAAAGAAACCCTAGTTGAAGACAGAAATCAGGGTTTAAAAAAAAGTGGCAACAAAATTAAGTTTTTTTTGTTGAAAAGAAAGAAACCCTAGTTGCTAGTTGAAGGCAGTTTGTGGAGAAATTCAACCCTAGAAGTAACAGTTTAGAAGAAAATTAGAAAGAAATGGCTAAAATGACAAATGAAAAGTTCGAGGTGGAGAAATTCACCTGCCAGAAGAACTTTGATCTCTGGAAACTGAAAGTTAGGGATTTGCTGGTGCAACAAGGGTTGCAAAAAGCTTTGGACAGGGAAAATAAGAAACTTGCTAGCATGAAAGATTCAGACTGGGAGGACTTGGATGCCTGAGCTCTCAGTACCATCAGGTTATGCCTAGCGGATGAAGTTCTCTTCAACATTGTTGAAGAGAGTACAACTTCAGGCTTATGGGAAAAACTAGAAAAACTATATATGACAAAGTCGTTAACCAATAGAATTTATTTGAAAAGACAATTGTACAGTCTTCGAATGAAGGAGGGTTCAAAAGTTGCAGAGCATTTAAATGTTTTTAATACACTTATATGCCAATTATCAGATATGGAAGTTAAAATTTAGGAAGAAGACAAAGCTATAACCTTGTTGTGTTCTCTGCCCGAGTCATGGGACCACTTCATAACTTCAATTAGTTTGAGCACCACTGATTCTTTGAAATTTCAATTAGATGTGGGAGCTCTCTTGTTTGAAGAAATACAAAGGACATCCAGTAATGAAATAGCAACACCAGAAGCCATGATAGCTAGAAGACAGTCAAAGGAAAGAGGAGAAAAAAAAGGGGGTCTTCCAGATCTAAATCAAAGGGAAAGAAGTGTAAGGCAAAATGTTGGAACTACAACAAAATTGGACACCTTAAGAAAGACTGTTGGAAACGAAAAGAGTCTGATAACCTGAAGAAGGAAGCAAATCAGGTTGATTCAGGTACGACAAACAAAGTTTTATCTGCTGAAGAATTATGTATGATAGATGAAAATATACCTATATGTAATGTCTCTCAGGGTTTAGAAAGTTGGTTGTTAGACTCTGGTGCTTCTCATCACATGTGTCCACACAGAAATTGGTTTACTTCATATGAAGATGTAAATGGTAGTTCTGTATTTATGGGTAATAATGTATCATGTCAGACTATTGGGATGAGAAATATCAGGATTAAAATGTATGATAACCCGGTTAGAACATTAACTAGTGTTAGACATGTACCTGAATTGAAAAAAATTTTGATTTCTTTGGGAGTGTTGGATTCGAATGGTTATAGTTTACAGGTCAGAATGGAGTGTTGAAAGTCTCTAAAGGTTCCCTAGTTGTTATGAGAGTAGAAAAGGTCGTAAATCTTTTCAAACTCAAAGGAAGTACTCAGGTCAGTGAAGTAGCGACTGTGTCAGAAAAGGAAGAAGAAGGTACTCGCATATGGCATTAGCGATTGGGCCACATGAGCGAGAAAGGTCTTCAGGTACTGATGAAATGTAAATCACTTCCTAATCTCAAATCTTTGAAGTTGGATTTCTATAAACATTATGTGTATGGAAAACAGTGTAAACAGAGATTTAAAACTGGAAATCATAATAGTAAAGATATGTTAGACTATATTCATTCTGATCTGTGGGGACCATCTCCTGTTGTATCATATGGAGGTGCTCTATATTTTTTAACATTTATTGATGATTTCTCCCATAAAATTTGGGGGTTTATGTTGAAAAAGAAAGCTGATGTAATCAATATCTTTAAACAATTTAAAGCAATGGTAGAGAAAAGAACTAGAAGATAAATTAAATTAAATGTTTAAGAACTAACAATGACGGTGAATTTACTTCAATAGAATTTGAACAATACTATAAGGATGAAGGAATTGTTAGACACAAAACTGTTGTTTATACTCCTCAACAAAATGGTGTTGTTGAACGTATGAATCAGACTCTTATGGAAAGAGGCAGAAGCATGATCAACAATGCTAATCTACAAAAGGAGTTGTGGGAAGAAGCAGTATCCACTGCTTGTTATTTAGTTAACAGATCACCTTCAGTAGCAATTAATTGTGAAATTCTTGAATAAGTTTGGTCAGGTCAGTCTTGTGATTATTCACATTTAAGGATATTTGGTTGTGATTCTTATGCTCTTATTCCTAAAAATTAGCGTTCAAAATTAGATCCAAAATCAAAAAGTTATGTCTTTGTTGGGTATGACTGTGCGGTGAAAGGATACAGGTTGTGGGATCCTACATCGCGGAAGATAGTCATTAGTAGAGATGTAACATTTGATTAATCTTCTCTTTTAAAATCAAATGTTGAAAGAATTGAACAGGAATAGGTCTCGCCAAATCAACAAATTCAGTTGGATGCTAGACCATTTGGTGACAGTCAAAAGGAAGAAGAGACTTCTGGAGAAAAAGGTTTTGAAGATACAAAGGAAACTGTTGAAGTTTCTGAACCAGTTCAGCAACCAGTCACTCTAAGAAGGTCTACAAGGGAAAGAAAAACTCCCAAAAGGTATGAAGATTCTACTTCATCTTTTTCTTTAATTATTGAAGATGGGGAACCTTCTTGTTATCAGGAAGCAGTAGATGATACGGATAGCGAAAAATGGAAAATGGCTATGGATGAAGAAATGGATTCCTTAGCCAAGAACAATACCTGGGATCTTGTAGAACTTCCTGAAGGGAGAAGTGTTGTTGGGTGCAAATGGGTCTTCAAACTGAAATGGAAAGTTGATGGAAGTATCGAAAGGTATAAGGTGAGACTGGTAGCAAAAGGGTATTCTCAGGTTGAAGGTATCGACTTTCATGAGATTTTTTCACCAGTTGTAAAACTTGTTTCTATTCGTACTGTGTTGGCCCTAACTGCATTACTTAACCTTGAGTTAGAATAGTTAGATGTTAAAAAAACTTTTCTACATGGTGATTTGAATGAAGAGTTATATATGGAACAACCATAAGGTTTTGTACAAGGTCGTAGCAGAAGATTAGTTTGCAAACTCAGGAAATCATTGTATGCTCTGAGGTAATCTCCCAGACAATGGTACAAGAAGTTTGACTCCTTCATGGTGAGCCAAAACTTTATTAGGAGTGAGTATGATCATTGTGTATACTTCAAGAGTTTCAATGGCATATTCATTATCTTAGCTTTGTATGTTGACGATATTCTTATTGCAAACAAAAGCATGGAAGAGATCAACAGGTTAAAGGCTCAGCTCTCTAGGACATTTGATATGAAGGATCTTAGAGCAGCAAAACATATCTTCGGCATGGAGGTACACAGAGACAGGAAAAATGGTAAGCTTTGGTTATCACAACAAAAGTATGTGGAGAAAGTACTTGAAAAGTTAACAATGTAAACTTTGAAACGGGAACTATAAACTCAAAACGGGAACTCTGGCCCAAAAACCCCAAAAAAACATCAAAAACAGTGCTAAAAACGAAAAGTGTGTATACTGGAACGATGTTTTTATTTTTTAGGTGTAAATTTTGAACATGTTTTAAAAATGGAAGTGAATACGAAATTTACTATGAAATTTTTGTGCAAATAATAGCTTCAAAATGAAAGTAATGATATTGGAACAATGATTTTTATTTAGGGTCAATTTTCGAAATTTTTAAAAAATGCTAATAAAAACAGATTTTTATGTCTCAAACAAATTTATTTATGAGGAAAAACACATTAATGTTTTTGGTAGAATATCATTTTTCTTTCCTAAGTATAAATTTAACATGTTTTCAACCATAACATGCTAGATACAAAAGAAATTGAAAAATTTTCAACTATAAAATTAAGAAACCATGACATTATGAAAAAATTACATCACTAAATGAATTCAAGTGTCTTTATTTGTATACTAAATAAAACATACATTATATTGCATTGTAGATATTTAAACAATAAAATTTATCATACTTAAGACATATAATCCAACAACATAAAAATGATTCATAACTTCTCATTTAACACCATATGGAAAACATTAATTTTATTTGAAGATACGATGCATACATCAGTTATATAAACTGTCTTAAACAATTATTCAAAATCACTCATATTTTCTTGCACACCATTAGAATTCACATCTTCAGATGAGTGACTCGATGCTGACGAATATGTTCCATATTCTTCTCTTTCATCAACTAGTGCCCCATCTGAGTCCACATGCATGCCGAACATTCCAGGTTTCAAAATTCTTCTAGATATACGACTGTTTCAGCAGACTCCCATGTCAACACTGTTCCTTCTGGTAACAACCTTTTCAGAATCTCTATCGTCTTGAAGCGAAGAGTTCCTCTCTTTATTAAATTGAATTCATAAACAAGTATGTCAACATCCTCCAATTGTAATATGTCTGTGCGGCGGCGATTTATATTTGTACCCTTTCTTTTTCTTTTTCCGCCATTTTTTGTCAACTACCATCTCTGGCTTATACACACCATTGAATGGGTGTGTATTTGTGGCATATCAATGTACTTCAACACCTGTAACATCCTCATTTTCTGTAAACACCTTTATAACTTTAGAAACCTAAAATGGATAGCCATTGGGATCTCCATCTGCTAGCACTGCAACCATGCAACCCTCCTTAATATCCTGTACTGAACCCCTGTAAAGGTCTTCCATGGCTTCACGTTGTGCACGAGATCTTCTGGAACCAATATACATCTCTCTTTCCGTTGCCTGTGAAGAATTAATAATACCTTGACTTTGTTGCTGTTCAACAATGTTTACTTCCTCATGTTCATTCGACACATTTGTGGCCAACTAAATGGATTTTTCAAAGGCATATCTTCATTTGTTGTTGTTGAAATGATATCACTTTGATTATTGAAAAATGACTCCCACCAAAATGAATCAGCAATGTCAGAGTACTCATATGTATATCTAATACATTTTTTAATTTGTTCCAAGCAATCAGAATAATTTATATGTCTATTCTGTCTGCGTGCATTCTGAACTTCACCAACTGATTGTAATAACAATATTTTTGATGCAAATATTGGATGATCTGGAATGAACTTCAAAAATTGCAAACCTGATGATGGTGCCCATTCTGTAGTAGTTGAAAACTTCTTGCCCCATATTAGTGTTTTCCCATCAATTTTTTTGATACGAAATTGATGTTGGAAGCTAATGTCATTAAGTTATTAAATGCATTTCCCCTCACCATATGATCCCAGAATAAACCTTCGCATGTCAACAGTTTCTTCCAACACAGCAAATGTAGGCTCTGGCATGTATGATTTCTTAATACATTCAATTAGTGATGGCAAGCTCCCAACTTCCTTCCTCCTCAATGTGACTGAAAAACGACTGAACATCTGATCAATATGGTCATGAGTGTGCCCAACAAGAAGGAAACCAACCTTTACCTTTTGAAAAATTCTCAATTCAACAAGCATGTTTAGATATCCAAAAACAACTTGATTTTTGTTTTCACGGCAAGTGTTGTCCAATTGTAGATACAAAACTTTAGGAAGATTACCAGACCAATGAGAAATCACATCATGAATTATGGTTATGGTCAGATTTGCATCATTATGAATATTTGGAGCTGTGAAGTACACCCTTGGAAACATTTTCCCATTGAAGACCATACAACCGACCAAGTGAAACTGAATAAAATTTTCCTCTTGTAAATTTTTGGGTGTGCGAACAAAATGTGGTAAAAGTGTTTTCTTCTGGTCCATACCATCAATTATCAAACCCAAATATTTATTCAGATTATCATAACACTTCTTTCGATGCTTGTACAACTTCTTCCTTTCATTTGTTTGTTGTTCGCGATGCTCTTGAAGTTCTTTGACAATTAAATCTACACAACATAAAAGAAATTCATTAAGAAATATGTTTTCATAGTTGATGACTATACAATTTTAAAAGTTAAAGTTATGAACGCTTACCTCTTTCTGAGCCTTCACATTTGTCCCTTTTTTATTTAAGAGAAGCACATGTACTGCAAATCCCCATCCTTGTATTATTAGGAATACAGACATTATTGGATTCTTTCTTCCATATCTTCACAAAATATTGAGATGTAATAAATTGGCCATGTCCCTCAACACCTTCTGCATATTCTTTGTATAAGTTGTAGATTTTTCGTCTTGAAAAATTATTTGGAATATGTATTGTCTCTCTATTTGGCATACATTCTCCATGCTTTGAAAAGAAATCTTTCATCCATGACATTGCAGTGTTTGATAATGGCCCAAACTGTCTTTTATGACGTACTTCTGAATAAAATGTGGGATCCTTTTCCAAATTTTCTTGAATTCTCGAGAGACGAAAATTCCCAATCGAATGAAACATTTTGAAATCTTTTCTACACAATAATAAATTCCTAATATGATAATCATAACCTGACAATGTAGATTGCATGCATCCAACTAAATATGAATTTTGCATGATTTTATTCATTGACAAATATCTCTTCCTGCTTTCTAATGCAAATGTGAAATCCATATGTTTCAAGCAATTTTTTTGGCAACATTCACTTGAAATGAGAGCACTGATAGAACTTCTTCTCGACAGATATTCTGCTCTACCCCTTGTATAACTAGAACAGCTTGCATTTATACGAAAAGGTCTGCTCCTACTCCTGGATACAATATTTCTTGGCAACATCTCCATCATTGGATCATCATTTTTATAAGGATTCTCATCATCATTAAGAGGAATGTTATCCACACTATGATCAGCTCTACTTTTCAGATATTGACTTAGAGGATACTCTTCATCTTCCCCTTTTTCAGTGCCACTGTCATAGTCTTTAGAATTCGGAGTGAATGGAAAATTTGACTCAATGTTTAATGGATATTCTTCCTCATGTGCATTATGAGTGCTACTCTCACAGTCCATAGAATTAGGACTACGTTGAAAATGAGATTGTTTACCTATTGAAGATGCTACATCCTGCCCTTTGTCACTGCTACCTTTATAATCATTAGAATTAGGACTAACTGCATGATCCTGTCCTTCATCACTGCTGCTCTCATAGTCCTTAGAATTAGGACTAAGAGGACACTGTGACACTCCAATATTTTGAAATTCATCATCCCGCACTTCATCACTGCTGCTCTCGTAGTCCTTCGAATCAGGACTAAGTGGACACTTTGACACTCCATACTTTTGAAATTCATCACCATGCTCTTCATCACTGCTGCTCTCATAGTCCTTAGAATTAGGACTAAGTGGACACTTTGACACTCCATTCTTTTGAAATTCATCGCCACGCTCTTCATCATTGCTGCTCTCATAGTCCTTAGAGTTAGGACTAAGTGGACACTTTGACACTCCATTCTTTTGAAATTCATCACCACGCTCTTCATCACTGCTGCTCTGATAGTCCTTAGAATTAGGACTAAGTGGACACTTTGACACTCCATTCTTTTGAAATTCATCACCACGCTCTTCATCACTACTTCTCTCATAGTCCTTAGAATTAGGACTAAGTGGACACTTTGACACACCATTCTTTTGAAATTCATCACCACGCTCTTCATCACTGCTGCTCTCATAGTCCTTAGAATTAGGACTAAGTGGACACTTTGACACTCCATTCTTTTGAAATTCATCACCACGCTCTTCATCATTGCTGCTCTCATAGTCCTTAGAATTAGGACTAAGTGGACATCGTGAAACTCCATTCTTTTGAAATTCGCCATCATGCACTTCAAAACTGTTGCTCTCATAGTCCTCAAAATTAGGACTAAGTGGACACCGTGACACTCCATTCTTTTGAACTTCACCATCATGCACTTCAAAACTGCTGCTCTCATAGTCCTCAGAATTAGGACTAAGTGGACATCGTGACACTCCATTCTTTTGAACTTCACCATCATGCTCTTCAAAACTGCTACTCTCATAGTCCTCAGAATTAGGACTAAGTGGACATCATGACACTCCATTCATTTGAACTTCACCATCATGCTCTTCATCACCGCTGCTTTCATAGTCATTAAAATTAGGACTAAGTGGAATCTGTGACTCTTTATTAATTTGAAATTCTCCATCCCCTCTTTCATCAGTGCTACTCTCATAGTCTTTAGAATGGGGACTAAGTGGAAGAATTGACTTTCTATTCATAGTGGAAGAATTCCCGCTATATTCATCAATATGAATAGAATTGTTACGCGATGAAGATGTTGATGGTGTATAAATTGAAACTTCACTATCATAACAATACATCCCTTTCAAATAGGAGATGTTGAATGATACAAATGGAGTCTCCTAAGGATATTATATAGCTTAAAGAATGAAATATTCCCTCCAAAATTATTCCCTCCAAAAACTTTCGCGAAAATATTTCCCTCCAAAAATTTTCGCGAAATAATTTCCCTCCAAAAGTTTGTTAGATTTATTTACCTTCATTAATTTATTCTACAATTTATTGAAAAATGCAAACTAATTTTTTTTATGAAATAAATCACTAAAATTAAAATTGTAAACTACAACTTGTACATTAATTATTGTAATAGTTAAAGTATATAATATTTACTAACAACTGAATTTTTTTTTAAATTTTTATAATATATTCTAAAACAAATTAATCCCACATTCAATTCGTTGTAAAACAATTCTACAATATTCGCTCTATAATATTTTAAAACAAATTATCCCACATTAATCGTACGGAAAAACATCTTCGTAATTTCAATTATATATTAAATTTCATTATCACTATTACTCACGTCACATCCAGGTTTTCTGAGGTTCGTTGAAAGACTCGTGAATTTGTGGAGTAGCTGTATTGTTATCAACAACATATTGAACAAAGAATTCTCACAACTGAAAGGTAAGTTCAGTTTTTTTCCTTCAAAATTTTCATATTAAATTAATTTAATGAAGAAGATTTTTTTTTAAATTAATAATTTTTTGAGCATGGTGGGCCCGATCAAACTCAATCGCCCAATAACTGTGGGTAGGCCATCATCGTGTCCGCCATGTCCCACGCCACCCTCCCTCAACCCATGCGCCTCCCCCCTCACCTCTCAGCATCCCCCCAACCCATTACCGACCTCTCCCCCTCACCCATGCCCTCTTCACCTTCCTACCCAACCCATGCGCCCCCCCTCCTCAACTCCCCTCCCTCACCCCCTAACTCCCACGCCCCCCGCCCAACCCAATCCCCAGCCCACGCCCCCCCTAACACCCCTACCCCACCCCCCCGTGGGTCCTCCCGCCTGCCCCCCCCCCATCCCCCCCTACCCCTCCCCCCTAACCCCCCCTTACCCCACCCCGACCCAAGGCCCCCCCATCCACCCTAACCCCTCTACCCCACCCCCCCAGCCCACGGCCCCCCCATCCACCCTAAACCCCCAACCACCCCCGGGCCCACGGCGCCCCACCCCCCCCCCCCCCCCCTTAACCCCCCTACCCCCCACCCCCCGGCACACGCCCTGCCCATCCCCCCTAACCCCGCTACCCCCCCACTAACTCCCATACCCCCACCCCGGCCCACTGCCCCCCCTCCCCACCCCCCGCCCCCCCACCCCCTCCCAGATGCTCCCCATCTCCCACCGCCCACCACCCACGCGGCCCTCTGCCCCGCCCGACCGATGGGGGCTCGATTCCGAGAATCGACCCCCCGCCGGTCGGGCGGGGCAAGGCCAGCAACACCTGCGCGGTCCTCCGCCCCGCCCGACCGGCAGGGGGTCGATTCCGGGAATCGACCGCCCACCGGTCGGGCGGAGCGGAGGGTCACGTGGGTGGTGGGAGTTGGGGAGCAATGGGGGAGATGGGGAGGCAGTGGGCAGTGGGAGATGGGGAGGGGAGCGGCGGGGGAGATGGGGAGGGGGCTTGGGCGGGCCGGTTGGGGGGGTCGTGGGCGGGGGGGATGGGGGGGCGGGGGAGGGGGTGGGGTGGGGGGTAGGGGAGTTAGGGGTGGGGGGGGCTGTGGGCCGGCGTGGGGGGGTTAAGGGAGTTAGGGGGGGGGGGGTTGGGGGGGTGGCCATGGGCTGGCGAGGGGGTTAGGGGAGTTAGGGGGGGGGTTAAGGTGGGGGGCAGGGGGTTAGGGGGCGAGGGCCGTGGGCCGGGGGTGGGAGTTAAGGGGGGTGGGGCCGTGGGCCGGCGGGGGGAGTTAAAGGGGGGGGTAGGTGGGTTAGGAGGGGGGTGGGCCGGGCGGGGTGTAGGGGAGTTAGGGGGGCCCGTGGGCTGGGGGAGTTGGGGGGGGCGCCGGGGTAGGTGAGTTAGGGGGGTGTGTAGGGGAGTTATGTGGGGGGGCCGAGGGGGGGGGGGGTAGGAGAGTTAGGGGGGGTGTTGGCGGGAGGCTGGGTAGGGGAGTTAGGGGGGGTGGCCTTGGGCTGGGGGAGCAGGGGAGTTAAGTGTGGGGGGGGGGGGGGCAGGGGAGGGGGGGAGGCGGCGGGGGGTAGGGGTGTTGGGGGGGCATGGGTTGGGGGAGGGGGGTAACGGGGATTGGGTTGGGTGGGGGGGCGTGGGAGTTAGGGGGTGGGGGAGGGAAGAGAGGGGAGTTGGGGAGGGGGGCGCATGGGTTGGGTAGGAAGGTGAAGAGGGCATGGATGAGGGGGAGAGGTCGGTAATGGGTTGGGGGGAGGCTGATCGGTGAGGGGGGGAGGGCGCATGGGTTGAGGGAGGGTGGCGTGGGACATGGGGGTAGAGGGGGGTGGCATGGGTAGGGGGACAGGTTGGTTGGGTAGGGGGTTGTGGGGGGCGCATGGGTAGGGGGGTAGGGGGCTCGCCCTCACTTGCCCAGCAGTCCACTTAGCTTTCTCATCCCTCACCCAAGCGCCTGCTCGCCCATCGACCCGCCCGCCCACCCGTTAGAGGTGGCTGGGCCATTTTGATTATACAAATAACAAATTTATGGTATATTTTCGTTGTTAATTTAAGTTGATATGCTTTTTTTTATTTACTAATTTATGTGTTTTTATTTTTTAGGAAAATGGCATCAAGGAAAATTTATGTGAATCTTTCTGGACCCAAGACTCTTAAAGGTGCATCTTCGAAAAACATTGGTGAACGAACTCCACCTGAGCTCATGGCTACAAATCATTCAAATGCCTTAAGTGATAAGAAGATAAATTCAGACTGGAAAACTTCAAAAGAGCTGAAATTTCCATCAAGAACTTGGTATGTGAAAGAAAGAGAGATCACAAATGTGAATATATATCTATATATTGATATACCCCATAATAATGAAAATTTGGAGGTGATGGGAAGAGTCATAGATATGTGTTCGTTACCGAACACTGAAGTTGTTTACGTACCTACAAAATCTCCCAAGTCACATGAAAGGATTAAATACCGACTATCATATTCATTATATGACATGAAAGAGGTATCTACAAAGTTATGTAAACAAATTGTAAATGAGATGACACAAAACATCGTAAGTATTGTTATTTGTATTTTTATTTTGCGTTCTTGAAAGTGTCTCGCTATATTTTTTAATTTTGTTTTTATTGACGTATGATATTTTGTTTGGCAAAATTTTGTTGAAAGTTGTTCAATTAGGTTGGGAGGCATTCATTTCATAGAGCATGATATCATGAAAGTTGTCAGCCATTTTTACTCAGTGTCAGAAGAAGATATGGAAAACATGGAAAATGTAGTAATTGATGATGCTACAAAACTACATCCAAAGAATAATAAAAAAAGGTCTCTGGTGGATAAATCTAGCAAGGGTAAACAAGTTACTTTTGAGGACGATGAAGTTGAAATTGACAGTGAAGCATATGTTGTCATTACTGAAGATGACATTGGAACTGAGAAAAGTTGTAAAAGACCAAAAGTAACAATGCCCAAGAATAAATCTGTTGAGAATGTTATGACAAAGAAAAGTAGAGTTGAAGATCTTGAAGTAGTCATTACCAACAGTCAAGAACCTATTGAAACTTCAAAAGAAAGCAGAGAAATCATTACACCAGGAGCTGATTTAGATGATGGCATTATCAAAACAAAACAAAATGCCATTCGATAGAACTTGACAAAAAGAAACCTTAATTGATGGTGGTCGTACGTTTCAGCTAAATGTCAGACAAACCTATAAGGCAAGTGAGGGGCAATGCCAATATCAAGTCAGAAAGCCACATCATCTGCATGTTCACAACTTGAAGACATTGATGAGGTACAATCCAGATGCTCATGTGGTTAGTTATGTGCTTCTTGTTGATCCACTTCAAGTTCCCAACAAAGAAGCATTTGATAATTCAAAATGTTTTGAATACAATTATTATGTGCTTGGGGGGGAACCATTCTATAGAAGCTCAAAGACAATTGATGGAGGAATATCCTAATAACCCACATTTTGAAACAATGAAATGTATCATTTATGCTAGTTTAAATGAAACAGAAGCAAAGTTAGTGGCATGGGACCATAATTCAGATAATGAATATAGGATGTCTATGACTTTCATCCAAAGGGTTAGATTTATTCATAGTGAATTTCAAGAAAAATGTGGTGGTGATAGGATACATGTTACTGCAGATTTCCGAAAGGAATGTTGTATGGAAATAGGCTCTCAAATTGAAGAGAAAACCAATTCAAAAGGTGGAAAAGACAACAGACATAGTGATTTATTCAGAGGTGTTGATAAAATTTTCCTATTGGCATTTAGAACAGGAGATGTTTGGAAGTTGATTGATGAGATTTTTAGAATGTGGGAAGACATTGGCATTAAAAACCAGAGGGTCAAAAAGTCTAAGCCATTGATATGTAGCAACAGTAAATCAGCTCCTGAACTGAAGCAACTTCCAGACAATATGACCATCACGCCTTGGAAGGCGATGCAAGTAGTGAAATATGAAAAATTTTCAAAACAATATTATCTCGTGTGAGGTCAGGGGAATTATCATTGGAAGAAATGTTTGAAGAATTTCAAAAGTAAGTTTGCTGAATTATTTTTATTTATTTCTAGGATTATAGTTATCTTTTAAATAAAACATGTTGTTCTTGGTAGTATTTGTTATACATATCATTATATTAACTTTTTGTTACTTTATCTATGCAGTCAAAAAGTTTACATGAAAATTCAAGAACAAATGGTTAGATTGTTGAATGAAGATAGTTGGGATGATGTTGTACGCAACTATCCAGATTCAAGTTCTACATCAACATTAAAAGCTTTTTATCTTGCATTTAAAAAGGTATCTTGATTTATACATTCAGTTTTATTCATCTGTGTACTATTTTTAATTTAAAACTTACACATATATTTGTTTATTTGATAAAAGATGAGGAAGGAAGATAATGGAGCACCAGACAGTTTCAAGACTTTTATTGAAAAAATAAAGATTGAAAGACTGAGGAAGCAACGTATTAAGAATGTTGAACTTGATCCAACTCTTAATCATTTCATTTCGAATGGGCTAGACACTATTCAATATCAAGTAATATAAGGCGACTGTGAAGACATTGCTAAACTCATACCAAAAATGGATTATGCCCTAGTTATTGCAGATATTCCCCATGGTTTCAATATTCCAAACATTTACTATGATAGTGACCCTTATACTTATCAAGCTTTTAATAAAGTGGTTGCGGGATTTGTAGAAGTGACGTCATCACTATTATGGAGATTTGTGACATTTCATTCAGACACACAATTGGCAATGATATTGTCAAGCTTCAAGGGGAAAACAAATTCAAGGATGCAGCTTACATGGTAAGACGTTTAAAAGGTATATTTGATTAATGTTGAAAAATTCATTTATGTACAAGTTAACTAAACTTTTACTATTTCATGTTGCAAGAAAAAGTCAAATCTTCTTAACAATGAAGATCAACAATTTATAAATGACTGTGAGTTCATTCATATTGATAGTTGGCCAAAAGATTATAGCCATATGTCTATGATTTTTAATCGGGTGGACGGAAAGAGTCATAGCCAAATACTGACTTATGATGCTGTTGTGAGAAAACTAACATATGAAGACAAAGAAACGAAAGGAGAGATAGTTAACATTTATCAAAAACCACAATTATTGATTAACTATCTTATAGACATATGTTCAAATGAAGGAGATGGGTTCTGGATTTATTTTCTGGCTCAGGTAGGTTTTTCTATATGGAATTGAATTTCAATATGTTCTTTTTTTAATTAATATGTCACTATACTAATTTACTTCATTATTTTTTTTGTGCTTGATAATTAGGTACAACACTAGCATGCAGCCTTCAAAAAGGAAGAAATTGCATTGCAATTGAGAAAGATCCATTACAATGCAATTTCATTCAGCAAAGAATTAATGCTCTTCAATTTTTTCCAGATGCAATGCAAGAAATTGGGTTGAAGAAAGGGGACTTTAGTGAATCACGTGTGGCAAAAAAGGCAAAGGAACCCCAACCACCATTACATGGTATGTTTGGAAAGACATGCATTGGGAGATTCGCAGACATCAAAGACCCATTAGAAGAGGAAAATGCGCAAAATGAAGCAGAAAATATTGTGGAAGAAGACAATGATGAAACTCTAGAGGACGAAGAGTTTGGATTACGTGACATTGTTGATTAAATTTAACTTATTCTTGGAAATCAAGTTTTGCAATGTTTTGACTCTGACATTTTATGAAAAGAATAATCAATCAATTAAAGTTGTTATGTGTTCAATATTTGTAATTTGTGATTTTCGCATTGATTTTTAAGTTAATTATTATTTTTGAAAAAAAATGATTATTATTATTTTTTTGACATGAAATTCATTAAAAAAACTATTATTTGACCATTTTTAGTTAAAATTTTTGTATAAAAATTGTGATTTTGACATGTTAATTCTAGCAAAAAATTATCAAAACGTGTAGTTTTTTTGTTATTTTTATGTTAAAAATGGTTATTTTTATGTCCATTGTTAAAAAATATTGTTTTTTAGAAACAATTATTTCATGTGGATTGAAAAATTAATTAAGGATGTATAAATATGTAGATTATCTAAAATTCAAACTATCGACTTTCTAATTTAAAAATGCAAAACAATAAAAACCCCACTACAAAAAAATTAAAATTAAAATAGAAAACAAGAAAATATGAAGAAAACGACCACTTCAAAAACTATCAAATTTATAAAATAATTATTTACATTTCATACACTAGAAAATTTAAAGTCAAAAAATAGGTCTTTTAAAAAAAGGGTGTGATGCAGAATACTCACTTTTTTAAATCAGCATGAAAATCACTACCATTCTAAAATGTAATGCACATGAAAAAAATTAAAGTTCCAAAAACTATGCTCTAAAAAAAACATGTGTGTTCTGCATCACCCCTTTTCAAAATCAGGTCATTTTTTTGCTATCTCTACGAAATGGGTAACAGTATCAGTTCCCATTTCAAATTTTACATTGTTAGTTCTGTATGAACAATGTGAAACCTGTTAATGTTCCATTAGCTTCCAAGTTCTGTGTGAACAATGTGAAACCTATTAATGTTCCATTTGATTCCCATTTTAAGATTTCTTCGGTTTTGAGTCCTAGAACTGATGAAGAAAAGCAGTATCTGTCTCATGTACCATATGCAAATGTTATAGATAACTTAATATATGCGATGGTATCTACAAGACCTGACATTTCACATGCAGTTGGAGTTGTCAGTAGGTTCATGGAAAATCCAGGTGAAGATAATTGGCGAGAAGTGAAATGGGTGCTTCAATATCTAAGAGGCACAAGTGACCATTGCATCATCTTTAATGGTAGTGAAGGATCAGTCTGTAGATATGTAGATGCTGATTATGCAGGTGATTTGGACAAAAGAAGATCTACTACAGGTTATGTCTTGACTCTTGCAGGTGGAGCAATTAGTTGGATGTCAAAGCTTCAGGAAACAGTTGCGTTGTCCACTATCAAAGTAGAATATATAACTACTTCACATGCCAGTAAAGAAGCAATCTAGTTAAAGGGTCTACTTGATGAGATTGGAACTGTGCAGGAGAAAGTGAATGTACTTTGTGACAGTTATAGTGCTATTCACTTGGCTACAAATCTTTCTTATCACAATAGAACCAAGAACATTGATGTAAGGTATCATTTTCTGAGACATGTGATCGATGGCAGAAAAGTAGCTCTTCAAAAGGTTCATACACGAGAGAATTGTGCAGACATATTCATAAAGCCAGTTATAGTAGAGAAGTTGCAACGGTGTTTAGCTTCTCTTGGCTTGCAGAAGAAATGATGAATGGGCATGGGCAAGGGATTAGGAAAATTGTTGTCAAGGTGGAGTTTGTTGGTAATTGACAACTAATTAATGTAAATTTGGGTAAAATTGTATTAGTTATTGACAAGTTAGTTTCATACCGAATCAGCAGTTATGTAACTAAGGAGGCTCATATAAAACTGATGAATGCCTGAACTATTGTAAGGAGAATCATTTATTGATTGAATAGAAATTCCAATCCCTTGCTCCGTGGATGTTTCCTTGACACCCTGTCAGGGTTTTACCACGTAAATCTTCAGTTTTTACTTGTGTGGTTGCATTCAATTTCATTTATTTCTTGATTAAATTAACCTATTGTAACTACAAATCAAATTAACATGTAAGCTGATGTTTCTGGCTCCATAGGACGCCACCAGCATATAACAAATTATACATAATCAAATTAGTGATATGTTCTTGTGTCACCATATGCATCGAAAACTACCAATATAAAATTATATTAATATATTTTATAATTGATTCTTCATTTGGTTTTTCAGATTACATTGATAAACACACCATAAAATAAAATATACACCTCTAAATATCAGATCCACATAAATATATTAGTGTTGAGAAAATCAACATCAAAACACCAGATCATATCTCCATGGATATGTTTAGAAAAGTAGGCCCATCGCCATTTGCCTCGTGTAGCAATCGAGGCAATGGAATTCATGGATGAATCATCATTACTAGGATAATTTTGAGTCAAATCAATCTCCAGTAGCCATACGCTTGTTCCCACGAGCCCATTCAATGCCAGATCTACATGATGCGCTTGGTCGATGACCTTTTGAGTTGATCTCTAAAATTGTGCTAGTATTAGCTAGCTTATGAGGGATCTCCAACACAATAGCTAAGACAATGGAATCAATGGATGAATGGACACTCCTCCGATAACTTTGAGTTGAGAGAATACCTGACAACCCTAATTCTCTTCAAATGGATACGGTGCTCCATTTTTTTTATGACAACAAGAATGATGTTCAACCCCTTTTTAATAGCCCATACGTATTCATGGCACAAATATGAAAATTGATAAACGATAACATAAAAAAATATTCAATTTTCTTAATAGCCTCCATTGCTTGTCTACTAATACTTCAGCAGAAATATTTCACCGCTCCACAAGTAGAACAATCCTTTGCCTTTCTCCTCCAAGACTAATCATCTTGTGAAGAACCAAAAAAGACAAGAGGGGTAATTTTCTCTAAGGTTCAACTATACTGGCGATATTCTAATGAGAAGTCTGAGGAAGATTCCAAACATAATCATAATCGATTTCACCAGGGACACCCAGTACAAAATATTGAGAACAACAAGAACATTTGCTGAAATGGGCGGAAGAATATTGTATGCAGAACGAGAGATCATCCTATCCAACAATCGACCCACGTGGCTAGACACAACATTGGGTGATAAATTATATTGGAATCTGACCCCTCCCCACTAGACATTGAATTTTCAAATGTAAGAGACTTGACCGTTTTCATTTGGTAAAATATCGCAGATTTAAAAAATTTACAGCATTGGGAAGTGACACAACACAAATTGAGCCATTTTGAGATATGGATCTACGAAAGCGATTTAGATATTTTTTGTAAGAAAAAAAACACTTATGTATTAATATAAAAACAGATAGTACATATGTTATGGATCTTGATTTTCAGTCTTCTTCTTTAGCCTACAACACATCCAAAAAAGTGAAAATTGTGTCATTTTCCACTAACCATCTTCTCGTTCTATGTACTTAAGTTTTGTAGATCACTCTCAGTCCTACTTAGTCCATATACCACTTAATAATAAAAAAAGAAAACACAAAATGTATTCATCTTCTTACAAAAAAATGTGTACCATGCGTTGAGTATTACCCAGCACTATCTTCTAACTCTTTAAGAAGTTAATGGTTCATGCATTTGTTTTAACCCCTTGTTCAAATACTATAAAAAAAAACTTACAAGGTTATTTACCAATGCCTCTTTTGGATAGTAAATCAGTTGTCCAGTTCTGTTCTCTGAAAATGTGATCAATGTTGATGTGTTGGAAAGTGCTTACCATCGTCTTGATGCGCTTCATCCAGTTTTTTTAAATCGGAGGGTTGAATTTATTTTATCCCTTAGCCCAGTCGATAATGCCTTTTACATCCCCAAATACCTGTAGGCTCCCTAATCTCAACCACTTTGCTTCTATCAACACTCCCCTTAATGCAACTATCTCTGCCTTATTGTTCGTGCCTTGACCCCCTTCCTAACAAAAGTGATAGTAGTTTCCTGGCTTAGTGACTGTCTATACCCCACATCCACATTTCCTTCTACATCATGCTCCATCGAAGAAACCAACTAGGAATTTATGCCATATATCTTTCCAAATGATACTTCTATTCTTGTTTACAATATAAGTTGGACCAAGTTCCAAGAAGTAGGCAACAATTTTGATTATGTCCTCCCTTACTATCGGGTTCATGTTCTACAAAATGAGTACATTTCTGCTCTGCCATATGGTCCATATGAGATATAGTGGGAGAAAATGAAATCTATCATGAGTTTTGATCCACTTCCATAAGCATCTTATTAATGATGAGAAATTCTTAATTGGCATGATACCAAAAGTTTCCAATACCCCCTCCCAAACAACCATCGTGTATGGGCAATGCAGAAATAAATGAACATTATTCTCACAACTTTTATTATAAAGGAGGCATATCCCTGGCCCTATGTGTACTCCGTTAAGTAAATTATTCCATATCAATACTATGTCCTTTACAACCAACCAACTAAAACACTTGATCTTGTTGGGGATATTCACTTTCCATATTTTATGTATCCATGAATTCCCCTGATGCCCCATTTCCACCCTAGGGATTCCATTGTATATTTCTTTTACCAAAGGGTGCCCCTTTTTCATGCTAACCCCTCATGACAGATGATCCTATTGACCATTTAGAGAGATGCCCGAATTTCTCAGGTTGGTAATATAATCTTCCCATTCACAGACATCCCCTTCCGTTAGTTGAATATACTTGTCACTTTTCCATGATTGGTGATCAATGCACAATGCATCATGCATGAAAATATGATTTAGATAGATTAACTCTTTGTTATGCAGGAAATTAATAATTCCAAATGATAGAGTGTGGATTCTTCCCATACCTTTAATTGCATCCAATCCAATCTTAATGATTGACCCATCCCCTAATTCCCACCGAACCGATCCCATCATCCACTGAATGTTTTTAATGATATGCTTCCAAATGTATGATGAATTTGTCTTCCTCTTGGCTCGTCCTGAAATCCAAGCACTGAAAAACTGTCCATACATGTACTTTTCAGTAAAGATCTTTGACCAAATCCTTGATCTTGAAACTACCCTCCACGTGTTCTTTATGATCATGGCACTATTGAAGGTGGCTAGATCAATAATACCCCACCCCCCTTCCTAAATGGGTCTAGCAATATGCGACCATTTAACAAGATGATACTTCCCCCGAAATAATTTCCCATCCCAAATGAAATGACCGATAATAGATTGGATATTTTTTATGATCTTTCTTGGCAGTAGAAAAAGGTGCATCCAGTATACTGCAAGGTTTTTAAGAAAAAAATTTAACATTATCATCCTTCATCCCATAGACAACCATCGATTATTCTAGCCGTCAAGATTATTTTGGAACCTAATTACTAAACACTTCCATTCCTTGATGCAATAATTGTTGGGCTTCAGGATTAAACCCAGATATGTGCACCCATCATCCAATCCAATCTTAATGATTGACCCATCCCCTAATTTCCTCCATAACTGAATCTACATTCCCATTGTGGATGAGAAGTGATTTCAGGCCATTCATGCACAATTCCGAAGCCAATCAAAATGAATATATGGTGCGATGGATGACATTCCATTCAGTCAAGGTAGTAGGACCTCCGAATAGGAGGTCGTCAATGAACATTAAGTGTGTAATGGTAATCCCTTTTAATACTCTAATAACTGATATTCCCCCCATCGCTTTTGCATCCCTCACTTTCCAGCTAAGACTGTCAATAACCATGATGAATAGCATAGGCGAGAGGGCACATCCATGCCTCAAGCCCCTATGATCCAGGAAGAATTTGGATGGTATGTACCATTTATAATAACTAAAAAATTTGTGGTCTTAATGCACACCATAATCCACCCAATGATCAGATTGGACAGTCCCACTTTGATCATAATCAATTTGAGGAATTCCCAATCTACACAGTCATATGCCTTGGTCAAATCTACCTTAAGAATACAAGACTTCAGGTTCCTGGATTTGATGGTATGCATAACCTCCTGAGCAATACCAATAGCATCATGAATCTATCTTCCCTCGATGAACCTGAACTGCTCCTCTGTGATAAGTTTTGATAGAATCAGCTTCAATATTCTAGAAATCACTTTAGATATGAGTTTGTACACAATATTGCATAGTGATATCGGACGGAAATCCACAAATGATTGGGGGATTTTCGTCTTAGGTATGCGAGTGATAAAAGTGGCATTGATAGTCCCAGGAATGAATCCATTTATCCTTGACTCCTCAATTGCTGCCAATAGATCTGGTATCATCAAATCTGTAAAATGGATAAACATTTCCACCCCCATGCGTCAGGCCCTGGGCTTTTCTTCCTGGCAGATTCTTTCATAGTATCGACCAGTTCCTCCTTAGAGATCGGCATGCATAGTATGTCGTTATCCTCCCTCGAGAACAACTCCGGCATACGGGAGATATATTTCATCTGTGCCTCGAAGTCCCAATCCTGATCCTTATATTGATTCTAGAAATGGCGCATTGCCTCCAACTCTAACAAATATTGTGACAAGATAATATTCCCATACTCCTTCTAAATTCTTTTGATGAAATTAATTCTCTTCTTGTGATTAAATTGTCTCCAGAAAAATTTCGAGTTCTTATCTCCTGCTTGAACCCAAATCGCCCTGCTCTTCATTTAGATGTCCTCCTCCCTTTTCAGTAGCACCGCTCATTTCATATCCTCCATCTCGATAATATTATTCTTGTATGATGCAGATAAGTACAGGGGGTTAGTGGGGTCATTCATCAATCAGATTGATACATAAATGTCCCTGAGTGTCTTATCCTCTTCTCCGTTTTTCCCACAATCCACTCACAGGCTTCCTGTTTCAATCATGTGAGCTTGTTTGAAATTACAATCAAGAAATCCTTTGGCCCCAAATGCAATGGCCTCTACCATACCAAATGAAAAAGTAGTTCAAAGTCCTTCATCTGTAGCCACCTCAGATTAAATTTGAAAGGGTAAGATCTGTTATCAAAATCCCCTCTCGAGACTAACATAATTGGTTTATGGTCCGATATGTTGTCTGCAAGAATCGAAGATTCTAGTTTATGAAGGTGGAGTAACAATGATTGGCATATTACGACTCAGCCAATCCTTTTTGTAATGCCATCTCCTCTAGTACGTCCATTCCTCCATGTCGGGCCAAAAGGGTCTGGTACAACATCTACAAGAGATGATCCCTCATCCATTCCTAAAAATAAGATGACAATCCATCCACTCTCACCTTGTTCCCACATATCTCTATCATCCCCATGGAGAAGTTCAGATCTCCAGCAATAATGATTGAGCTCAACCCAAATGCTAGACTTAGTCACTCTGTCCTAATATTGTTTGCATCCAATATACAATTCATATATATTTTTGATCCTTATCCACCTGATCATCCATTTATAATATCCAAATATAATAATAGCAGCACACAAATTGTATGCCACCATATCATATATGTTGGGATTCCAGATTACTCCGAATCCTCTCGAATGTCCATTGGCATCAGTTGCACATGCAAACCAACGTGGAAAGACAATAAGCATGGCTTCCACCATTTTAACCCGCTCAGACATGGTTTCTTGCAGAATAATCAAGGAAGAGTGGTGAGACCTAACCAGACCCTTGAGAGAGCAGATTTTATGCGGTGCTCTCACCCACGTGATATTAAAAGAAATGATGGTTATGGGGGAACCCCTATGTTAGGCATTCCCTCTCTAAGGACCTGAGAACCATGTGCATCAGAAATCGTGATATGCCCAACAGGGAATGAAGTATCAATGCCAAAAGGGACCTCTCTCGATTCCAGATTAGATGTAGGGGATAATGAAATGTGATTGCAATCAATAAATTTTTTGTAGTGGGCAGCCTGCTTCTTCCTGAGGGTGACGTTCCAATGACTAGTCCCTTCATCAAAAGCCTCTTGGTTTTGGAAAAAATATCGCTTGATGGTAGGGGAACTAGAGAATCATGAGAAATAATGAGACCTTCCAACTCTTGGTATCGTAACAATGAATTTGTCGGGGAATTCCCATCCATGTGGGTTGATAGGAGAGAATGACCACCCCCAAGCTTGTGAAGAAATAATAGGCACGGATATGTCCAGAGGCATAGGGAGTATCCTCGGGGCATCACCGGAGTCCATTAAGTCTAAATGGTTCATCAATCCTTCCCAAATGTCGTCCATCCCAACCCCCTCAGAAGGACCAGAGTCAACATGATACAAAGGTGTTTGGAAATCCACCTGATGTGCATTAATATCATATATTTTATTAACAGGTTCACTCCAAAGGGTAGAATTACCTGGACCAGTGTCGATTTTAATAGCCTAGGCTTCCTTTGATAACCGAATGTTTATCGTATTAGGACCATGCGTAGCCAATGCCCCATCTCTTCGACCCGACTGCCCGTATTGTGACAAACCAGAACCCCTCATACTCACTCCCATACTAGTCAATCCCGGGCAAGCATCGATGAAGTGGCTTGTCTCATGACAATGCAAACAATGGAAAGGCACGCCCCAGTAATCAATGGACAAGGTGAAGGAAAAGCGATTCAGATTTTCCAAACTCCATTAAGCAATCTGCAACAAGTGAAACGCGATTTGATGTAGAGATCTTGTCCCATTTGGCTAAATCACCATTGAGCATCTGTCTGATATTCCAAACATGCTTCAACTCCACCATTTTGGTTGACTCCTCATGGAGACTTTTGTATGCCCAAATAAGAGATCCAGATGACATCATGGCAGTCCTCTAGTTGTCATTGCCATTGAGGAGCTTCAACGAAGTCATTTTGTTCCACAACTTCCATGAGAAGTGGAATCACCCTGCAGAGGGCTCTCCACCATAGCTAGACATAATACCTAGGTAAAGCGTGAGGAAATCATCTCCTACTGCAATTTATCATGTTTTTGCAGATCAAACCAAGCTTGGAAGCTTGGATTCCTTTTAGATCTTAAATAGGTCCATCAAACTTCTCATATCCATAAGTTTCAATGTTCTCGTTGACACATCTTTAATGCTCTTTGGATTCGAACAAGCCTCTACTTCCATCTAATCTGGTACTGATAGCAGATATTCAAGATTAAGTATTTTCCGAACCGTGATTGAACCTGAAGCATAGGATTGAATGATCTCCAAAATTTCTGAGCAGATTCACACAACGAAAGAAATCTACACACGCAAAAAATTTACTCACAGAAACTCAACACAACACAATTTCCTACCCTAATATATTTATAAAGGAATACATTCAAGGTTCTCTCATCTTCCTAGATCTCCCTCGAGGAGTCAAGTGACTACCCTCTCTGATACCATGATAGAAAACTAGAAAAGAGTGGTGAGATAGACAATGGTTGCACACAACACAAATCAACCACACAGTGTTTTATTATTGTTCACAAAAATTACAATATATAACACATAACTTACGCACCTCGACACATCTAGATCATGACTCCAACTCATAACATAAGAATCAACAACTTCTAGACTGATGTCTCGGGACTCACAATGATAGCTACACATGACACAAAAGCATTGCTTTCAACAACGTAATCACATATACATTTTGAAAAACATGTAGCAATAGTTCTAATTTTGAGGATTCTTAACTAATACAATACCATGCCTTACAATACCATGCCTTACTACTACCACATGCCTAAAATATCATAATCCATTTTCATACGGCACAAGTTAATATGTCATTTTTTAATTAAATAAACAATTTAATTTAAAGAATAAAAAGAACCTAATTACTTTGAGATAAAACTCAATAATTAATTTGTGAATACTAATAAAATATTCTAAAATATGTTACTGATATGAAACAAATTTTTAAAAATGCGAATAAATTTTTAAATAAAAAATATAAATTGATAAGTTAAATTTATACTTACATTTTTATATTTAAAATTTAAAATTATCAATTATATTATATGTTAATAGTAATAATAAATTTTCAAAATGAAAACTTTTTTCTGTGTAAAATTTGAGAAAATTTTTGTTCCTCAAGAGATATGATTTTTCTGAGGAAAATCCAGAGTTAAAATTGATTTATGCTAGTTTTGACTAACATACTATTAAATTTTTTCAATTATAAGAAATCATTTACTTTCACTTATTTTATATACTATAAAAATGTAGTTGACATTGAAATATTTCATTTATGATTCACATTCTCCACATTAAAATGTTAATACATGCCCCTCATATTTAGAAATAGAGAACATCTCTCTTTATATATGTGTGCATTATTAATATTTTTCTTCTTATATGAATACATGTAATTATTTTTATTATTAATATTGTAGGAATTTAGAGGGTAAGTTCCTCAAATAGAACACCAAAGGACACCGCTCACAAAAAAATCACAAATCAATACACCAATATTCTTGACGTGGTTAAAACCCTCAAAGAGGGAAACAGTCCACGGACTGAGCCAATGCAACCACTTCAGGCAATTTATTAATAAAAGAATGAAATTTTACATAAACTTCTCTCATGAATGGTCACCCTACAAATGACCCTCCATGCTCTTTAAATAGATATCATGGACCGAAAGAGTGTTAAGCCACGGATCAAGTGTTGGTAATACTGATGAGAGAATGAACTGTTAGATCAATTCATGTCTAGAAAATATCGTGACCACCGATTGTAAGCTACAAATGTACATAGTAAAGAAACACACTTTACCTAACTCTACACTAGACCAAGTTATACTTAACTATTTCCTATGTGTCGAAATATCATAACATCCCCCCTTAAGAACATCTTGGGATAGGATTAAAGGATGTAAAAATATGACACAATAGGAGAAGGAAGGAGGCATTAGAGCCTATCCCCCCTTAGTGACAACTTCTTGAACTCCAACCATAAATCAAAGTTTATTAAACTTCACCTCTATGAGAGCCTTTGTAAATATGTCTGCAACTTGATCATCGATTGAACAATATTTCACTTCAAGAACATGGTCATGAATGAGTTTTCTGATGAAGTGCATGTGTAGCTCAATGTGTTTGCTGCGCTAATGTTGGACTGGATCTTTGCATAGTTGAATGGCACTTTGATTATCACACCAAAGTGTAGTCGGATGTTGCTGCTGAAAGCCAAACTCTGACAGGATCTAACGAAGCCACAGGGCTTCCTTACTAGATTCTACGACACCACGATACTTTGCTTCTGCTGAAGAAAGAGAAATGGAACTTTGTTTCTTGCAAGCCCATGTAATAGGTCCGAACCAAGAGTGAAGACATAACCTGCAGTAGACTTCCGATCATCAGGGTCACCAGCCCAATCAGAATTAGTGAAACCAACGAATATAGTAGACACTTCTACACTGTAATGAATCCCAAATTGAACTATACCTCGAACATAACAAAGTATTTTTTAAACTTCTTTCCAATGACTTTCATGTGGGTTTTTCATAAACCAAGCAATAAGGCCAACAACAAAGGAAAGGTTAGGACGAGTATGGGTTAGATACAAAAGTTTTCCTCCAAGATGATGGTATAAGGTAGCATCAACTTCAGGGGAAGTACAAGTGACTCAAATTTTGGCTCCAGACTGAAAGGGAGAAGGCGCTGGCTTACAGTCTTCCATGTGAAAGTGGCGTAGAAGATCACAGGCATACTTGGACTGGAAAAGAGAAATACCTTCCTTGGATTGCAAGACTTGAAGACCAAGAAAATAATGCAAGTGTCCTAAGTCTGTCATTTCAAACTTCTTTTTAAGGCTGGAGTTCACATGGTTTATAAAGTTGGGATCACTAACAGTAAGGATAAGATAATCCACATAAATAACAAGAATGATAAGAGAATTACCCACTTTCTTGGTGTAGACAGTATTGTCAGAATGACACCTAGAAAAGATAGTATCTAAAAGAAAGCTATCCATTTTGGCATACCAAGCCTGAGGGGCTTGCTTGAGACCATAAAGGTATTTCTTAAGCTGACATACAAGGCAGGATTCTGGTTGTATAAAGCCAGGAGGTTGTTCCATATAGATTTCTTCATGCAAGTCTGCATGCAAAGAGGCAAATTTAACATCCATCTGATGGACTTCCCATTTGAAAGAGGTTGCAAGGGAAAGAACAAGGCGAATAGAGTTCATTTTGGCAACAGGGGAGAAGGTTTCAGTATAATCAATGACTTCAACTTGTGAAAAACCCTTAGCAAAAAGACGAGCTTTATGTTTATCAACTTTTCCATCTGGTCCATACTTGGTTCTATAAACCCATTTGCATCTAACAGGTTTTTGTCCCTTTGGAAGAGGAAGAAAATCCCATCTATCATTTTCCAATAATGAACTATATTCATCATTCATAGCTGCATCCCAATCTGGATGACCTGAAGCCTCTGCAAAGGTGTCAGGATCACAATTCGCTGAAGCTTGAGTCAGTAAAGAAGAGGCTCTATCAAACTGAGAACGTGTACGTCGTTGATCTGTAGGATTACCTGCAAGAGAACTTGCTGCATCCCGAGTATCACAGACCCATTTTGGAAGCTGAGGAGCTGAAGGATGATCCTAAGAAGGTAGGGTAGTATTGCCATACTCGCTACCATCATTTGAAGAAGAAATATTTTCAGAAGCAGAAGGGATAGAGAGAGGTGGCACATCCGACGAACTAGACTCGTAGGCCGATATATTTTTAGCAAAATTTACATCTCTTCTAATGATAACATTTTTGACTGAAGTGGAATAAGTCTATATCCTTTAACATCTTCAGAATATCCAACAAAAATACATTTTTCACTCTTAGGTTCTAGAGCTTTATGTTTCTCATCTGGAATATGGTTCCATGCTTCACTTCCAAAAACACGAAAGTGACTTACATCTAGTTTAATTGAGCTCTACGCTTCTTCTGTGTGATATTCTTTAAAACCTTAGTAGGAGTGCGATTTACTATGTAATTTGCATAGTTAATTGCTTCTACCCAAAGACTAAGTCCTTTAGATTGAAGAATACAATTAGCCATTTCCTTCAAGGTGTGATTCTTGCTTTCAACTACACCATTTTGTTGTGGAGTATATGGAATAGTATGTTGCATTTGAATTCCATGCTCAGTGCAAAAGTTGATGAATTTTTTGTTAACATATTCTCCATCATTATCTGATCTTAGCTTAAGAATTTGATGTCTAGATTGTTTCTCAACAAAAGCCTTAAAGGCCAAGAACATGTTAAAGACTTCACTCTTGAGTTTTAAGAAGTATACCCTAGTGCGTTTGGAGAAATCATCAATCAAAGTTAAGAAATACTTATAGCGAGAGAATGAAACAACTGGAAGTGGACCACATAAATCAATATGCACAACCTGTAAAGGGGCTGAGGCATTCCAAGAGGTACGCTTTTCAAAACTATCCCGATGATGTTTTCTAAGTACACATCTGAAACAAACACCATCTCTGCAAGACACCATAGGAAGACTTGTCACCATATTTTCTTTACATAGATTTTGAAGGGAACGATAGTTTAAGTGACCAAATCGCTCATGCCAAAGTTTGCTCACTTCATCATTATGAGCAACAAATACCTAGGGAAGTGTTGATGACCCAAAGTCATTAAACTTATACAACCTTGTAGAATCATCAGTAATTCCAGTAGCTAAAAGTTGTCTAGGATCTCTTAGGTCCTTAATTACAACAACTTGAGGTGAAAATTCAACGATTTTACCTTCACCAGAATGAGTTATCTGATATACAGATAGAAGATTTCAAGATAAGGTTGGAACAAATAATACGTCATTAAATTGACCATTGTCTATATGAATAGTTCCAGTACCTACAACACTAAGAGATCTATCATCACCAACATATATATTTTTGGTGTTACAATCATTTGAAGAAGAAAGCATGACTTTCTTTTTTTGCCATGTGATAAGAAGCTCCAGAATAAATGAGCCACTCATGGGAATGAGAAGAAAAAGATACATTTAGTGCATAACCAGACCGAGATGCTTGACAACCACATGCAGAAAGTGTTATTCCTAAAGATGAAGTTGAAGTTGAAGAGTGCTCCAAATGGATGCTATGTATCTTCATTGCTGCTTCCAAGGCTTCCATATTCTTAAAACATTTGGATTCTAAGTGGCCATCTCGATTACAAAAGTTGCAATGTCTATCAATATTTTTCTCTTTGTTTTTATTTGCCTTATCATTTTGTTGAAATGATTTTTCATTTTGAGACTTAAATTGCTTAGGACCCTTGTTTAGTTTAGGACCATTCTTTTCAGGATACTACTTCTTAGGATTCTTTGAATTTGGATGTTGTTGGGAGGCTAAGTATTTCTTAGAAGAGTTTCCAAGATTAAGAAGACCAAAATGTAAGTTTTTTCTTGTTCTCTTATTAAAGAATCACAAAAGGCATCAAAACAGGGGGACTTGTAGTCTTGTCCTTGAGAAATAAATTATTCTCTAGTAGAATGGAAGGTGGAAACAAACATAGAGTAGGCTAGTCCCAACTTAGTAAGAATGAAATAGATAAGGCTACCATATTCTTTCTTAACCATAACACCTTCCAAAAGAAGTCTAAGGGTCTTGAACTTAGACAAAAAATATTCAATGGAAAAAAATTATTGGGGTCCAATGTTTAGCAACTCATTTTCAGGTTGATGGGCTCTAATTTCATTTTTAACTCCAAAAAATTTAGTGAGCTATTTCATTGCTTCATTAGGAGTATCAAGTTCTACAATATGGAATCTAATGTCTGGAGAAATAAACATCCCTATCGACCGATGTGCTTGATCTTGCCTATTTTTCCATTTGACTGCCTTATCTTCATCTTTAGGTTCAGTTTCTTGGCCTGAGGCTATTCGGTAAAGACCTTTACGTCTAAGTAAATCCACAATGTAGGACCACCATTGGAAGTAGTTGGTACTGTCAAGAATAACTTGGCGTGGACTTTTCATTTTAACAGAAATTGAAGCTGTAGATGCTGGAAGTAGGTGTTTCAATGGAAATATCTCGAAAAGTTAGGCTAATTAAAAAAACAACTATGAAAAAAGCTTCCGGATGAAGAAGTTATGGCTTTTTGAAGAAAAGTTGTTGAAGATGCCCATGAAGTGCGTGAATGTGCGGAAGTGAATGATAATGTTATATTTAAAAAAAATATGCCCCCTTTCCAAAATTAATCTAATTAGCTCACTTTAAAAAGATTTTATGTGATCCACTTTTATAAATAAGTGAAAGTCACTTTTACAATGGTACTTTATGAGTTGTTCACTAAATTGTAACTTAAATAAAAGATAAAGAGACTTTAGAATTGTAAGTGACTCAGATTTTATAATGGGTAAGAACACTTTTATATAAAGTAACTTTAAAAATAAGTTACATGTGCTCTTTAAAAAAGTAACTCAACAAAAAGAAAGACTTGAAACCCAAGACCTCTATTCTCATAAAGTGACTTTGGACCAAGTGAGCTAGTTTAAAAGGTTAGTAATTTCTTGAAAAGAGGAAGGTTTTTTTTTTTTCAAAAAAAACAAACCTTATGGCTTCAAGATAGCTTTCGCCTGAAACTAAATATTTTCCTCAACGTTTCTGATTTTCCGAGATCACACTAAGGCGCGTCGGAAAAAAGGATATGCATGAGAAAAATCCTTCCTTTTTGTTTCTCATTTGCCCAGATTGCACAAAGTCACGAGGAAAAGAGCATACACAAAAATGAAAGGTATAGATCCGGTAATAAAAAACAGAGCTAAACAAACTGAAATAAACAGAGAGATGAATAGTTAAAACTGTAAATAAAGACTGTGTACCTCCAGATCTTAAAAATGACGTAGTTAGGGTTACCAGAAACCTTTTCACATAAAACGAAAGGGGTTCTTGACTGGAACATATGCTCCTGACACAATAGAGCAGTCCTCTCGGCTTGAAAGCAGTCAGAAACAGTAGATATAGGAAACGACAGTCGGATGCAGTTGTACCAACTTTTGGATCACCAACGGATGCGGCCCTCAAATAGCTCTGATACCATGTAGAAATTTATAGGATAAGTTCCTCAGATAGAACACCAAAGGATACCTCTCACAAATAGACCACAAATCAATACACCAATATTCTTGACATGGTTAAAACTCTCAAAGAGGGAAACAGTCCACGAGCTGAGGCAATGTAGCCACTTCAGGCAATTTATTAATTAAAGAATGAAAATTTACATAAGCTTCTCTCACGAATGGTCGCCCTACAAATGACCCTCCATGATCTTTAAATAGAGATCACAGACTAATCGGGTTTTATGCCACAGATCAAGTATCGGTAATACCGATGAGAGAATGAACTGTCCGATCACTTCATGTCTAGAACATATCATGACCATCGGATTGTAAGTTACAAATGTACATAGTAAAGAAACACACTTTGCCTAACTCTACACTAGACCAAGTTTTACTTAACTATTTCCTATGTGTCGGAATATCCTAACAAATATTTTTTTTAAATTTTACATATAAAATCCATATTATATTTAGAAATGTCTCTCAAATCCATATTAGATTTAGAAATGTCTCTCAAGTACCTATTCTTAAAATAAGAATTTTATTTCTTTCTATTTATATATGTTTGATGTTAAAATTGTTTATTCAACATATACATTTAAGTATTTGATTTATAATCCATATTAAAATTTCCTTTGTTATTAATATTTTTAAATTTTAGATATCAACTCATATTAAGAATGAAATAAATTACTCATCTTCTTAACAATGGGAATTAACAATATATTGAAAAAATTAATTTAAATTACTTTTTTTTTCTCTATATAAAGTAATATAACATTATGTTATTTACAAACATTGAAATATTTTATGTTATTTAATATGAACTCTGAAAATATTTGATTTATAAGTGATATTAATTTTTTCCTTCAAGATTATATATATATAATGCAAATTGAAGATAAAATGAATTTCAAATAGGTAATATCAAAATAATATTATTTTCTCACAAAATTACATACCTCCATTGTACTAAAAAAGTAGTTTTTTCTTCTACTTTTAATTATTTTTACGCCCAAGGTGTTCTCCTCTGAAAACAACTTCTCCAACTGCCACTGTGTCCTTTTCTGCACCATTAAATTAAATGTTAAACAATTGAAATATTTTAAGCCATTAAATCCCTTATCTCCTTCATTTATGCTTTTATAACTACCTAACTAAGTCACTAACTAAGTCACTAAATCATACTAATGTCTCTTCCACTTCACTGTGAAATACGATACATCCTCTCAAAATAAAATAACTCATACTCATATTGGTTTCACTCTACAGTTATATTACTTTATGTTATTGGTATATATATATATATAGATATATATATTTAATAGATGCAAAATATATTGATTTGAGTGGAGCAGTAGACTTGGAAAACGATATTTGTTGGAATCCTGCTATTTCGTTAAATAGCTTAATATTTTCGTTTGCAGTTGCTTAGATGCCAAATTCACTTGGGTGGAAGATTTCATGCTAGGTTTAATAGTTTCGATATTTGTTGGAATCTTGCTATTTCCTTAAATAGCTTAATACTTTCGTTTGCAGTTGCTTAAATAGGTACAGGCGCCAAATTCACTTGGATGGAAGATTTAATAATTTGTTTATTAATATATTTATTTTTTGAAATCCTATAATATAAAAAATAATCAATATTCATAAGTTTGAGTAAGCCAAAATCAATAGTTTTTTATTTGTTAAATTTTGAATAATAGTTAAAATCTAAATAGCATAACTAAAGTTTAAAATATAATATTATAATTCCTTAAATTTTGAATAATAGTTAAAATCTAAATAGCATAACTAAAGTTTAAAATATAATATTATAATTTCTTGAGAAACAATTGTTTGAATCTAATCTCATTTTAACTGTTTTAGTCTCATAGATGCAAAATATATTGATTTGAGTGAAGCAGTAGACTTGGAAAACGATATTTGTTGGAATCCTGCTATTTTGTTAAATAGCTTAATATTTTCGTTTGCAGTTGCTTCTGGTACAGACGCCAAATTCATTTGGATGGAAGATTTCAGGCTAGGTTTAACAATTTGTTTATTAATATACTTATTTATGTAAATATCATATAGCATTAAAAAAAAATCAACATTTATATGTTTGAGTAACCCAAATTCAATAGGTTTTATATTTGTTAAATTTTGAACAATGTATTATTTGTATAGTAAATTAAATAATTTTTTTAAGTTTAAGTTCATCTTATTCATATAATGATTTTAATAATTATATTAAATTTAGTTTCATTAAATTAAATTAAATTAAATTAATTATATATATATATATATCTATATATATATAAATTTATTAATATTTTACTTAAAAATATATATATATTTAGATAAAAATTTGAATATTTATAAAAATATTTTAATTTTAAATTTTATGATGATTTTAAGAATTAAAAAAAAAAGTCAGGTTAATATTTATGAAATATTTCTATTTTTATTTAATGTAATAGTTTCATTTATGAAATAGTTATATCTAGTGTAATTATCACATGGCAACTAATTTTATAAGTTACAAGTTCTCCATAAATTCTTTTTTTGTTTCAAAGAAATTAGTTCATTTTATTGATACAATAATTTCAACAGTCACATTAAAAAGCACTGTACGTCAAATTTAATGATATTAAAATTATATTTTAAATTTGGTTTGATTAAATTATTTGTCATTTTATTATATTTTAAAAATGTGTTTTTCTTATTTCATAATATTTTAAATAAAAAATATATAATTTTTGATAAAAATTTGAATGGCCATGACAAAAAGAAGTAAAAAGGGACAAAAGTGTTTTCCTACTTGAATGGTTGGAATTTATCCACACTCTATTTGAATATGCCAATATTATTTGGGATTCAAGATTTCTTGCAATTTATATAGCTCTCTTGGGTTTCATTTACATCCATTTACATTGTTCCCCCAATTCAAACTCTCGAAAACATTTGTATCATTCTGTTTTTTATCACTTTGTGGAATATCAAGTTGAAGCCAAATTATGCATCTTTTGAACTCAACGATGTTGAAAATGGGTGCAACAATCACTACATATAATAACATTAAGGATTTTGATTTTCCAAAATATCAAACAACATCCCATTTCCATCTTTGGTGCAATTCTCTATGTGGAAGGGTATAAATGTAAAATCATATGATTGGAAACTTCATTTCCATATTGGGTGTAACTAATTGATTAGCATTTATAATGAAATTCAGAAAAAGTTACAACAATCAATATATATAGTAAATGATTTTAACTTTCCAAATTATCAAACATATCAGATCACTCTATAATAATGTATAGAATATTTATGCAATAAACCTATTCAATTGTGATTATAATTAATATAATATTCCTGCAATAAATTTATAAAATTATACTTATAGTATTAGGATATTTTATATGTTGCAATTTTTCTAGAATTTATGCTTTACGACCTTTCCTTTGCAACATTTGGTGCAATTGTTAGTATCTATATTATAATATTGATGTAAAATTAAACCGACATACTAAAAAGTAGTTTTTTTTTTTTTTTTTTTTTACTTTCAATTATTTTATCTCTATTATAATGTTGATGTAAAATTAAAAGTGCAAATTGAATATTTTTATTTATTACATTAATTTTTTTTATTACTATTTTGAATTTCTTAATAGAAGTATTAGTTTGTTGTTTTTAAATATAGTGTTATGTGGCAACATTTACCCCATCAAGTTATATGGTGTTATGTGGCAACATTTACCCCATAAAGTTGTAGAGCTTCCTCGGCCAGCAATAAAAAGAGTTGTTAAACTAACTAATAATATTAATAATAATTTACTTTTAATTTGTAATTCAAAAATAAATAAAATATATTTATGTTTTTGATTTATTAATGAAATTAGAAAATGATTATTTTTTAGTTAAAATTTAAAAAGACAATTATACCATTCAATATGGAAGAGATGTTATGATATAATATCAAGTTAGTATAGAGGACATGCTATCATGTAACATTACAATAGAATAGATCTAACTTAAGTCCATGTCTAAGAAGAGCAGAGAGAGATCAACTCTCTCAAGATTCTCTAAATATGTAAACCTCCTTTTGAGTGCAAAAATTGAGGAAAGGTTTTCACCTAAAAAACTTGATTCTTGTAAAAAGTCAAACTTATATCTCAATTTGATCTTTTCTTATTTATATGTTGAAGAATATATTAAGGAAAGACCTCAAAATAAGCACTCTAAACAAGTGACGATTTCACTCGTAAAATAATGTTTCTTTTCTATCACAATTTTTATGAAATCCACTGGAAATTTTTGGAAATCCTGGTTATAGCTATACGATTTCACCCGTAAAAGAATGTTTTTCCTAACACCATTTTGATGAAATCTAGTGGAAATTTTTAGAAATCTTGGTTATAAATGTCAAGTATCATAATTTTAAGTGCTCTGGGGGGTTCTTAAGTGTGTTGAATCTATTTCCAAGATTAAAAATGATTCAAACACTCCCAGTTTTAGATTTTTTGGAAAAAAAACACCATATTCCCATGAGAAAATCACCATTAAGTCGGAATTGTTCCCTAATTTGACAAGTCCCTTAAATATATCTTGTTTTGAAGGAAATTGCTTATTTTATATTAAGTTGCACATGTAGAGATTATAAAAAATATTAAATTTATTTTATTAACTAAAATATTCATGAAAAAAGTTTTGAGGTTTATATTAGTTGTCACGAGATCAATTTTTTGGACACTCTTGAGGTTAATCTCTTTCTTGAGCCAACAAGAAGTGATCCTTGATTATTTCGTTTTACATCAAAATAGATGGCTAAAATGAGATTTTTTCAAAAGTTATAATTAAATATTACCATGAAAATACACACACTTATTAGAAAATTATATTATGAAAAAATAAATAAGAGCCAGTGCAAGTTAATGATTGTTTTATGATAATACAAATTCATGAAAACACCAATTTATAACTTTGAGAGAAGACTAAAGGTACTTTTAGAATGAATTTGAATATGATATAAAAGGATGAATGTAAGAAAATGAATTATCCTTTTGAATCTATAATTTGTATTTATAGAAATTATATATAAGTATGTGAAATTTGAGTTTTTTTAACAATGGTATGCTAGTTTTTGTGTTCACTAATGATGAAATTTTTCTACCAAAATTTGTAGGGTTGTAGAGAACACATATTTCTTGTGCACAACTATTTTTTCAAAATTTTTAATTTTAATTTTAGGTTCTTTTAGAGTTACGAAAGTCATTATATTCTTTTGATTAGAAGTCCTTTGTTACCATTATGTAAAAAGTGATTCTAATATATGTGTGTATGTGTATAAGTTCATAGTTGCATTAATATTTCAAAAATTAATATCATGTCTAAGATGCTCTCTATCGCTAGCATGCTACTTCAAAAACTAGGCTAGAGATAAAATAGTATAGATTCCAAGATAGCAAAATTAAAAAGAAAAAACATGACTTGATGAGATAATTAAATACATTATTGGTAGCCCATGGTTGGGGAAACCAACAATGTAATTATTCAAAAGTGAGACATTAAGAGTCCATAACTTCACAGAGAATTGTATAAAGAAACTAAAAATAACATTATATATGGGGGAGAAGAAACCCAATACAACTAGCATAATAATCCAGAAATTAAACATCAAGAACTCTAAGAAAAATCACAAATATGTATCTAGGTTGATAGGATACTCCTTGACCTTTCATTATGTCAAAATCAAGGAACTAGGGGGTGGACCCATCACCAATCTAGCCAGCATGCCTTGGACATCCAACAACAATTTCTTTAACTCATACAAAATGTGTATCAGATTGACCTGAATTTGTTTCCTATCCACTAGAATTTTTGAAGCTTGGAATGCCAATGTAGGTCCACCATGTAAAGATAATATTATTTTTTATTTAAAAAATTAAAAAAATTACATAACTTTCGAAATTTCCCCTATCTATTAAGAAAACTTTAGAACTTCTGAGATTTAATGTATGATGACAAACTTAAATTTTGCTCCAATGCTAAAAATATCTCTCCATTTTCAATGAACTTGCAATTAATATAATGCAAATCCTTTTCTTTTTACCTCTATTCACATACCCAAATAATATACATAGTTATTCACATATCCATATAGGATACATTGTAATTTCCCCCCCTTTATTAGCCACTACCTCGCCAAGGACTGTAACACTCGCTTTGCAGTCAAATTGTGTTGACTTTCAATTCTTTTTCTGATCTTTTGCAATTTAAACCAAAGTTTCTGGAGAATGTTGAATATTCCTAATTTTCAGTATATTCAAAAATATTTTTCTTATTTCTAGAAATATTATTTCTAATTTTCCATTGGCTGAGTGAGCCTTGATGTGACATAATTCTCCTGGTGATGGCGTTTAAATTTTAGTATTTGTTAGTCTCACAAATAATTTTAAAATAAAAAAAAGGTTAATTTTGTGAGTAGTTATTCTATCAGTAAGTCCTCTCACACTAAAACTAACACTGTTATGCTATTGCTCTCCCTAATAATGTGAGAACTGATAAAGGTCTCTTACGTATGTAGGTGGGGGGGCATCACTAAAAAATATAAATTAAGTATGGGGGTTTACGCAGTGCATTATATTAGATATCATTTTGGGATTCAACTACGTTAAGTAAGTCATTCACGTATGACCATTTCCATGAGAGGTAGTCGTAACTGACTAATTTCTCATGATTTTTGAATAGTTCACTTAGCACTCATTGCATCGGGTGATGCTCACAGGGGTGAAGAAGTGGGATTGAAACTAGTGAAATGTGGAGAACGAATCACATAGCATCAATCATCACTTCCGGGGCTTGCACCCGGTAACCACGACTTCCCAGGAGGTCACCCATCCCAGAACTCCTCTGGCTCAAGCGCGCTTAACTGTGGAGTTTTTCCCCACAATCAAGCCCACTTAGCTTGCTACCCCATTTTCAAAACCTTAGCAAGTATTGTGCCTCATGAACCATTCAGGTAGAGATCCCTTGACTCTTTTTCAATTTAAGTATGGGGGTTTACGCAGTGCATTATATTAGATATCATTTTGGGATTCAACTGCGTTAAGTAAGTCATTCACGTATGACCATTTCCATGAGAGGTAGTCGTAACTGACTAATTTCTCATGATTTTTGAATAGTTCACTTAGCACTCATTGCATCGGGTGATGCTCACAGGGGTGAAGAAGTGGGATTGAAACTAGTGAAATGTGGAGAACGAATCACATAGCATCAATCATCACTTCCGGGGCTTGCACCCAGTAACCAGGACTTCCCAGGAGGTCACCCATCCCAGAACTCCTCTGGCTCAAGCGCGCTTAACTGTGGAGTTTTTCCCCACAATCAAGCCCACTTAGCTTGCTACCCCATTTGCAAAACCTTAGCAAGTATTGTGCCTCATGAACCATTCAAGTAGAGATCCCTTGACTCTTTTTCAATTTAAGTATGGGGGTTTACGCAGTGCATTATATTAGATATCATTTTGGGATTCAACTGCGTTAAGTAAGTCATTCAAGTATGACCATTTCCATGAGAGGTAGTCGTAACTGACTAATTTCTCATGATTTTTGAATAGTTCACTTAGCACTCATTACATCGGGTGATGCTCACAGGGGTGAAGAAGTGGGATTGAAACTAGTGAAATGTGGAGAACGAATCACATAGCATCAATCATCACTTCCGGGGCTTGCACCCGGTAACCAAGACTTCCCAGGAGGTCACCCATCCCAGAACTCCTCTGGCTCAAGCGCGCTTAACTGTGGAGTTTTTCCCCACAATCAAGCCCACTTAGCAAGCTATATCCAGCAATCGCACTAACCGCGCCCAGATCTGCAGGGGCCGAAGAGAAGGCAGTCACTACACTTTTTGATATTTTTCTTTTTTTTTAAATGTTGATTATTTAACCATTTTTCAAGTTGTCTTATCCTTCTTCATGTTTTTCGTCCTCAGATATTTGGTTTCTAAGAGTTTTTCCAAATTTTATTTTTTGTTTTCCTTTGCAATGGTTTTTTATAATGAAAGTTTTAATTTTTTTTTGTAAAGTTTTAAAAAAATAATAAAATTAATATTTTGAAGTTAGAATTTTTATTAATATTTGTATATCGTTAATTAATATTTCAATACACATAAAATAATTTTCATTAGAAAATAATAATTTTAAAAACTCAACAAAAAATACACATTTTGCATATAGTTATAATTTAAAAAATATGTACTTTAAGATATTTTTGTTAAAAATGGCATGTTAAATAATAATAAAAAATTATCAAAATTTTGAATAATTTTTTTGGACAATAACAAATTTTATGAATTTTGTATAAAATATGATGACATTTAAAAAATAAAAATTCCAAAAAAAATGATTATAAAATTTTAAGTTAAAACAAAAGAAAACATACCATTTAAAAAAAAACAATAAAAATCATAAATATAAAAATATAAAAATAAAATACAATTAAATAATAATAATAATAATAATAATAATAATAATAATAATAATAATAATAATAATAATAACAACATTGAAAAAATAAATAAATAAAACATTTAAAAAATAAAAAATTAAAAAACATATATAATAATAATAAAAACCATTAAAGACATATTTTTTAAAAAATAAACATTATAAAAAATATTAAAAAAAAATGTCGCCCCTTGGGCCCTTGGGTGGTTTCAACCCAATTCTCGGAATCAAGTGAGTCTGCCTAGGGGCCCGCGGGGCTGCGACCCTGGGTGGGTGGAGCTGCACGCAATTCTACAAATTAAAAAAAATAAAAAATAAAAAAATAAAAATAAAAGTTTGTCAACCCTCGGGCGGGCTCAACCCGATTCTCGAAATAGGGTGAGCCCGCCCAAGGTCGCGACCCCTCAGGCCCCTGGGCGGGCTCACCCTATTTCGAGAATTGGGTGGAGCCCTCCGAGGGCCCAAGAGGTTGCCGCCCAGGGACCCGAGGGGCCACCATTCTGGGTGGGTGGAGATACAGGGTGGTGGCCCCTCAAGCCCCTGGGCGACCTCAACCTGATTCCCGAAATCAAGTTGAGCCCACCCAGCGACCCAAGGGACCACATTTTTTTTAATTATTATTCTTATTTTTTTTAAATTTTAATTGGTTTTATGTTTTATTTTTTAATATATTTTATTATAATTTTTTAATTTCTAAAATTTTTTAAATTTATGTTTTTATTTTTATTTTTATTTTTTCCTTGTTTATTTTAAAAAAATATAATTGTTTTTTTAAATGTTTTTTAGTTGCCTATTTTTTTTGAATTCTTTTTAATATGTTTTTTTTATAAATTTTTAAAATTTAATTTTATTGAATTTACAGAAGCCTGAAAGTACTATTTATTTAATTATTTTAATGTTTTGTTTGTTTTTATTGTCCAATAAAATATTAATTATTTGTTTTTTTGGTTAATTTTTTTTTCTTTAATTATGTTTTTTGAATTATTATTATTATTATTATTATTTTTATTTATTAAGAGGTTAATTTTATTTTTCTCTCTCTCTTTCTTTCTTTCTTCTTCTTCTTCTTTTTTTTTTCATTTTCTTCATCATTTTTTCTATTATATATATATATCTATATATATATATATATATATATATATATATATATATATATATATATATATATATATATACTTATTATTATTATTATTGTTGATTTATTTTTCTAATTTTTTTTTTTTTTTTTGTAAATTTTTGTTTTCATTTTTCTTTTGAAATTTTAAGTTTTTTTCAAAGTCATGATATTCTATATTTTATGCCATTATTTCAAAATGTTGAAAATTTATCCTAAAAAAATACGTTATTTTAACATCAATATTTTCGTTTTTAGGGTGTTTTTGCCACCAAAAAAAATTGGTTTTCAATGCCATTTATAAAAAATGTTGAAAATTTACCCCCAAAAAAGAAAAAAATAAAAAACGTTATTCTAGCATCAACACTTTTGGTTTTCAAGTTGTTTTTTCATTTTTTTGCTATAGTTCTCATTTTGAATTTGCAATTCATGTTTGATAGTTTACATTGTTTAGGATATAAAAATAGTAAGCTTCTTAGGATGAAATGGAAATTCATTCCTAGGAAGCAAAATTTACCATAAGTAGTTAATTCCTATATTTTAACCATTATGTTATGGCATGAAAGATATGCCATTTAAACTTGGATAGTCTCTCTCAACCCAAAAAAGAGGATTGGTTAAAGAGCTCCCAACCTTTAAAGCAGAAAATGTAAGGTGTGAAGCTTGTATTTATGGGAAACAAAATCGAGAGATTTTCTACAGGGTCATGGCAAACAAACGTATAATTGCAACTCATCATCAGTGACATTTGTGGACCTATAGAGACTTATCTTAGAGGATGTAAATATTCTTTACTTTTAATTGATAATTCAATTAAATCAATTTGGTGTCTTTTTTGAAAGAAAAGTAGGAAACATTTGAAAAATTTAAAGTTTTTCATTGTTTGGTTGAAAAGGAAGCTAAAGAAAAGTAAAGTGCATTGAGGATGGAGTGATAGAAAGAATGAACTATAGTTTAGTGGGAATGACAAGATCAATGTTGACATTCAAAGGCTTAAGTTACTTCTATTAGGTTGAAGCAGTAAATATTGTAGTTTACTTAAGGAACAAATCTCCCACTGCTTCTTTGGATGATGTCACACCATATAAAGCTTGGTATGGTTTCAAACCAAAAATAAAACATATTTGAGTCTTTGATCTAGTCTATTATGCTTTAGTTCCTAAGAAAAGAGAACTAAGGTGGAATCTTGAAGTATGAAATGTAAGTTGGCTGGATATTCCATGAGAAGAAGGGATATTGTCTTTTATCCAAAGGTAAATTTGTAGTGAGTTGAGTCATCTTTGACAAAATAGAAAGCAAAGGTTGAAAGCCTTTTGGAAAAATTGGAAAAATAATGGTACTTGGAAACTTGTTGATTATCCTTACAATGTCAAACCCATCATATGCAAATGGTTTTACAAAACCAAGCCAAATAGAATGATTGAGAAATGTAAAACACAACTTGTAGTTAAGGGTTTTGTGTAGTAAGAAAGAATTGACTATGGAGAAACTTGTGTACTTATGGTGCAATGGAATACAATCAGGATGACCATTGTTTTTTCAACTCAAAAAGGAAGAAAATTACATCAAATGGATGTTAAAAGTGTCTTCCTCAATGAATCTTTGTAGGAAGAAGTCTACATGAAACAACCTCCTAGTTTTGATCTTGAAGGCTAGGAACATAAAGTTTGTAAATTAATCAAAGCATTATATTGGTAGCAGAAACCTCCCAGAGCTTGGTATGCTAAGATGGATCATTACCTTTGCAAAGTTTGTTTTAGTGAAGTGAACTGATGATACCTTGTATGTGCGTCTATAGGGTAAAAACCTAGTTATATTAGTAATGTTTGTGGATGAATTGATCATTACTAGGAATAGTGTTGATCATATTTCATAAGTAAATCGGGAATAGTGTTGATCATATTTCATACGTGAATGACTTACTTAACGCAGTTGAATCCCAAAATGATATCTAATATAAATTAAGTTGATACATTGTGCAAAGTGTGAACGTGCAGAGGAAAAAATCTTCCTTTGCACCTCTGCACTCTACATAATGTATCAAGATCTCTTCATCCCTCACCCCTCATTTCTTCCTCTACACCTCCGCACTATGGAATTGTGAGGATAAATGTTATTACTGGTTGCTTATTTGTTGTTGTTGGTTATGCATTTTCTCCTAGAGGTTGACATGAGCGATGTTTCTTAAATAAGCTATGACACTACTTATGCCCTACATAAACAAGAAAATTGACGAGGCTAGGTAGGACGTCTAGTCTTCAGGGGATTAGTCCATGCTGTAGAATTTTGCAGTCCCTCAAATATATGCCCCTCATTAGAGGAAATTTCAGCTTAAAAGTGGCCTCCTAAGGAAAAATAATAAAACAATAGTTACAATAAAAAATAAGTGTTGTGAATTTTGCAGGGAAAAGAAGAAAACTGCCATTTTTATTATTTTTTTGCTGGTCTCCTTATAGGTTCACTTAAATTTTAAGTGTAGACATTCGTTGGATGTAGAATAAAATTCTACATCCAACAAGTACCCATTATGAATACTTCTAAGACGACCCAGGTTGATAAAAATTGAAGATACATTAAAAAAATGTGTAGGACATGTTTTTTTAATGTATCTTCAATTTGTATCAATGTGTGAATTCTCGGAAGTATGCATAATGGGTACTCGTTGGATCTCAAATTTAATTATGCATCCAACAAGTGTCTACACTTGAAATTTGAGTAAATTTATAAGGCGATAAGCCAAAAATACAATTAAAAAAATGTACTTTTCTTTTTTTCCCTCCAAAATAATTACATGTACATATTTTTAAATTTAAAGTATTTTGATTGGTTTACATGTTAGGATATGGAAATTGCTATGAAAAATCATGGGAACTTTTAGACTGAAATTTCCTCTAATGATTATCTCCATATTTCCGAGAGCATGCAGAGTTGACATGTAATGTACCTCATCTACAATCATTTTTTTTCTTTAAGTATATACACACATATGAATGGTAGTTCATGTTTGTCACTTTTGAGACATAAAATATGTTTACGCTTATGGATTTTTTTTATACGTCAACAATATAATTCGTCCATAATTGTCTTATTCTCAATAATTATTTTCTACAACTATTTTACCAATACAACTCTGATTACTCACTCTTTATCTCTCACTTGTATGAGTTCATATTATGATTAGCCTTGTAATATTTTATACCTAGGGTAATTTTATGTTAATAGCACCCTTCTTATTTTTTATTTCTCTTTAACTCACATAACTATATTTGTCATTGTTATCACTAATTTCTAACTGGATTTAGAGAAATTTTGAGGTCTAAAATGGGCCTCTTAAGGGATATTATAAAAAAATAGTGGAAATAATAAAATAATATTAGATTACCTCGTTAATTTTTGGAGGGAAAAAATAAAAAACTACATTTTCAACTCGTATTTTCAACTTATCTCCCTATTATTTTACTCAAATTTTAAGCAAAAGCACTCGTTGGATTCAGAATTTGATTTTGCATCCAAGGAGTACTCATGCTGCATACTTTTGATGGATGTAAAACACGAGTAATCCTTGGATGCAAAACTAAATTCTGCATCTAATGAGTACTCCCACTCAAAATTTGAGTAAAATCGTAGGGAGATAAATTGAAAATATGAGTTGAAAAAATATTTTTTTATTTTTTTTATTTTTTACCTTCTTATCCTTTTACTCCAAAAATTGTGAATAATCCCTCATGGTTGACATCATCATATTGAATCTTATTGGTTCTTATAAAGTTACTGTTTATTTTTTACATTTTTTAGGCCAATTTTTTACTTCAAAATTTCTCTAATGAGTATATATATATCACCAATTATAATTAATATATAATATAATATATGTTTATAAAATGGATCGCTTCATCAAATTAAAACCTTACTTATATCATACAAAACGTTATGTGTCAAGGTTTATACTATGTCTACCATGACTATCGTTTATTCCAACCATATGAGTTATGGTCTCGACATAGCATTTGTACATACTAACCTTCTCTATTTTATGCGATGCATTATTTTTATAAGGCACGTCATTAAGCTTCCATGTTTTGATGTGGTATAATTTTTATAATCTTTCTAACATTGGATTACATTATTATAGATATGTGTGTGTGTTTTTGTGTCCAAAAATTTCAATGTATTTACGCCATAGTTCATAGTACTTTCACCACTACTCATTTACCTACCATATCAATGGTTATTATGTCACCTAGGTTAAGATAAATTATGCTCGTTGTTCACAAGGTTTTTACTCTTGAATTCCTAGAATTAATCTGATACTAAAACACACATTTACCATTGAAAAACCTCATAGGTATACGTTGATGAGCCTCAATATCACAACAAGAATGTTGAGACTCCTAAGGCTACAAATTTAATTATCAACCCACGTTTTGTACAAACTTAAGAGGTGAAAATGTTATATGCACAGTAGGTCAAGCTCTACTCATGCCACCTTCAAGAAATGGACTAGATCAAGGCATACAAAGACCATTCTTTCAGATAACTCAAGGAAATAAATTGCATGAAAAGAGAGAGTTCTATTCTAATTACAGGAATGGAAACAATATTCTAGTTGCAGGAATGAATGCTACTTATCTAAATGTGAAGGCTAAGCCTAGTTGTAGGAATGTAAATACTGTGCTATTTTCATAAATGGAAATACTAATCTAATTGTAGAATTTAAACTCTATTCTACTTGCAATAATGTGAACATTAGTCTAATTGCAAAATGTGAAAAGTTTCTTTGAAAAGGAAATGAACTTATGAAACAACAATGCTTGTAATTGATACACTAAAGAAGCATAAATTCAAGAAAAAAAGCCTAATATACTCTACATTGATAAATCACCCTTTTAATCGCCTTGTTCAAATAAACTTATCCTTAGTGACAAAGTCCATGTGCATTTAATAAGAAAATCAGCATTTCTATTCAAATTCAGAAATATGTCCTCTAACCCTAATTGTAAAATTGTGTTAAGGTGAACAAAGGGCAGGTCTAAAGTGGTCTTTGCTCATCCTCAATCATAGGTTCAGAGCCTAAGGTTCATTATTCAAGCCAAAGAGACAAAAGCCAAGCTTTTGGTGCAAATCTGGTCAATTTTACATGGTGCTACAAGATGTAAAAGATTGTTACATGGTTACTACAGGATGCTACGGGATTACACTATTTTTCTATAGTATTAGATCCATGAGAATCCTGAGTGTGAAAAACGTGTATATGAAGGTACATGAAGGTTGTATGAGGCTTTTTCCAAGCCTAGCACCTCTATGAGTCTCATCTTGCACAAAATCAAATGCACACAGTGTCCTTCAATGACCAAGAAATATAGTTTCAGTGGCAGAGTTTTGAGGCCAATGTGAGATGAAGGGGAAGAGGTAGACAATGATAGGAGAAATGTAGGATGAGTGTACCAATCCTCCAAGCCACTAGTAGTACATGCAAACCAAAAAAAATTTCCTTTTTCTTTTCGGTAGAAAAGAAGGCGAAACTAATGATCAAATTGCGAAAAAATGAACTAAATAATAAAGGATGAGTTGAATGTTATTACATCAAAAGAAAATCTAAATTGCAGCATGCATCTTACCTGCATCTAGGAAATCTTAAAGAAGAATGTGATTTAACTCTTAAATATGAAAAAACAGAGTATGTAAAAGAGCACTGGTCTAAGATCTAACAACTACAAGGGGAAATAACCACATATTTTTGGCTTGCTACTGCATACTCTTCAACCACACTTCCCATAAGAGAGATGGTAACGAGACCTACAACAACAATTTTTACAAGTAAACTTCTACTAAGAAAGAAAGAATTGCTACTACAAAAAGTAATACATAGATAAGATATTCAAAGAGAGACTAGAGCCTCCAGGCTGGGCCCTAAACCAAGTGGACTCAACCCTTTGAAAAAACTTAGAGGTGAGACAACAATAAACTTTTCATTGACATAAGATAAAGTTCAAGTACATCATGCAAAGGGAAATGAAAATGACAGGCTCCTAGCTCTTAACATCTCTTCTCTGATAAAAACTTATGAATCATATTGAGCCCTTAGCATTGTTTATTTATACAAAGATGATTGAGGGGAAACCTCCTTGGAAACAGGATTGCTTCTCTCTAAAATCTCGAAAAAAAGTGGATCTATCTCCCTTAGATCCTCACAATTACTTGAGTGCATCAACTTTTAATATACTTCAAGTTGTAAGTGAGTGATTTTAGGTATCAAGTTGTGTTGAAGGAGAGTAAATGAAGGGGACAAGCCTCCTACATCTCCTTTAGTTGTGTCCAATGTGCCTCTACATAGTAAATGCACTAAAAAATTATCTTTTTCCTGCACATTAACCACATTAGGACATGAAGTATGACACACATCTTTTAGTTTCCCTATTAAGCTCATTATAGAAAAAAAATATGTTAATTAATGTAACACCCCCTCCTCCTAGGTCCACCAAAGCAACCTGCCAGCCGAGGTAAATATGCGACGAGAGAGGCTACTATAAAGGATTCAACTTCCTTGCTAACTTTAAGGAAATGGAACCGATAGAAAATATCAAACAAACCCATCCACATCTACAACAACATCCTCAGGAGACATGGCAGCCACTTAGAGAGCCTCTCCCTAAGTCCCACTGATGATTTAAGCATTTTAACCCTTGGTCACTCTCATGCGATATGCATGACAGCGTCCAACAACCCAAATTCGCTCTCATAGGCATATGTGCCAGTGACTGTGGAATTTCCTCAGTAGTCTTTTACCAATGACTCCGAGATTGGAGCCACTTTTCTAGCCTAAAATCCAGGTCTCTTACCATAACTTGTTACAACCTTCAAAATCCATCAAAGACATTATAACAATGTGGATAAATAAAAAATCAACCTCAGGACTAGGCTTGAGCATACCCAACCGAGACTGATATTATGTCAAACACTTGACATCAATGCAACCTACAGGTCTAGGATACAAGACAAAGCACAAATGACTGAAAGAAGTTATGAAACATAACCAAAATAAGCACCTGCTTCTCCATTGAAGTATTATATCATCAATTAGGTCTTGCATCCATCTATTTAACAAGTACAAGTAAATACATGAAATAACTATGACATGAACCAGTCATTTAACCATGCTTATAACCAGCATTAAACCATATAAATATCATAGATATAACAACCATTAGATCCACATATAAACCACTGCAAAAGTAAGAGGACTTAGCTTTTATTAATTAAATGAAAATCCAACCAGGTTCAGAACTTCCACGTACCACCCGACCATAGACATGGCTGAACCAAATATCTCTTTCAACCAGTCACCCCTGTGACATATTCCAAACATGAATGTGGGATCTCATAGAACAACCAATCCAAAACAACCAAACGAATCTAGAGGCTAAACCACGAACTTTACCACTTCCTTCTTCAGATTTTGCATAGTAGAACTTCCTCACTTCCATCAACATCTTCTGGTATCATGGATGACTCAAGTATGGCTTCGCATGAAACTTCCTCAAGATAAGATTCTTGAGCTCACTGAAATTTGGCACATAGATCCTATCTCTAAATCTCACCAAACCAACTTTCGTGAGATGATAGTCTGCATCCTGATCACCTGCACCTGTACCTAAACCTACACCTATACCTATGCTCTACTGTAACCTTTGTATAATCTCCATTTATTTTTCATCGCGATGTCCTTCCTGCAAAATCCTATCTTGTAACTCTACCCCATAAGAGCTCATAGATGCTATATGATTTACTTGTACCTTCCTACTAAGAGCATCCATAACCCGATTCTCCTTCCCTTTGATGTATCTGAATTCGAAGTCAAAATCACTAACAGTATAGAATCATCTAGCTTGCCTCGCATTTGGATTCAGCTAATCAAACAAATAACTCAACCCACTTTGATCGCTCATCAACGTAAACCTCCTTCCAAGAAGATAACGCCTCAACATCTTCAATGCATGTATAATCGTTGCTAGTTCAATATCATGCCTTGGGTAGTTATGCTCATGCTCATTCAATTTTCGTGACTCGTAGCACCGTACATGTCCTTCTTGCATGAAAAATCATCTAAGTCCTCTCTTGCAAGCATCTGTACACACTACAAACTCCTTGTCCAAATCCACAATCTTTAGAACTAGTGCATGTGTCAACGACTACTTAAGCTGATAAAAATTATCCTCACATTCTTCTGTCCATTTAAACTTCTTACCTTTCCATTGTAATGATGTGATAGGATATGCAATGCATGAAAATTTCCTAATGAACCTCCTATAGTAACCTGCCAATCCCATAAAGGATCTCAGGTCATCCACATTCTTAGGATTTCCCCACTCCATGAGGGCCCTTATCTTTTCTGGATCCATTGCTATGCCATCCTTCAAGAAAAACTGCCCCAAGTAATGTACCTCAGTCTGAAAGAAGCTTCACTTGCTAAGTTTAACATATAACTAATGCTTTCTTAGCAACTTCAACACTACTACTAAATGCTCGACATGTTATTCCTCATTCTTAGAATATACCAATATGTTGTCAATAAATAAAATAACAAACGTGTCCAGATAAGGACGCCACCCACTATTCATCAAACACATAAATGTAGCCAAAGCATTAGGCAAACCTAATGGAACAACAACAAACTCATAATTGCCATACCTGGTCCTAAATGTAGTCTTGAAGATATTCTCTTCCTTGATGTGTACCTGATGGTATCCTGATCTCAAGTCGATCTTAGAGAACATTGCTACTCCCTTCAATTGATCAAACAAATCATTGATCCTTGGTAAAGAGTATACATTATTCATCGTTACTTTGTTCAACTACCTATAGTCAATGCACAGTCTGAGAGTACCATCTTTGTTCTTCACGCAAAACATTGGTACACCTCAAGGCGATACACTCAGCCTAATGTACCCCTTGTCCAACATTTCATTCAATTGCAACTTTAACTTAACCAAATTAGTTGTGCTCATCCTGTAAGGTGCTTTTGATGTTGGGGCTACCCTTGGCAACAAATCAATGAAATGACTGCCTCCCCATGAGGTGGAAACTTTGTAATTTCCTCAGGAAATACATCCTGAAATTGCTACAAAACTAGGTACCTTCTTAACACATCGACATCCTCAACCTCCTTACCCTTGTCACTAGGAATGTTTACTACAAACATCACACAACCTTTTTTGCATGAGCTTAACCTGGATAGCGGAAACCATCCTCACTCATGTAGGCTTCTTCGTTTCCTACAAAGTCCTCTTTCCCCACTGTCATCCACACACTCAATGGATTTGCCATAACAGTTTACCTTTCTTCTATGAAGATACAACCAATCCATTCCCAACAACATATTTTATGATCCCAATGGTAATACATTCAAATGTGTTGTTGTAGGGACACCATTTAACTCAAATGCACAAGCTTTAACCCAATGGTGAACTCTCTTCTTTGTATCTGTAGCCAACTGTACCAACCAAGATTCTGCATGCACTTCATTTCTCAAACCACACTTATCCACCAAGTCATGATTAATATAACTATAGTTAGATCTAGGATCAATCAATATAGAAACAACTTGATCACAAAGCTTACAGTCCATCTCAATGATCGATGTCTGATCATCTGTGTGCCTGTTGTTCACAGTTGCATAGATCTAAGGAATGTTATCACCAACATCTCCAACTGTATGCGCCTCTTGAGCACTGTATATCTGGTGTCTACCACAACTTTTATACTGTTTACAATCCCTCTTACAATGATCCTTACCACATATCCAACACTGCAATGGTTCCCTACCACTACCTCCAGCCTGCTGCTCTCCATGAACTTTCTCAGCTGTATTGAACCTCTTGTAAGAACTGAATTATTTTTTTCTTACTTTCATCTTGAGTTATTCCTCTCTTTGGTGGCCACTTTCCTTTAGATTTCTCATTTCTTTTTAAGTCATGCTTATGATCAACTTTGCGCTTCGATTGTTCATAAAAATGCTTCAACTTTCGGATGGCCTCCTCCAATGATCTAGGATCATCGAACTCAATATGGTCTGTGTATGCAATTGGAAGTTCACTGATGAATATTTGAACCTTGGCCTTCTCCTCCTTGAGGTGCGACACATATATCAACAACTCCAAAAATCTACTATTATACTCATCATCTGTCATAGAACCCATCTGCAACTCATAAAACTCCTTATATTTTTCATCATAGTACCTCTCGGAAAATTACTTCTTCTTGAAGAGCCTTTCAAATGCATTCCAAGTCAAATATTACTCATGTTTAGCTTTGACATTCTTCACGTCTTCCCACCAAATATCCACTTTACCTTTGAGACATAAAGTGGCTATCTTTACTTTCATTTTTTCTGAATAATCATGCAATCCTAAGAACTTCCTCATACCCAACAACCATGCCTCTCCATCCTATGATTTCTTCATTTCCCCATCAAAGGTAGGTGGCTTTGCCTTCTTAATCTCATCCAGTAAGTATCCCTTATCACTCCTCCTATGAGGATGATAACTATGATGCTTATCAGAACCAGAACTAGAATAGTACTTGTGTCAATCACCTCTCCTATCTAGAGTGTCCAACAACCTGCCATATCTGATTGTGTCATATCTATCTAAATTTTGTCTACTAGGAGACCTAATTCCATATGCCCCATTAGTTATGTCCTCGTGTCCATGGCTGATCCGAAGTGGTCCCTGTCACTACAAATCTGACAAACTCTAAAGTAGTATCACATTCAACTATGCTTGTTTCTCTTGTGCCTGCATGATTTTGTCATTGTCTACTTTGATTTCTTCATTTTGGCTTCTTAATGTGTTTGCCAAATTAGAAGAGTGCTCCACACCACATTGCCCATCTGATGCATAGGGAGATTCTATGTAGTCTACCACCTTGCTAGCCATCTAATCTCTTTCCTACAAGGCATACTATGTCAACTAAACCAAATCAAAATAAACCAATGTACCTTAGCATAATTTGGGGAGGACACCTTGTCTACAAGATCATCAAATGAGCATGATACATGTATACCATATTCATAAGAACATATAGACATATATGAAATAAGTGTATCAATGCATAAACATCATTCTAGCTAGGGTGCAGTCATCAATGCAAGGTCATATCAACAATGCATGTTATGACCTCATGCATGAAAACAACCATTACTCCATTACACACATTTCCACATGCAACTATCAACGTGTATAACAAATGCCTAATCAACTATACATATGTATGAATGCATATAGTTGAGCGTATCTGATCAATTCTTGTAACCAACCTACAAGACTGATAGATGTAATCAAAGAATTGAAGAATGCACCTAACATACAAGGATGTAGTCAAGTGACATATAATCAAAATGTAAGCAACATATAATCAACATGTAAGCGAAATATAAATATATGAAACAATCATATACTTTCGACGACACATCCCACAAAATCACATCAAGTTCCTCATGAAAAGCTTACTACCATCATGATCAACATGATGCAATGCAACAAGCACATGGGATGCAAGTGTAGGAGACACACATGCAACTGGCATGCATGCATGAAAACCAATTTCACCTAAGCAGAGCACAACCATGCTCTGATACCAATCTGTAACACTCCCTTCTCCCAGGTCCACCCAAGAAACCTACTAGCCAAGGTAAACATCTGGCAAGAGAGGCTACTATAAGGGATTCAACTTCCTTGGTAACATTAAGGAAATGGAACCAACAGAACATATCAAAAAAACCCATCCACATTAGCAATGACATCCTCAGGAGACATGTCAGCCACTTAGACATACTGTCCATGAGTCCCACCAATGATTTCAACATTTTAACCCCTGGTCACTCTCATTCTATTGGCATAACAATGTCCAACAACCCAAAGGCACTCTCATAGGCCTATGTGCCAACGATTAGGGAATTTTCTTAGGATACCTATGCTTGTGACCCCGAGATTTGAGCCACTTTTCTAGCCCAGAATCCCAGCCTTTGCCTAGAACTTGCTACAACATTCAAAATCCATCAAAGACATGATAACAATGCAGATAAATAAAAAATCAACCGCGGGACTAGGCTTGAGAATCCCCATATGAGATTAACATTATGTCAAACACTTGGCATTAATTCAACCTACAGGTCTAGGATACAAGACAAAGTGTAAATGACTTAAAGAAATTATGAAACATAACCAGAAGGATCAACTCCTTCTCTGCTGAACTATTATACCATCAATTAGGTCTTGTATCCATCCATTTAACAATTACAAGTAAATACATGAAATAACAATGACATGAACCAATCATTTAACCATGCTTATATGCAGCATCAAACCATATAAATATCAGAGATATGATAGCCATTAAATCCACATATAAACTAGTGCAAAAGTAAAAGGACTTATCTTTTATTAATCATAGGAAAATTTGACCAAGTTCAGGACTTCCACGTACCACCTGATCATAAACATGGCTAAACCAAATCTCTCTTTCAGTTAGTCACCCTCGAGCCATATTCCAAGCATGAATGTAGGATACCATATATCAACCAAACCAAAACAACCAAGTGAATCCAGACGTTAAACCACCTCCACCCTCATAAAATAGTGATCACACTAAAACTGGTGCTCCAATCATAACCAAATTGAACTTGGAATGCCTTTGAGAATCCATCACTATCCTTGAGGAATTTGTTGTCTCCTTGTCTCTCAAGCTTTACCGCAATCTTATCTCGATTCACCAAGCCCTAAACCGAGACCAGTCTCTGAGGCTTTATCGCATTCTAAACCCAAATCACAAGGCCCTAAACCGAGACTTATCCCTCAGGCTTTACCATGTATCCCGCCAAAATTGGTTAATCGATTCCTATGCCTTTGGGAAATGAACCTTGAGAGAACCTCTGCCCTAGATTCTGAAATCTATCCAGAAAACCAAAGCTCAAAATTGAGATAAAAATCCCAACATACCATGGTATCTAGAAAAAGTCAAGGCTAAGCTGAAAACCACTGTCACAACCCGGAAAAACCATTCCACCGACAACAAGAGAACCACACACCAACATGCAAAGCCATGCATGTCTAAACTAGCTAGGAAATCATACATGTGAAAGGTTATCTGCAAGTATTCTTGCTGAAGCTACCTGATCCTGCTCTTCTTCCTTTCCCTTTTCTTGTTTTCCCTTCCTTTCTCTTTGCTTTCTTTTCCTTCCTTGATCCAGAGCTAGAGTGCTCCAAGAAAACTCTGAGTGACCAAGACTGAGAGAGAGAGAGAGAATAATGAAAGAGCTCCAAACTTGAACTGGAAAAAGGTTACGAACTGATCCTCAAAAGCTTTTTTATTAATGAGGCCTCCATTTTCTTCATTTTCAATTATTTTCCTTCAATTTCCTCCTCACATAAAATGTGTGACCTTTCAACTTACTTTTCTCCTATTTTTCTTTATTTGCATAAATAAATGTGCCAAAAATGTCTTTTTTTCTTTTAATGCCTTTGCCTTAGCTTTTTCCAAATTTCCTCAGCCAAAATACACATCCAATGATGCGGACTAGGATATATTTGCCCAACATTCATCTTGGAATACGTTTCCCTTAACTGTGGTCTTATCTTTCCTTTATTAACTTTTATGGCATGAAATTTTCATAAGGGTTGTTACAATTAATGTGATAAAATAGGAAATTATAAGCTATATGATAGAAAAATGGGCATTATAATATACCTACTGATGGGGTCCATCATCACCCCCTTGCAAAAGGTGTTTCTCACCCTTTGAGAAACTTACTCATTGATTTGTAGCTCATGCATGGCCCTGGTGGCCTCTCTGAGTTTTAGCCCTATCCAATTGATCTCCAATCTTTGAAAAAATATTTTGTAGGATGGGGTTATCTCTATGTCATTCCTCAATCGTTCATGGGAGTGATATTCCCTAATTCGTAGAGTGTGGGGTAGAGCATGCCATCTCATTTGGGAGGCCTAGAAACTCTCGATCGCCAATAGCTTAAAAATGTCTTCAAAATGGAGGAAAACTTGTTCATGTTTCTCTAGATGGCAAGGGGACAATTTAGGATTACCAAAGATAATGCTATGGTTTCTTATGATAGCCTTGGTATTTATTAACTCTACTATGATGTATAGGGGCTCACTCGCTTTTTTTGACATAATGTTTTTCACATCCTCAACCCTTGTTTCTTTATGGACAAGCCAAGAGGTTAGGGTCATCAGTTGTGCATCTCCCAACCTTGAATTGGGGTCCCAAAATTTCACGTCTATGAGGATCATATTGTGCATATAGAATTAAGCTACTATGGCACTATCTTCAATGCTTACTCATTGGCAAAATTTAATGAACTTCCTATAATACTGAAATAGGAGAGACTCATATTGTGCCAATGTCTTCATTTGAAATTGCAACCATTGTTCTTTGAAGAAGATGGCATATGGTTTGGATGGTTTCCTGTGTTGGATGCCCTCCATGGAAAAGCTTGCCATGGTGGCAGGTTGTGCTCCCTTTTCCTATAGCTTCTATGTCAACATATAATTTTATGATTGCAACTTCTCCCTTATGATTGATTCTTTTAATCCCAAGTTAGCCATTTCTTTACCCATTTGTTTCATCTTTTCCTCCATGGGGCCTGCATCCTCAAATTTGTTTGAATTGGTAATCTGCATCCACCAGTGAGTTTGACTTCTCTCATTTTCTAGCTCCAAGAGAATGGGGATTGCAAAAGTTTTAGGTATAATCCTTCCTCCAATAAACTTGTAATAGGATCCAAGATCAGGATGTGGATCAGGCTCTTGGAGTTCTTTAGGACCTTCGTCTCCCTCTTGAGGTGTTGTTTTTCTCTCCTAAAGCAGTTTCTCCTTATCCTATAGCAGTTTCTCATTATCCCGCAGTTGTTAAGTTTCTTCTTGTAATTAATTGACTTTAGTTTCCTTAGTGGTTGGCCTCCTTTGGAATGTTTAAGGCTTATTTCCCTTCTATTTGAGGGATGTGACTTCCTTAATTTTCTATTTTCCTCATCCCAATTCTCCTTCTCGGTGGCTGATAGATTCTTTAATTGTAATTGTGACTATTGATGAAGGTTGAGGCTTCCCTTGTTTGATCCTAGTGCCTTTTCTCCTTTTGAAGTACAAGGGCCCCTACTTGGGCTTCCTCCTTTTAGGTTTGATGGGTGAGCTAAGGGTTTCCAAGGTGGTAGCCACCTGTTGTCTACATCCCCTCCTAAGAGGCTTACTTTTTTCTCTTGTTTTCTCTTCTTCTGAGGTCTAGAGTGCCCCCCAAGGGTCTCCTTTAGTACCTATGGTTTCCCTTCCTCTTCCTTCCTCTCTTCTCCAACTTCTTCTTCAATTTCCTCCTTCTCCTCACCCTCTTCTTCCTCTTCTTCAAAATCTTCTTCTTGTTCACCTTCTTCCTTAGCAACACTACATTTGGTGGTCTCTTCATGTTTTTTCAGAGATTGGGCTCGAGTCTTGATGAAAGCCTCCCTATGCATGTCCACAAAATCAATCCATAGCACAAGGCTCCTGAGGCGACTTAAGGAATTGATAATAATGATCCTTATGATTTCATGGTGGAAAATGTACTGTTACTTCCATTCTCTCATCCTTTTTCTCTTTTCAATCATAGACTGAAGGAGAAAATGTGGAATATTGAGCCTGTTTGGGATGGGCAGCTATTTTTGAAACCAAATCTTGTCGAGTAGCCTAGAATAATAGACATACACATCAATTAACCATCCTTCACAAGATATTTATTTTAGGATGTTATAAGCCACTTCATCCCATGGGTAAGGAAGGATCTCCCTTCTATCTCGATTCGTTTCTTTAGCTAACTTCTCTTGAGGGAGGAAGAAATTTTTCTTAGTTGTGATGACTTATGTCCTATTGTCCTTGCCCCATCCAAGTCGTAGAGGTATTTTTTTCAATCTTCTAATGAGCTCTACATTCAAATGGATGGAAAGTCCTCTTACAACAATGGTGACCTTGTCTTCCCATTAAGAGTGGAGGGCCATGGAAAATTCATGGGTTATCTTATCATCATACCCATTTAGTTTTTCAAAAGAATCCCATCCATTAGTGAGTTATGGAGATATCTTTGACAAGAGGATTTTTGTCAATTCTTTTTGTGTTTTTAGGCTCCCTTCTATTAAAACCCCCTCCCATGTTTTCTATTGTTTCTTGCTTGAGTGTTCTCCAAGAATTTTCTGTGAATTTTTATAATCTGAGTAGCATAGGGTTTCAAGAAAAAGGTGAGAGGGTTGGTTCTATTCTTCTAGCTAGAGGGAGGATAATTGCATGCCAAATTTTAAATTATACTGCCACCTTGCTTCTCTCATATGCAAAAAAGGTCTTCTCTTTAAAGAAATTCAATTATGTTAGGGTTTGCTACATGATGTATGTACAGGCAATATTTTTAACCAAATTATTTCATTTATTTGATCATGGGAGGTGAGGAGAATGTGCTTCTTACCCTTCCCTATATTATTGATTTATGGATGTGGGGGTTTGGAGGAAAAGTATTGTCAATTCGGACCCTCTTTCATGTCTCAGCCCGATCTTGTAGAATTTTTCAGCAATCTTGTAGCAACTTTTTGTAATCCTATAGTAGTTTCTTTCGATCTTGTAGCACCTGCTATTTGACCTTGTAGCTTTTTTGTAGTACCCTAGGGGACCCTTGCTTATATATAACTCACCTCTCGTTGTCATAGTGGGCCTTTCTTACCATTTTAGGAATGATCTTCTTGGTACAAATAAAATCGGGGTTATCATTTTTACTTCTTCATGCAGTAGTGGGCTCAACGCGCTTTATGAGCTGGTACTCACTTATGATATATGTATTTCCTCTTTTGTATCGTTGGCCCCACTCCTCGTAATTATCACCCTCTCATTTGTTACTTTTCCTACGTTTCATGGATGAGTGAGTTAGCTTCACTTTTACTAATCAAGGGTGTCCAAGTTTACTGGCCACCTTAAACCTATAAAACTGGTTCCTTGTTCATTAAAACACATTCGAGCTACCATGCACTTAAAGGAAGAGGTGAGGAGAGTCATACTTGTACCTACCTGATGACTTCTAATTGCTTCAATGCCTGCATGCTTCTTCAAGACAGTGATTGATTTGCTAGTTTCTGGAGGTGTTATCTTTCATGTTGGTTGTTTCATGGACTAGTCCTTCATATAAAAAAAATATTTTTGTAGATATTCTATGATAGGTGCTTCACTGAGTGAAGTCTATTGATGCAGGTTTTTCAAATGATGGATCAATTTTCCATTGTTGGGGATGAACAATGACCCTGTAGTAGCTCCTAAAGTGTGGTGTGGATTCCTAAGATCACAAGGATGGTCCTTCAATGCTTCAGTATGGCTAAGTATTCACTCTAATGCCTTCAAGTGTCTTTGAATAAGGTTCTATGGGGTTTGTGTAGGATGCTAGAGGATTGGATCCTTTCCTATAGCAGTCAAAAAGTCACTTCCAAAATCATAACATCCATCATGAAATACATTCATAGTCTCTGATAATTCATCATGATCCCATTGAAAAGTATGGGGAATTTATATGGTGGTGAAAACAGTGGAAGAAGGGGTGGAAATGGAGTTTTTTCATGAACAAAGATTAAGTTTTGAATGGAAAAATGGCTAAATTGTGTGGATGAGGGAAGATGGAGGTGTCGTCGACTTCTCTTTCCATTCCCCCAAGGAAAACATTATATATCATCCCTCTCCTTATTTTGATCTCAATCCAATAGTAATTTTGGTCTATCCTGTGGCATTTCAGGAAAATCCTATAACATTGTAGGATTGAGGAATAATTGACTGAGATGGGTTGCTTGATGATGGTGGAATGTATGGATATGTGTGGAATTATGAAGGACATGTAGGAGGCTAGGTTGGGGGGTGGAAAAGTGGGATGTGGAGGTTTCTTCCTTTGACTATTTTCACTTTGACTGTGAATGGAACCCTACAAGAAAACTTGTTAGTAGAACTAGTGTAAGGGCTCCTTTGCTTTTGTTGTTGCTTTCACTTTCTCTTATTAAGTTTATTTCATTTTATTTTTTTGTTCTTTCCTGAGACCTACAGGATATCTATAAAGAGGTTTTCAATCTGTAGGCTTGCCTCAAGTGCCTCAAAGGAGGTTTTCGCATGGGGCTCTTTTCAATTATTTTTCTCTTTTTTCTACTCTTAGGCTGCCTCATGGAGCTTTTCAACCCTAGAGTTGGCCTTAGGTGCCTCACGGAGGTTTTGACCTAGCCCTTTTATTTTTTTTAGTTTATTTTTCTTTTTTCTTTTTTCTTTTCTTCCCTTTGCTGATCATAGGTTGGATGAACTGAGGGTTGTGAGGCCCCTAATTAAATTCAAATCCTTACTTGTTAATCTAGTAAACTCCTCCTTTGATAGAGACTGCTTGTACAACTTTAACCAGTAACCAATAATAAGAAATGGAATGCCTTCCTCATAAATTGTTCTTATTTGGATAGATTTGTTCTCATAAAAGTTTCCACCAAATAGGTGCCCAACCACCTTGCCATCAATTTTCCTTTGAAATATTTGAACTTGGAATTGTACAAAAGGGCCCAATCACCCTCTTGGAAGGCCCTTTCCCTAATTTTTTCATCATGTTAAATATTCCTTTGTAGTTGGAATACCTTAGTGTGCGTGAGAGCCTATAATATGAACTCATCCAAAACATTGAGTTGGAGAAACCTTTCTTATTGTCTGGCAATGATGTCTAAATCCAACTGTGCTACAATCCTCAAGGTATTTTACTCGAACTCAATGGAAAACAAGGACTTATTTTCATAAACCAGCTAAAATGGGGTGAATACAATGGTGATCTTCCAAGAGGTATTATAGGCCCAAGTGACCTTTACGAATTAGTCTGCCAAATCCCTTTTATTGCTACAGACTAGCTTTTTCAAAATTTTATCCAAGGCTTTATTCATGACCTCCACTTGGCCATTTTCTTGAGGGTGGTAGGTAGTGGATTTCATGTGTTTGATGTGGTGCCATTCCAAGATTCCTTCAATTATATTTTAGGTAAATTGAGCTCCTTGATCAATGTCCAACTCCCTCAAAAAACCATACTTGTAGAAGATGTACTCTATTAGGAATTTAGCCACTTTTTGCTTGGTTGTTGCCTTCACTTCCTTTTCTTGGACCCACCTTTTTATGTAATCAATGAACACAATGATATATCGCTTTTTCCCAAATGGGGGATCAATGGGACCAACAAAATCCATGCCCCATTTCTCAAATGGCTCTAGAGCCACTTGAGGTAGTAGGGGCATTTCAACCTTGGGTGAAGGCTTGCCCATCCTTTGGCACTCATCACATCTAGAAGTGTACCTCTTTTCATCTTCTTGTAGAGTAGGCCAGTAGTAGCCAACTTGCAGAACTTTGAAGGTTTTCCTCCTAGTAGCAAAATAGCACCACAGGGTCCATCATGGCATGATGAGAGGATGTCAAATACCTCCTCCTCTCTTACACATCTTCTAAAAATATGTCTTGGCTCCAACTTGAAGAGATTTCCCCTAATCCAAGTGAAAGGGGTACTTTTTCTTACAATCTTTCTCTTCTCCTTGGAGGATATATTAGGAGGGAACCTCCCAGCAACCAACTAATTTACAATATCGGCAAACCAAGGAGATACCACCGAGATGGAAAATAGGTGTTTCTCTAGAGGTTGATCATCTACCATCTCCTCATTTCCTATAGGCAAGATTAGTTGTGACAAAAAAACTGCAACCACGTTTTCTTTCCTTAGATTGTCAACAATGGTTAGATCAAAGTGTTGCAATAATAACAACCATCTAATGATTTTAACATTAACATAAGGTTTATTAAACAAATATTTAAGGGCTACATGATCATTATGAACAAATACTTGATATCCAATGATATAATGCCTAAAATTATTGAAAAATTGAACCATAGCTAAGATTTCTTTTTCAGTAACTATGTAGTTCATTTCAGCTTTAGAGAGGTTCTTACTGATGAAATATATGGCATAGCGAAATTTTCCTTGCACTTATCATAAGTTTTCTCCTACAACATTATCTATTTCATTGGTGTGGATGTGGGTATGCAATGCCCAATTGGTGCCTTTAAGGATTGGTGTAGTGGTCAATTTCTCTTCCAGTTCCTCAAATGCCTCTTGACATCTATTTGTGCAACAAAAGTCTGAATCTTTAGCCAATAATCCAAATAGGCGTGAATCCAACTTACCAAAGTCCTTAATGAATCTTCTGTAATATCCATCCAATCCAAGGAAGCTTCTGGTATGCCTTTGTTTTTTAGGGATATGGACCTTTCTAATGATGGAAAATTTGTTGGGATCAACCTGGATTCCCTCCTTGGATATGAAATGGCCTAGGACATTCCCTACATTCATAAAAAAATCACATTTCTTGGGACCTAGTGAAACATTCATCTCAATGCATTTCCTGAAGACTTTACACAGATTAGAAAGAGCTTCCTGAAAATCACTTCCATAAGGGATCAAATCATCCATATATATATCAACAGTGTCATGAACAAGGGAAACAAATATAATCAAAATTTTACTCTTAAAAGTTGCAGGGGAATTACATAAACCAAATAGAAGGACCATATAGGCAAATGTTCCCAATGGACACATGAATGAAGTCGTATCTTTGTCATCAGGGATGATTTGAATATGGTTGTACCCACTAAGTCCATATGGGGAGGAATATAATTTCTTTCTAGCAAGACCATCTAGGAATTGATCAATGAAAGTCATAGGGAAATGGTCCTTCCTTGTAGCTTTTTTGAGTTCCCTATAGTCAACACAAATCCTCCACCTCCCATTTTTGTAGGGCACTATGACAAGAGGGGATACACACTCACTATTATAAATGGGGTAAATGAACCCTCCATCTAAAAAAATTTGCAGTTCTTCTTCTACAATATCCTTAAGGGCAAGATTCATCCTCGTCTTGGGTTAATGCACAGGTTTGTATCCCTCGTTAATGTAGATATTACGAGTAAAAAGTAATGGATTCACCCCTTTTATTTCCTTATAGTCCCAAGCAAAGGAATTAATATGTTGCCTTAGAAAAACACATAATTTCTCTTAATTGTCGACTAAGAGGGAACGATTGATTTTTAGAGTTATGGATGGACTGATTTCCACAACCTTGGCATGATCTAGATAAAAATCATCAGAGCAAAATGCAGTCCATGGCTTGTTCTCAGGTTTCTCTAAGGGTTCCTCTACAAGCTCATCAATTGGCATGACAATAAGAGGTTCATTTTGTATGAAGTGTTCAATAAGTGCATCCTAATCTAGCTTCCTACTTCCTACAAAATTGTCTACTGTACAAACTAGGTATTGGGATGATTGATTCTTCTTCTTTTACCCATAAGCATAAATCATGCTCAACAGAGGGTTGAGCATGGGGGTATAATACAAGCTACTTTGAGATATGCCCATTCTTAATGGTCATGCTCCTAGCCTTACACATTAGAGGAAAATTCAACCCAAAAGTGGCCTCCTAAGGAAAAATAATAAAATAATAGTTAAAATAATAAAATAAGGTTTATGAATTTTGGAGGGAAAAGAAGAAAACTACTATTTTAAATTGTATTTTTGGCTTATCTCCTTATGGGTTTAATCAAATTTAAAGTGTAGAAGCTCGTTGGATGCATAATCAAATACCACATCCAATGAGTACCCATTATGCATACTTTTGATAAGACCAACATTGATTAAAAAATGGAGATACATTAAATTTTTATCTTCAAAATTTATGTATCTTCAATTTTTATTAGTGTGGGTCTTCTCAAAATATGCATAATGGGTACTTGTTGGATGTGGAATTTAATTCCGCACCCAACGACTCTCTACATTTCAAATTTTAATAAACCTATAAGAAGATAAGCCAAAAATACAATTAAAAAAATATCTTTTCTTCTTTTCCCTCGAAAATTATTACATGTACCTCTTTCTAAATTTAAATGGTTTTTAACAGTTTACGTATTATGATATGGAAATTACGTGAAAAAATCATGGGAAATTTTAGGCTGAAATTTCCTCTAATGACTAATGTAAGAATCAGTAGTGGCCAACCAAGGTCTCCCTAGGATGAGACGATACCCATTAAACATGGTTTTGGGATGTTGGACATGAAAATATATGGGATACTCCTAGGATTTGAAGAGACCATCACATTCTCAATAACTCTCTTAGGGGATATTATGGATATATCTGGAAGTTGCAACACTATGGTAGTCTTCCTGAACGCTCTTTGGAGGTTGATATTTAGCATGGTTTTCTTGGTCATAACATTGATTATAGCCCCAAGATCAATCAAGGTATTAGGGATCACAATGTTGTTAATGCGCACTTCCAATACTAGGCTACGAGGATCCAATTACTTTAAGAAGATGACGCTCCCAAGCATTATACCACACATCTGCCAAAAACATTGATAGTGGGAGCATTTTTTTCTCCTCCCAAGCCTCTTGAAACACTCTTCCCTAATGAGCTTGTTGTAAATCAGGACATATTTGATAGCCTAGAGAAGGGGTATTTTAATACAGTAATTCTTCGATTTTCCTAGAAGTTCAACCTCTTATGGGGTGTGATGTTTAGGTTGGACCAACCTTTTAGAATATGGAGGTATATTGGCTTGAGGGGTACTATATTCCTTCTCTTCTTCAAGATCTTTAGGTGTAGAAGGTGGGTGAGCATATAGAAGTACCTTCCTAGACCAAATGTTGATCTCTTGGATTTCCACAAGGTAGGCAAGATAGGATGTTTCCCCATTATAGACCTGTTGTGTCTTCTTACTGTTCGGGTTCAGGTTAGGTTGGGTAGGAATCTGAGGTTGCTTAGGTGGGTTGTTGTGGCGTATATATGGTTGAGGTGGAGGAGGAGGAATTAAGGTAAGAGGTTGGGTTTCCTAAGGCCTCCATCCTTGTGAAGGGTTGCCCCATTGAGGAGGCTGAGGTTGATATGGCTAGAAAGGTGGATTGATACGATTAGGAGGGCAATGATGAGTATAGGACCAAGGAGAGGGCATGGACCATGATGGGTAAGTTGAAGGATACCTAGGCTAGAAGGGTGCATTCTGATTTGGATTTTAAGGAGGATATTGTGTACCCTACATACCAGTTTAATATGGTCGAGGGCCTCGTCGTCTCCTTTGGTTCATGAAGCAAATTTTCACCAAGACATTATGTGCCCATTGGTATACAACCTTTAGGCCTAGAAGAGAGGGGATTTCATATGTTTCATGGTTCTCCTCAAAAATAGAGAAAACTTATATGGTTTTTAGTGGGCACTAATTTTTGGGATGCCTCTTGGTGCATCTGGAGAAAAATATGGACATTTTTGTTCTGCTTCCTTTTAATCTGCATAGTGCCCATCTTTAAGGAAAAATTATACAACATTTCACTCTTGAAGTATTCTAACGTACTCCCTATCTCATATTTGATAGTCGAAGTGGAGGGATAAGAGTTGACCAACACTTGACTGGACCTACCTCTCTTCCTTGTAGCCCTAAAATGACTCTTGCATACTATCTTGATGTCATCATAGGTCAGCTAGTAAATATCTCTTCCAGACAACATATTGAGGGTCTCCATTACATCCTCCCTGATCCCTTTGAGGAGTACAATCTTCAATGATTCAGGGTCAAGGGTACAACTAGCACTACTATATTTAAGTTGGAACCTTTCCTCATAATATTCTAAGGACTCATCTGGCCGTAGGTTTATCCTAAATATTTATTATTTTGTCTCCCTAGACCCACATTAATTGTTGTACTTCTCATTAAAGTCTTGCTACATTTGTGCCCAGGTAGTGATCCTGCCTCTAGGTAGGTTCATAAACTAGTGTAAGTCTGCATCATTGATGGTGGTGGGAAAAAAATTCAACTTATTTTCATAAAACGTATAGTCATATGTCCTACAAACCATAGCAAACTCAAACATGAACATTTTAGCATCCTAAGAGGCTAGGATATGGGAGTGTGGAAGAGCGGTCTAGCTTATATTATTCATCCTAGCCTCTCCATTAGTCTCTTGGATAGGAAAGAACTCATTCTTCATGTTTTCAACCATGTTTTGGATAGGTGATTTAGGCTCTTCCTCCCCTATGTGTTCTTCAAAAATTTCAGGTTGCTCACCTAAAGGAATTTCTAACTCCATTGTGGTCAGAGTGGGAAGTTCACCGTCACCAAAGAAGAGTGATTGTTGACCATTGGAATTAGGGAATTTTGAGATCTAAAATGGGCCTCCTCAGAAAAATGTACAACCAAAATAAACTTTATAAGAACCAATATGATTCAAGATAATTATGTCAACCATGGGGCATGATTCACCATTTTTAGAGTAAAAAAACAAAAATATTAAAAAATAATAAAATAAAAAAACTAGTTTTTCAACTTATCTCCTTAAGTTTTTTCTCAAATTTCAAGCCAGAGTACTTGTTGGATGAAAAATTTAATTCCCCATCCACGGAGTACCCATGTTGCATACTTTCGATGGACCCTGCTACATGAAAATTGAGAAATATAGGAAAAATATGATTGCAATAACATTTTTCATGTATTTCACATTTTTCATGTAGCAAGGTCCATCAAAAATATGCAACATGGGTACTCTCTGGATGATGAATCAAATTATGCATCCAAGGAGTGTTGCCACTTGAAATTTGAGTAAACCCATAGGGAGATAAGTTGAAAATACATGTTGAAAAAATAGTTTTATGTTTTTTCCCTTTAAAATTTGATGATGTAATCTAATCTTATTTTATTTTTTCCACTATTACTTTATATTTCCCTTAGGAGGAAAATTTCAGACCTCAAAATTCCCTTAATGAAGGGGTGGGGTTTTTTGGCAGAAATTTTCCTTGATTATCCCTACTCCTACGAGGCTTGAAAAAATTTGTGTTTTTTTTTGTTTTTCCTTTTTTTTAAATATTCTTCAGATCAAACAATGTTGATGCAAAACAAAAGATGAAAAGGAAATAAAACTTGGAAGTATAAACAACACCTACTTGGACACCTCCCTGGAAACGATGCCAAAAAGCAATGAGCCTCAGTATCACAACAAGAATGTTGATTCTGCCAAGGCTACTAACTTTAATAATAAACTTGGGGTTCATGCAAACTTAAGAGGTGACAATTCTATAAGAATAGTAGGTCAAGTTCTACTCATGCCACCTTCAAGTAATGAATCATATCAAGGCATACAAATACCACTCTTTCAGCTAACTCAAGGAAGGAAATTGCATGAAAAGAGAGAGTTCTATTCTAGTTTCAAGAATGGAAACATTATTCTAATTGCAGGAATGAAAATGTTATTTATCCAAATGTAAAGACTAACCCTAGTTGAAGGAATGTAAATATTGTGATATTTGCAGAAATGCAAATACTAATCTACTTGAAAAATGTAATCTCTATGGTACTTTCAAGAATGTGAACATTAGTCTAATTCCAAAATGTGAAATTTTTCTTTGAAAAGGAAATGAACATATGAAAGAACAATGGTTTTAACTGAAACAATAAAGAAGCATAAATTCAAGAAAACCTGCATAATTTACTCTACATTGATAAATAACCCTTTTAGTCATTGTGCTCAAAGAAAGTTAGCTTTAGTAACAGATTCCATGTGCATTTCATAAGAAAATGATAATTTATATTCAAATTTGGAAATCTATCCTCTAACCCTATTTGCATAATATGTTGCAGTGAAGAAAAGGTAGGTCTAAAGTGGTCTTTGATCCTCCTTAATCATGGGTTTAGAGACTAGGAGTTATTATTCAAGCCTGAGAGACACAAACAAATCTTTTGTAGCAAATTTGGCCAAGTTTACATGGTGCTATAGGATGTTATAGGATTGCTCTAGGATTTCTCTAGGATTGCTACAACATGCTACAATATTTCTGTTTGGCTACAGGATTGGATCTGTGAGCATCCCAAGGGTGGAAAATGTGTTATGAAGGTGGGAAAGAGTATATGAAGGTATATGAAGGCTTTATGAGACCTCCAAGCCTACCACCTCTTAGAGACACATTTTCTGCAAAATAATGTGCATGGTGTCCTTTAATGACCAAGAAATATAGTTTTGGTGGTAGATTTTTTAGGGCAATGTGAGATGAGGAGGAAGAGGTTGATGATGACAGGAGAAATGTAGGATGAGTGTGCCAACCCTGCAAGACACTAGTAGTACTTGCAGACCAAACAAATAATCTCTTTTTCTGGACTTGAAAAAAATGCCAAACTAATGATCAAATTGCGGAAAAACGAACTAAACGAGAAAGGATGAGTTGAATTTTATGAAACCAAATGACAATAAAGGATGGTTGAATTTTATTACATCAAAATATAATCTAAATTGTAGCATGCATCTAACCTACATTGATGAAAGTTTAAATAAGAATGTGATTTAACTCCTAAATATGCAAAACAAAGTATGTAAAAGAGCATTGGTCTAAGGTCTAACAAATGCAAAGGGAAATGAAAACATATTTTTGAATTTCCTACTACATACTCTTCAACCATGTAGAATTTCCCACTGTATATCACCAGATAATGCAATATACTAAAGCAAAATACTTCATCTACTTATACAAACAAACTTGCTGAAGCTTAATTTATTTTGAGCAAGATCAAATAGAACACATATAACAAATAATAAGAAATCAATCACACATGAACACAGGAGAATACTCTGGGGAAAGCCTCAGCTAAAAACCCCAATCTCTATATTATCATACAAGTGGAAATATGTCCAGATTACACAAAGCTTTTACCCACAATCTATCCATCTCTCAGTACAATCCCTCAATGCTGCTCATAGACTAAATAGACACAACATATGCGTTCCCTCGGTTCTCCAAGCCTCCTATTTCCTTGCACAGTTTCTCCATGGTCCTCTGGCTGCCACTTGTGTGAATTCACCTCTCACACAACTCACCAAACTAAGAAGTAACTGCGTAATCTCCAAAGAATGAATTCCTTTTGCATGCAAGAAATATCCTCAATGGAATATTCCTGCAACTGATAATACACTGTCCCGTCATCTAATCTCAACTGGGTCTCTGACTGAACTGACATGCATGAGTTATTTATGAGAGAATATTCAGTTATCTGAAGTGCAATAGTTACATGCATGCATGCATCAACCAACTGAACTCACAATCAGTTCCACAAACTATTGTAACTAATCTAACTAGACTTAACTTAGTTAACTGAGCTAACCAATTACAACTCAAAGTACAACTCATCCTGATCTCCTTAATCAAGGTATAACTTCCTCAATCAAAGGGGAAACCGTTGCATGTCTTCACATAGACTTCATGTTTGATTTCCTCCAACTCATTAACTCAGGATGAATTAATTAATTATTTTACAAACAACTGCTAAGATCAAATTTGAATTTTAATTCTCAATTTTAGTTCAGGGACTAACTAAAATTGGAATGTATCCTGAAATACTATTTATAGCAATGGTATTTTTAGCACTTCTATATTTAGCATTTCTTGTTGCTATTTTCAATACTCCCTATCCACAAGAAAAGGATTATCTGTCATCCCAATCCCGTCTCTGTGGAACTCAAACTTGCATTTTGACAATGCCTTAGTCAAAATATCTGCATCATGTTCCTCGGTCGAAACATACAGCAAGAACATGATCCTCTTCACCACACAGTCTCGAAGATGATTATACCGGATATCGATGTGCTTGGACCTGTCATGAAATATTGGATCCTTAGAGAGTTTGATACAACTCTGATTATCAGAATATATCACAGTTGGATCCATCCTCTAACCAAACAATCCAACTATAATTTTCCACATCCAAATGGCCTCACATGCTACCTGATTGGCAACCATGTATTCAGCCTCTGCTGAGCTAAGTGCAACTGACCTCTGTTTCATGTTGTACCAAGAAATTGTAGCTGAACCAAGGTTGAAGATTCCTCCTGAAGTGCTCTTCTGATCTGATGGACTCCTTGCCCAATCTGCATCTATGAAGCCTTGAATCTTAACTCCCTTTGTCCGTCTATACCACGATCCATACTGAGATGTGCCTATGAGGTATCTCCACATGCTTCACTGCCTTCCAAAACAACTTAGTAGGTTGAACCATAGCTTGACTCAGCTGGTTCACCGCAAAGCACAAATCTGGTTGTGGGTTCACTAGATACAGCAATGAACCCACAAGCTACTGATAAACAATAATAGTTACTACCTCACTTGAAGTAGCATCCTCCTTCCTCTAATTACCAGCAAGAGGAGTTTGCTTGGGCTTACACTTCTCCATGTGGAATCGCCTAAGTATCTCATTGCCATAATTTCCTTGAGACAAAAACACTTCCCCATCCTTCTACCACACTTCCATGCCTAGAAAGTAGTGCATAAGACCCATGTCTTTCATCTCGAACTCTCTTGCAAGGTCCTCCTTGCAAGACTTGATCAACTGATCATCACCTGTCAATATCAGATCATCAACATAAAGAACAATGATCAATGGCTTACCTTATACCATGATGTGGTAAACCATCATGGTAAAGGTTCGCATCTACTTCACTCTTTGTGAAACCCAACCCGATGAAATAGCTGTGGATCCTGTTGTACCAAGCACGAGGTGCTTGCGTCAACCCGTACAAATCTCTATTGAGTCAACACACATGCATCTAATGATCGAAGTTCTCAAATCCTTCCGGCTTCTCTATGTACACCTCTTCCTCAATCTTGCCATTGAGGAACGTAGTCTTCACATCCATCTAATGGATCTTCCTACCCATTTGTGCTGATAGTGCCAACATCGATCTGATAGATGAGTACCTTGCTACAGCAACAAAAGTCTCATCATAGTAAATCCCCTCAACCTATGAGAAACCACGGGCAACAAACCTTGCCTTATGTTTCTCAACACCGCCATCAGCTACTTACTTTACCTTGTAAAGCCATCGGGAACTGACCACTAACTTGTCCAGTGGTCTTGGGACAATATCCCAAACACAGTTCCGAATGATGGAGTCGTACTCCTCCACCATAGCATCAACCCAGACTAGTTGCTACACTGCTTCCTCGAAGGAAGAAGGTTCGGTCTCTACACACTCCCCAACCAAGGCCATGTAACCAGTGTACTGCTTGGGTGACCTCCTTTGTCTGCGCTGAGAAGATGGTTGTCCCACATTCTCTCTCGCATCCAACATCAACCTGTTAGCTTCCCTTGAGCGTTCCTGCCCATCTCTGGAATATTCTACATGAGTGGATGTCTTCACTCCCGGATCCTCTGCATGCGGCTACTCCGCATCAGTCTAAGGCTCCTCCTCCTTAGGAACTAAAAGTTCCTCCTTTAAATGCAACTTGAGCTCCCTCTCAAGTGATACTCACATGGCTTTCTACTCATCGAACTTCAGATCTCTGTGTATCATTATCCTCTAATTGGCAGGTAAGAACACCCGATAGTTGTGGGGTGTATCAGTGTACCCCACAAGTATGCCCAACTCAGTTGTTGGATCTAGCTTCTTCTGGGCCTCTTTGGTCACATGGCAAAAAACCGATGATCCAAAGATCCTGAAGTGACTCACATCTGGTCTCTTCCTAGAAAAGGCCTCTATTGGTGTCTTCATTCCCAGTATACAATGCAAGTTTCTATTATGCAAGTATATTGTTGTATTGCATGCCTTAGCTCACAAATGAGTGGGAGGCTTTGGTCATGCAGCATCGCTCGAGCTGCTCCCACAATTGATCTGTTCTTCCTTTCAACCACCCCATTCTGTTGTGGGTTATGGGGTGTTGTCAACTCTTGTTTAATTCCTTCTACTACACAGAATTCCTTAAACTGTTGGGTGACATACTCTCCACCATTGTCACTTCATAAGGCCCTTATTTTCCTTCCAGATTCTTTCTCTGCCAAGGCTTTGAACTCACAAAACCTTGAGAAGGTTTGATCCTTCTTCTGCATAAAGTAGATCCAACATCTATGAGAAAAAGCATCAATAAAAATAGCATAGTACCTTTGTTTAGTGGTGGAGGCTGTAGAGAATGGTCCACACACATCTGTATGAACTCGCTCCAGGATTGCTCCAGCTCTACTGTCTCGATCCTGAAAGGAAGATTTCACATACTTACCCAAGGTACAACCTTTGCATGTATCCACTTGCTCCAGTTTTCCCTTGGGAAGTCTGGTAGAAATCTGCAGCATGATCTTCAAGGCCCCATGGTGTAAGTGACCCAATCTTCTATGCCATAGCTTGCCAATATCTTGGCTCTGCACCAAACCTGCTTTGGAATTCAATGCAGCACAATCATCTACCTCCAGCTTGTAGAGATTCTTTACTCGAATCCCAATCCTCTTGGTCTATCCAGTGCCGATATGCCTCAAGAATGCTTTTCCTTTGCTAAAGACTACATCATAGCCTTTGTCTTCCAGCATAGCGATGGACACAAGATTCTTCTTCAAACCAGGCACATACTTTACATCAGCCAGGGTGAGAGGAGCTCCATGGTCCCTCTGAAACACAATCGTACCTTCACCTGAAACACGATACTTTCCATCATCGCCCATCTCGATGCGCATCTAGAGATCCTTCTCCTCCAAGGTACTGAAAAGATTCTTGTCACCGGTCATGTGGAATGAGGCTCCCCTGTACAGGTACCAAACACATCCCACCATCGATGAAACCATGCATGCGATGAGGGTGAAATCCAATTCGAACTGTGAGGCTAGTGCCTCACCAGCTGATCCCTTCGAGGATCCCTTCATGGATTTCTTCTGTGGACAATTCGTAGCATAATGGCCCACCTCATGACAATGAAAGAATCTCACTTTCGATTTTTCAATCTTCTTCCCACCATGGGAAGAAATGGATTTGGAATGGGAGGCCTTCCTTTTACCTTTCCTTGGCTTACTCTCTAAGGCTAGATTTTTTTCATGATCTCTCTTTGATGAAGATCCATCTTTGGCGCTTCTCCTTATCTCCTCCTGCATCAGATCTGACCAAAGTCGTTCCCAATCTGACAGTTTATCTCTTCCATTTATCGAGTCTTGGTAGCTATGCCAACTCTTAGGAAGATCGAAGAGAGAAAGACTCACCATGTCATCATCGGCTGTCGTGATCCTTACACTTCCAAGCTCATCCCTGCAGGTAGTGAGCTTGTTCAGATATGTAGAGACCGTGTTGCCCTTTTCACACTTGATTTTCCGAAGCTTGTCTTTGAGCGCTAGCTTCCTATGACTGCTATTGTTCTAATATAGATCCTTGAATGTTTTCCACATTGAAAAGGGTGTCTCCTTGCCATGGAGACTCAAGACTATGTGGTCTCGAACTCGCTCCAGAAGGATTCTCCTTGCTCTAGCCACACATTTCTTCCATTCCACCAATTCTTGGGCATTAGCAACTGCTGGCTTGGGGACTTCTTGATCAATGAAATCCTTCAAACTATTTTCCTCTAATACCGCTTCCATTCGATCCTTCTAGGCTATATAGTTTGAGCTGCCATCAAGGGCATACTCAAGTCTCAAACCGTTGAACGCCATCCATGAAATTTGAGATGTGATAAGAATTCAATTTCTATAATCAAGAACTTCAAACTTTGAACTTCTCCCTTCTTTGTATATTGTTCTTCACTTTGACCATCTTTGCTCTGATACCATGTAGAATTTCCCGCTATAGATCACTAGATAATGCAATATACTAAAGCAAAATACTTGATCAACTTCTACAAACAAACTTGCGAAAGCTTAATCGATTTTGAGCAAGATCAAATAGATCATATATAATAGAGAATGAGAAATCAATCACACATGAACACATAAGAATACTCTAGGGAAGGCCTCAGCTAAAATCCTCAATCTCTGTATTATCATACAAGTGGAAATATGTCCAGATTACACAAAGCTTTAGCTCACAAGCTATCCAACTCTCAGTATAATCCCTGAATGTTGCTCATAGACTAAATAGACACAACATATGCCTCCCCTTAGTCCTCCAAGCCTCCTATTTCCTTGCACAGTTTCTCCTCGGTCCTCTGGCTTCCACCTGTTTGAATTCACCTCTCACACAACTCACCAAACTCAGAAGTAACTGCACAATCTCCAAAGAATGAATTCCTTCTGCATGCAAGAGATATCCTCAATGGAATATTCCCACAACTGATAGTACACTGTCCCATCATCTGATCTCAACTGGGTCTCTGACTGAACTGACATGCATGAGTTATTTATGAGAGAATATTCAGTTATCTAAAGTGCAGTAGTTACATTCACGCATGCATTAACTAACTGAACTCACAATCAGTTCCACAAACTGCTGGAACTAATCTAATTGGACTTAACTTAGTTAATTGAGCTAACTAATTACAATTCATCCTGGTCTCCTTAATCAAGGGATAACTTCCTCAATCAAAAGGGAAATTGTTGCATGTCTTCACATAGACTTCATGTTTGATTTCCTCCAACTAACTAACTCAAGATGAATTAATTAATTATTTTACAAACAACTGCTAAGATCAAATTCAAATTTTAATTGTCAATTTTAGTTCAGGGACTAACTAAAATTGGAATGTATCCTGAAATACTATTTATATCAATGCTATTTTTAGCACTTCTATATTTATCATTTCTTGTTGCTATTTTCAACACTCCCTCTCAACAAGAAAATGATTATCTGTCACCCCAATCCTGTCTCTGCGGAACTCGAACTTGCATTTTGGCAATTCCTTAGACAAAATATTTGCATCCTGTTCCACGGTCAAAACATACAATAACAACATGATCTTCTTCACCACACAGTCTCGAAAATGATGATACCGGATATCGATGTGTTCAACTTGTCATGAAATACTGGATTCTGAGAGAGTTTGATACAACTCTGATTATCACAATATATCACAGTTGGATCCATCCTCTAACCAAACAGTCCAACTAGAATTTTCTGCATCCAAATGGACTCACATGCTGCTTGACTGGCAGCCATGTATTCAGCCTCTGCTAAGCTAAGTGCAACTGACCTCTGTTTCCTATTGTACCAAGAAACTGCAGTTGAACCAAGGTTGAAAATTCCTCCTGAAGTGCTCTTCTAGTCTGATGGACTCCCTGCCCAATCTGCATTTGTGAAGCCCTGAAGCTTCACTCCCTCTATCCATCTGTACCACAATCCATACTGAGATGTGCCTCTGAGGTATCTTAGCACATGCTTCGCTGCCTTCCAAAACATTGTGGTAGGTTGAACCATAGCTTGACTCAGCTGGTTCACCGCAAAGCACAAATCTGGTCATGTGTTCACTAGATACATCAATGAACCCACAAGCTGCCAATAAACAGTAGCATCTACTACCTCACCTGAAGTAGCATCCTCCTTCCTCCAGTTACCAGCTAGAGGAGTCTGCATGGGCTTGCACTTCTCCATGTGGAATCGCCTGAGTATCTCATTGGCATACTTTCCTTGAGACACAAACACTTCCCCATCCTTCTGCCACACTTCCATGCCTAGAAAGTAGTGCATAAGACCCATGTCTTTCATCTCCAACTCTCTTGCAAGGTCCTCATATCTTATAGAGAGTTACGAAGGTTTTAAACTTTTACCTCTTGTACTTTTGTCTTTATTTTCTCTTTTATATATTTTCAAATTAGTCTCTCAAGGGTTTTGATAATCTATTACCACGAGTGGAAATGTTTTTATAGTCCTTACCATTTAACTTATATGTTTTTCATTGATATGTTTTAAAACCCATTTGTTTTTTTTTCGCTAAATCTTAATACACGAAAAGGGTTTTGTTAATCTTCTCTGAAATTTTGTTTAACAGGGACCATGAGTTTACCTGTGACAAAAAATTTCAATTAATTGACTGTAAAATTCCCTTTGGAATCTGTATCTTCCAACAGAGTGTTAAAATGTAGAAAAAAAATTCATAGGATATTCTGTAACGTTGTGTTAGACAGTTGAAATATTAAGGTTGTAGCCTTCTGTAGGCTGGGGCCTACATACTGGTAAACATATAGGCCAGTATAAGAGCCAGGGGGTTGGAGCTCCCTTCCAGTAGCAGCTAGAAAACGAGTGAAGGTTGGAACCTTCTGTAGGTTGGCACCTATGTACTAGTAAATGGATCAACTAGTATAAGAGCAAGGGGGTTGGAGCTCCCTTCCGATAGCATTTGGAAAATGAGTGAAGGTTGGATCCTTCTATAGCTCGGCACCTACATACTAGTAAACAGATCGGTTAGTACAAGAGCTAGGAGGTTGTAGCTACCTTCCAGTAGAAGCTGGAAAACGAGAGAAGGTTGTAGCCTTTTGCAGGTGGGTGCCTGCATACTAGTATGAGTCTACACCAGTACAAGATTGTAGACAAGTTTTTCTTATATTAAAAGAAGACACCAGCAGGTGGTTTTTCTCCCGCGTTGGGTTTCCACCTTAAATCTTAGTGTTCATGTGTGTTGCTTATGTGTGATGGTTTATTCTGTTATTACTGCACATGGTTACTGTTTAGATGGTTAGTGAAGTATTGATGCACTGAGTAAAGATCAACATATTATGAATTAACTGAATCATAAGTTTGCTAGATATACACTGCTTGCTTTAAAGACAGTTGCATGTACATACGAGTTACCTTCATTGAAGTAGCGTATATAAATCTGAGTATGAAATAAAAAAGTTATTGTTTGATAATACTGATTCACCCCCCCCCCCAGTATTATTTCCAACATGTTGAATGGCCGAAAATATTATTGATGTTGCTAATTGTATGAGGATTATGTAAGCTAACAGAATATTTCAGAATAACTCTGGTCAATTCTGTATCTAATTCAGAATTACAATTTTTTAGTATATTGAGATTTGTACCTAGTTTGATCTACACAAAAGTGGGTATACACACGAGTTGCCTTAAGTGAAGTAGTGTATACATGTTGGCATATGAATGGTCAGGGTTTCAATTGATTCTGTGTGTTGTTGCAATATTCTCATTTCAGTTCTATGTTCTGGTTATAATGATCTAATTGTTCTATTTGAATTAAGTTGGTGTTTGCTTCATTTGATATATAAGTTGTGATGTATTAAAGCAGGTGGATCGAGTGTGAAAATTTATGAGACATGGTCCATGGATGTTGTTGAGGGTTGGAGATCCCTTCCAATAGGAGTTGGAGAACCAGTGAAGGTTGTAGCATTCAACAGGTGAGTGCATGCGTAGTGGCATGAGTCTACACCAGTACAATAATGTAAGAAGTTTATGATTTTAATAAGTTTGAAGACTGAGATGAAATCAGTGGTGGTTTTCTCCCACATTGCATTTCCACCTTAAATTCTGGTGTTCATATGTGTTTCTTATGTGTGATACTTTATTTTTTTCTTACTGTACCTGCTTACTTCTTACCAAATTCCTGATAAATCTCTTAAATTTTGGTTTAAGTTTAACATATAAACAATTAGTTGTTTTACAAGTTTACTAGGTATATGCTAGTTTCTTTTACAATAGTTATGTACATACGCAAGTTGGGTTCAATAAAGTCATGTACATATTTCAGAAAATAAAATTATTATTGTGAGTTCTTAAAATACTGATTCACCCACCCTCTTAGTATTTTTCCCAACAATTGGTATCAAAGCAGGTCCTTCCAAAGAAGCTTGATCACTTGAAGGAATATTTTCCAAGATGATAAATTAAGATGGAACAACATCTATCAGGCCACCACTCTTTAATGGAAATAATTTAATATATTGGAAGAGAAGAACCAGATCCTATCTTCAGTCCCTTAGAGAATATGCTTGGGCAATTGTGGAAGGAGGTTACCAATATCCAGTCATAGTTCCTACATATGCAACAGAAAATAAGACGTATGAAACCAACGCCAAAGTTGTAAATGCATTATTGGGAAGTCTAACAAAATCAAAATTTGTCAAATTTATGCAATTAAACACAACAAAACAAATATGTGACAAAATCTTTCAAAGCTATGAAGGTGGTATCAAGGGAAAAAGTGCTAAACTCCAAATTCTCAGAATTCAATATGAAACTCTCAGAATGCATAATGATGAAAGTATTGCTAGTTTCTTTCTACGTATAAATGAGATTGTAAATCACATGAAAAAATTGGGTGAAGAAATAAAGGACACCACTTTAGTAGAGAAAATCTTAACATCTCTAACTCCTAAATTCGAGTCAAAAATTGTGTTCCATTGAAGAGAAGCAGGATCTGCAAACTCTTACTGTTGTTCAACTTCACAAGATCCTTCTTTCTTTTGAAATGAGGAAAGGAGGTCCCTCAGAAGTCAGAGAAGCCAAATTTAAAGAATCTGCAAAAGGAAAATAAAATAAAAAACACAAGGAATCAAGATATATATCAAAAGAAGATGATTTGAACTTTGTAAAGAACTTCACTATGGAACTGGAAGGTTCGGAGGTAAACTTCCATTCAAATGGTTTTCTTGTCGTAGAGTTGGTCATTATGCTGCTAAATGTCTTCATAAAGAAAACCATGACAAAGGGAAGGATACTACAAAAGGTAATAGGAGACAGTTTGAAAATAGAAGAAGTTATTATACTCATGAAGATAGTGTGGCTTATCAAATAGTGAAGAAGGAGATTCTGATCAAGATCATAAATTACTCATGGCTTTTGAGAAAAATAGTAGTGAGTCTAATGATAAATTTGTGGATGCTTTAGAGGAAAAATATTTCTTTCAAGGAATTACTCAACTCAAAATTTGGTTGGAATAAAGCAAAGTAGTCATATATAGTTGAAGCATCAACTCATAGAAAACGAAAAGCATAATTATAAGTTAGAATGTGAAGTAATAAGTATAAGAAAGGAACTTGAGAAAATAAAAACTTTGAATCTTAGATTTTCTAAATGATCTGAAACCTTAGATGAATTTATCAAGGTACAACGCTCTCCTCTTATGAAGACATGTCTTAGGTACACTAGAGAAACATCTCAAATAGAAAAGTCTTAACTCACCACTGGAAGCTATCTAAATGTAGCAAAAGCGAGTCAGCAAAGATTCAGTGCTCAACAAAATAATAAAGATATTCCACAGGTAAATCATGTTCACTCTAATCCAAGGATGAACAACAACAAAAGAAGCAGTCAAAAGGTAAACAACACTAGAAGATTCTATGATCACAAAAAATTCTTCTTTAATGGACAATGTTTCTCATGTCATAATTTTGGTTATAAGGCTACTCAATGTGTTGCATACAAAACCATCATGACTAGAGAAGCAAGAAAAAAAAGGAATGAGACAGGAGTCAAGAATAACACTTATAATATCTTCTCACTTCTTAAATATCAAATTGAATGCTCATTTTTTAATAACTTTAGACATGAAGAATCTGAATGCAAGAGAAAATAACAACCAACATCTCAAAAAGTGAAAATATCAACAAATTCTAAGGTATGGAAAAGGAAGGAGTTATAGTCTGAAATCTATGGCATAACATTGTTTGCAGAAGGACAAGAGAATAAATGGTGCATTGATAGAGGATGCTCAAAAAACATGACATGTTATAAAGATAAACTTATCATAAAATTATTTAGAGAGAGAAATGAATGTCACTTTTGGAAATGACTCACTAGCTATCATTAAGGGTAAAGGTTTTTCTTTTATAAAAGAAAACGTTAAAGTTGGTAATGTTATGTATGTTGATGGATTAAATCATAGCTTATTGAGTGATATAAAAATGTGTAACCAAGGAAATGAGGTGGTATTGTGATCAAAAGAATGTGTGGTTCATGAACTTGACATAGGAAATACCATGATGAAAGGAACAAGAACCCCGAGAAATCTGTATATATTGAAAGGTGGCCAAGAACAATGTTACCTAGCCAAGGTAGAGGAAAATTGGTTATGGCACAAAAGGTTGGAACATCTAATCTTCTCTCAAATAAGCAAATCAAGTAGGCTCAAAGTTGTTCATGATCTACCCAACATCACCCTACTAGAAAATACCATATGTAAGTCATGTCAATTCAGTAAGCAAACCAGATTTCAATTCAATGCCAAAGAAGGATCAGAAAGTAAGCATCTTGAAATTATGCATATTTATTTGTGTGGACCAGTAAGGAAAAAGTAACCTTGTCGATAACAATACTATATCTTATTCATTGATGACTTTACTAGAATGTGTTGGATCGGTTTATTTAAGCCCAAAGATGAAGCATTTGATAAATTTAAAGTCTTCAAAGCATTAGTTGAAAATTAATTAGATTTAAAAATCAAATGTCTCAAATATGACCAAGGAGGAGAATACATATCAGATGAATTCTTTGATTTATGTGAACAACATGGCATAGAAAGACAATTTTCTATAGCTAAAACTCCTCAACAAAATGGTGTGTTAGAAAGAATGAATAAAACTATTCAACAAATGGCTTGTGCTATACTTGATGAGTCTGGAACTCTTGACACCTTCTGGGGTGAATCTGCAGAAACTGTAGTAAATATTCTCAACAAGGCTCATGTCCATGTGAATAGTGATAAAAATCCATATGAACTTTGGTATGGTAAGTCTCCCACTGTAAATAAATTTAGAGTTTTTGGAAGAAAATGTTTCATCAGAAATAATGATGAAAAACTTGGTAACTTTGAAGCTAGAGAAGATGAAGGAATACTTCTTGGTTACTCATCTAGAAGTAAAGCATACAAATGTTACAATAAGAGACTTTGGAAAATTGTTGAATGCATTGATGTTGTGATCGATGAAGAATGCACAAATCCCAACAAGGTAACATCGGCAAAAGAGGATGATGATGATGAATGCTTTCCCACATAAAATTGCAATGATATAGAAGAAGAAACTAATGAAGCACAAGAAGAAACATGAGACAAAGGAAAGGATCCATCCAGGCTTATTCAAAAGAACCATCCAAAAGCTCAAATTCTAGGAGAAAAGGAATCTGGGGTACAAACAAGAGGAACCATTGTAGGATCCCATATTTATTATCCACCACTTAACAACAAAATGTAAATCTAGCTAGTAAAGATGAATGTTGGGTTAAGACAATTGATGGAGAACTTGATCAAATTGAAAATAATGATACTTGGGAATTGGTTCCAAGGCCTCATGATAAAAATGTTATTGGGACAAAATGGATATTCAAAAATAAGTTGAATGAAAATGGAGAGGTCATTAGGAACAAATCTAGACTTGTTTGTAAATGTTATGCTAAAAAATAAGGTATAAACTTTGAAGAAACATTTGCACAAATAGCGAGACTTGAAGCCATTAAGAGTGTTTCTTGCACTTTCAAGTTTTCAACATTTCAATTATTATCAAATGGATTTAAAATTTTCTTTCCTTAATGGAGATCTAGAAGAAGAAGTATATATTGAACAACCAGAAGGATTAATTTTGGGGAAGGATGAAAACCTTGTATGAAAACTAAGAGAGGATTTATATGTGCTAAAACAAGCTCTGCAGGCATGGTATTATCGTTCTGACAAATATCTTCAGCAACAAGGTTTCACAAAAGGGTCCATAGACAACAACTTGTACACAAAAATTGAGGATGATAAACTGCTAATTATTGTTGTTTATGTTGATGATATCATCTTTGGCAGTAATGAAGAATCTATGAGTAAAAAATTTTCTTCTGTTACGCAGCAAGAATTTGAAATGCCTTTACTTGGGGAACTAATCTATTTTCTTGGTCTACAAGTGCAACAAGAAAAATACAGCATCTTTATCTCACAAACAAAATATCTCAAGAAGATTTTGAAGAAGTATGAGACAGAAAATTGCAAGCATGTATGTACTCCCATGATGACAGGATGTAGCCTCAATTCTAATGATGATTCTCCCGCAGTAAACCAACTAGATTACAGGTCTATGATGGGAATTATGCTTTATCTAACGGGTACCAGACCACATATCATGCATGCAGTTGGGATTGTTGAACATTTTCAAGTCAATCCAAAGGAATCACATCTTCAAGAAGTAAAGAGAATATTCAAATATCTCCAAGAAACCAAAGACTTTGGTCTATGGTATCCTAAAGAGGCATCTCTTACCATTCATGTATACATAGATGCGGATTGGGCTAGAAATGTTGATGACTAGAAAAGCACTAGTGGAGGTACACTTTACATGGGGCCTCGATTGGTATCTTCCTTCATCAAGAAACAAAGTTCCATTGCATTGTCTATAGCAAAGCAGAAGATGTGGTTGTTGCATCTTGTTGCACACAACTTCTCTGGATGATGCAAACATTACAAGATATACAAATCAAATGTTCTCCACCCATCTCCATCCTATGTGATAATACAAGTGCTATTATAATTTTGAAAAGTTTTATTATGCAGTTCTCCAAGACCAAGCATATTCCAATTAAGCATCACTTTCTACGAGAACAAGTGCTTGAGAAAAATGTTAAATTAGAGTATGTTCCCTCCAAAGAACAAGTTGCTGATATATTTACTAAACCTCTTCGCAGAGAAGCATTTGAATATCTCAAACATATAATGGGAGTTGTCTCTGCCTCATTTTGTTGTTAATATAGTCTTCTCAGTCTACATGTGAAAATTTCGAAGGTTGCTTTCTGTACACGAGTTTCATGAATCATAGTCACGTATATACACAAGTTTCTTTGTAGAGAGCCGCGTATGTTTTTCTCCGATAGGGATTCGAAACGTTGGTATAAAAATGTTCAAACTATGGATTCTCTGGTCACTGATTCAAAAGAGTTACAAGTTTTTAGTATATTGAGATTTGTATGCATGTTTCTCTACAGAAAGGAACACATACATGAGGGTTGCCTTAAGTGATGTAGCATATACATGTTGGCATAGAATGATTAGGGTTGTAGTTTATTTTGTGTGTTGATGCAGTATTCTGAGTTCAGTTCTGTATTCTGATTACAATGATCTCACTGTTATGTTTGAATTAATTTGGTGTTTACTTCACTTGATCTACAAGTTGTGATGTATTAAAGCTGGTGGATCCAGTGTGAAAATTTATTGAAACACAGTCCACATATGTTGTTGAGCGTTGGAGTCTTCAATGAGGAAGTAGAAGCTTCCTGTCAGTAGTAGCTGGTAATCAGATCAGGGGGTTATAGCTCCCTTCCAATAGGAGCTGGACAATGAGTGAAGGTTGTAGCCTTCAGTAGGTGGGTTCCTATGTACTGGCATAAGTCTGCACCAGTACACAAATGTAAGAATTTTTTTATATTAATAAGTTTGAAGACTGAGATGACACCAGCGGTGGTTTTCTCCCACATTGGTTTTCCACCTCAAATCCTGGTGTTCATGTGTGTTGCTTATGCATGATACTTTATTCTGTTCTTACTTCACCTTGTTTCTACTTATCAAATGCCTAATAAATTTCTTACATTCTGGTGCAAGTTCAACATATAAAGAATTAGTTTTTTTACAAGTTTACTAAACATACCCTAGTTTATTTTACAACAGTCGTGTACATACACGAGATGGGTTCAGTAAAGTTGCGTACATATTTCAGAAAAGAAAATTATTATTGTGAGTTTTTAAAATACTGATTCACCCCCCCTCTCAGTATTTTTCCCAACATGCACCACCTAAGAAGTTCAATACATCATATAGAGGCCAAGGATTTCATTGAGGGGAATGGAACAAGGAGATAGGATAGAAGCCCACAGAGTGTTGGATTTGTGGCAAGGACCATCATAGAAGAGATTGTACATAGAATTAGGGTGGTAGACCTCAAATATATAGTGCACGAGAGGAACAGACTATTGGTGATGTTCGTCAGATTATTCCATGTATCTATGCAACATTGGATAACAAACAGGAAAATCATCATACATCTATCATTGATATGGACGGTAAGATTTTTGATAAAGTTATTTCTATTTTGATTGACCCTGGATCCAATTATAGCCTTGTTAGTCCCGACTTGGTGGATAAGTGTGGTTTGAAAAAAGAATTGCATGCAGAGTCTTGGTTAGTACATTTTTCTACAAGTACGACGAAGCGAGTTCATCTCTAGGTAAGAGCTTGTGCATTTGATTTCAATGGTATGCCTACCACAACACATTTGAATGTATTACCATTAGGATCATGCATTATGTTGTTAGGAATGGATTGGTTGTATCTTCATAGAAACAAGGTAGATTGTTATGAAAAATCCATTGAGTGTGTGATGACAATCGAGAACAAAGAGTCTTACAGGGTAAGAAGAAATATACATCAATTAGGATGGTGACAACTATGTAAGAAAAGCGTACTCACAGAAAAGGATGTAAGCTATTTGCGGTGCAAATTTCTAGTGATAAGGGTAAGGAAGTTGAAGATGAAGATGTTTTGAGTAGGTACCCAGTTTTGCAACAGTTCAAGTATGTATTTCCTAAGGACTTTTCAGAGTTGCCACCTCACAGGGAGGTAGAATTTTCTATTGAGTTAGTGCTAGGGGTAGCTCCAAAATCAAAAGAACCTTACAGGATGAGCACACCAGGGTTGGTTGAGTTAAAGTTACAACTGAAGGAAATGTTGGATAAGGGATACACTAGGTCAAGTGTATCACCATGGGGCACACCAGTATTGTTTGTGAAGAATAAAGATGGTACTCTCAGATTATGCAATGACTAGAAGCAGTTTAACAAAGTGACCATCAAGAATAGCTATTTTTTGCCGAGGATTAATGACTTGTTCGATTAGATGGAGGGAGTAACAATGTTCTCTAAGATCGACTTGAGATCTGGATATCATTCGATACACATCAAAGAAAAATACATTTACAAGGCCGCATTCAGGACCAAGTATGGGCATTATGATTTTGTTGTAGTTCCATTTGGCTTAACTAATTCTCTAGACTTTTATGTTTTTTATGAATAGTGTGTTGCATCTGTATTTGGATAAATTTGTTATTGTGTTCGTTGATGATATACTAGTAGATTCTAAAAATGAGGAAGATCATGTCGAACATTTAGCAGGAGTGTTGAGGTTGTTGAGAGAGCATCAGTTATATGTTAAGATTAGCAAGTGTAGTTTATTTCAGATTGAGGTACATTACTTGGGGCATGTGGTCTCCAAGGAGGGCATCACAATAGATCTAGAGAAGATAAGGTCCATCATGGAGTTGGTAACTCCCAAGAATGTGGATGAGGTGAGATCATTCATGTGGTTAGAAGGCTATTATAGGAGGTTCATAAGGAAACTTCTCATAGATTTCTTATCCTATTACTTCATTGCAAACAAAAGGTAAGAAGTTAAAATGGAAAGAGGAGTGTGAGGCTAATTTTGAGCAACTTAAGCAATTGTTGACACATGCACCAATGCTAAATATTTCTGATCCAAACAAATAATTTGTAGTATGCATAGATTCTTGCAAGAGAGGACTTGGTGGAGTCTTTCTGTAGGATGGATAGGTGGTATGCTATGGGTCACAGAACTTGAATGAGAACAAAAAGACTATTCCACGCATGATCTTGAGTTAGCAGTGATTATACATGCACTGAAGATGTCGAGACACTATCTTCTGGCAGGAGGTTTAAACTGTTCAGTGATCACAGTGGTTTGCGATATCTATTAGACCAACCAAATATGATTGGTAGCAAGGCTCAGTGGTTGGCTAAAATAAACGAGTTTTATTTCGAGATATGATATATCAAAGGTAAAGAGAACAAAGTGGCAGATGCTCTTAGCAAAAGGGTACAGGTAAATCACTTAGCAGCTATGAGATCTTATGGGACATATCTAAAAGATAGGATCTTATGGGCAGGTCAAAAAGATGTCAGATACATGGATATTGTGCATAGGTTGTAGTAGAGCACATGTACGGGTACAATTAGTAGTACAACTACAGGTACAGGTGCAGGTGAACAAGATGAATAATATTGCCTTATAGTAGATGGATTGGTTAGATTCATAGATATGATATATGTGCATACAACAATGAGCTCAAGAAGGTAATCTTGATATAGTTTCATGCAAAACCATATTCAGGTCACCTAGGTTATCAAAAGACACTGATAGCAATGAAGAGATTTTACTATTGGTCAAACTTGAAAAGGGATGTAACAGAGTTTGTGGCTAGATGTTTTGATTTTTAGCAAGTAAAGGTGGAGTGTAAGCATCCAACTGGACTATTACAGTTGATTAAGATTCCAGAGTGGAAATGGGAGGTCATTTCCATGGACTTCATTACAGGTTTGCCAAAGACAGTGAGCCATCATGATTCCATCATGGTTATTGTCGATGGGTTGACACAGGTTACACATTTCATTCCGATGAATTCTCCATTCTCAGCTAGTGATGTAGCACATGTTGTCATCAGAGGTGTGGTGATATTGCATGGCAGTTTGAAGAAGATTGTGTCAGATAGGGATGTGAAGTTCAATTTCAAGTTTTGGAAGGAGTTATTTACAGGTTTCGGCACAGAGTTTGCCTCCAGTACATTTTATCATCTACAAATAGATGGACAGATAGAGAGGGTCAACAGGATATTGGAGGACATGTTGAGGATGTATGTGATGCGTCAGAAGTGAAAGTGGGAAGAGTATGTTCCACTGGTAGAGATAGCGTACAACAATCGGTATCAGGAATCATTAAGGATGAGTCCTTTTAAGGAATTGTATGGACAAAGTTGCAATACTCCCATCACCTGAAGTGATCCCGTGAGCAAGGTTTTGACTGGAACAAATATGTTGGAAGACATGGAACAAGAAATGTAGGAAATCAAGAAGAATCTAAAGGTAGCACATGATAGGAAAAAAACTATGCAGATAGGAACAAGTTGCTCAAGGAGTTCCAGGATGGGGAACAAGTATACTTGTGCATCAAACCGAAGAAGATCTCCTTACGGATTGGATCATGTGCTAAGTTAGAACCACGGTTTTGCGGACACTTCAGTACATTGAGAGGATTGGGCCCATAGCCTATCGACTTTTACTGCCTCCGACAATGAAATTCCATGATTTTTTCCATGTTTCATTACTTAAGAAGTATGTTAAATATGTTGATCATGTGATTGACTAGTCTATATTGCAGGTGGAACCAGATGGAGAATTCTAGCGAGCGCCTCAATGTATATTGCAAAAAAAGGTTCTCATGCTCCGGAACTGAGCAATTGAGCAAGTTAAAGTGCAATGGAAGAACTTTGGGCCCGATGAAGCTACATGGGAGATGGTGAACCAAATGAAGGCTATGTATCCTTCCTTGTTTTCCAGTTGAGGCAAAGCAGTTTTAGCATGGTGTTTTGGTATATTCTTTGGTATATGTTTTGATATATGCTTTGGTGATGGTTGGTATATGTATATGTATATATATATATATATATATATATATATATACCACCATGAGCTATTTTATAAAGCTCCAATAAGTGGTATGCGTGTCATGTCATTATGATTTTATGTTTTTATGTTTCATGTTGATTTTCTTCTCAACAAGTTGATCATTATAAATACTGCATCGATCTAAGTTATCAATTTCCATCAACAATTTATATTTATTACAACAGTTTTGTGGTTATAGGTGTTCTTGAACACCGAGGATGGTGTCCCCCCAAGGGGGAGGGTTCTCTGACATACCTGGTGAAAATTCCATGCAATAAAAGTAAATAAAGGCAAAATAATAACCACAGATGACGAGACACTTATTCCAAGTTGAATGTTCAGCAAAATCCTAGTGATGGGGATCACTTTTGATTGATAATGGCTAAGGAAATTGGCAGAGGCAATGGATAAGGCTTTTTAAAGGAAAAATGGCATTTTTGGCACATTTATTTATGAAAATCATGAAAATTAAGACAAAAAAGAGGTGAATGGTCACAGGTTGGATGTGAGGATGAAATTGAAGGAAAATAATGGAAAATGAAGAAAATAGAGGCCTCATTCATAAAACGGCTTCTAAGGATCAGTTGGTAACCTTTTGTCAGTTCAATTTTGGACCTCTCTCCTCATTCTCTCTGTCTCTCATACTCTTGGAGACTTAGAGTTTTCTTGGAGCACTCTTGGAGGGAATGCCATACTTGTATTCTTTGAGAAAGAAGAAAAGAAAGAGCAGGAAAGTGCAAGAAGGCAACTAGATTAGCAGCTACATCAGATTTGCTCACAGGTACCGAGTTGCATTTATGTCTCCTTCACTAGTTTTGGCATACGTGGCATATGCATGTGGATTTTTGGTTGTGATATATCATTGGAATGGAGGATGGCTGAGATAGATAATGGATTTCCTAGCCTTGTCATTTTGTGGATATCCACAGTGATAGTGGATTTACTTTCATCATTTTTTTTTGGTTGGTTATTGTCTTTCCTTAGCTTGGGTTGAGTTACTAGTCCTGGAAGCCCTGGTTTGACAATTTCTCTCGAATCCCTATAACAACTTGGGTTGAATTACTAGTCCTGGAAGCCTTGGTTAGACAAACTCTCTGGAAGCCCTTGGTGGGTTGAGTTATTAGTCTTGGAAGCCCTGGTTGGAAAAATGTTTTGGAAGATCTGTATAAGTTGCGGGTTGAGTTACTAGTCCTGGAAGCCTTGGTTGGAGAAATGCTTTGGAAGCCCTGGAAGGCTTGGATGGATACCAACCTGATGATGGTTTTGTGATGCCTGGTCATGAGGTGGAATCACTATTTGATGGGTTGAGGTGGATGGCCTCTAGAAGCCTTGTATGAGTTTGATTGATGTGTTCTATGAGATCCCACATTCATGCTTGGAATATGGCACAGGGGTGAATGGATGAAGAGAGATTTGGCTCAGCAATTCTAGAGTCAGGTGGAACGTGGAAGTCCCATCTCGGGTTTCAATTTTGCATCATTAATGAAAGGTTATTTCTCCTTGTATTTCTATGAGCATTTTAATGGATTATATATGGTCTACATGGATGTACTTTCATGTGTAATTTTTTTTCTATTATGTTGGTTATATATGTGTTTTATGAAAACAACCATGTATGGATTTCATCATGTTTTTACTTGTAATTAAATGATCAATGTATATATGACCTAATGGATGAAATGGAAGTTGACGTGTTGAGACATCAATGGTTCTTAGCGATTCTCAGCTATGTATGAGACCCCTATGCTGAGAACTATTATTTACACCTGTAGATTACATATTTGTGATATGGTTAATGAAATTCCTGTCATGGTTAGTAGGGGTCTAGTGAAGTTTTCAATCAAGGATTTTCTTTAATATTGTCATTTCCATGTTATTTTATTTTTCTCAAGAGATGGCTCAATTCTGGGCAGTGACCTCGGATCTGGCCCTGAAAAGGTGGCTCAAATCTCGGGGATAGTAGCATAACACTAACAAATTTAGTCTCTGGATGTTAGCAGGTAAGCCTATGAGAACAACTTTGGTTTTTTGGACGTTATCATGCCTATAGCATGATAGAAATTAAGGCTTAATTTGTCTAAAAGTTTAGTGGGACCCAAGGGCAAGTTGTCTAAAGTATTGAATTGATTCCTAAGGGTCCTGGCGCTAATGTTAAATGCATGTATGGTGTGTTTCCGTCAATTCCACTTCCTTAACATGACTTAGGAGGTCGAATCATATCATAGTGGCCTCTCATCACATGTTTACCCTTACTGGCTAGTTTCATGGGTAGATGTGGGAGGAGAATGTTACAAGTTACCATGGCGTATTAACTCAATCACCTGAGAATTTTTTACTAGTAATTATTATTTTTGTTTCTATAATTTCTCTATTTTAGTTTATGATTCTCATTCGTTTCTTAGACTTCATAAGAGAGAACATTTAAATATTTCGGCAAGATTTATGGTTTAACTCCTTTTATTCCTTTAAGGTTAATTATTTACACTAATTTGAAGTAACGACACTACTCAGTTTACCGTGTAGGATTTTTTTGTGAGACTTATAGTTATATTCTTTGTCAATGGTGTCTGTTAACACAATGTATCCAATAGGGGAAGGGGTTACCTATACTTTCAATTTTTATTGTGTTGGAAGTTTTTTACTTTATGGGCCAATGGCTCAGGTAGTTGTTCTTTCTCTCCTTAGATTAAAAGGTTTTTTGATATAATTTATGTACTTACCCATTTACGATTTTTTATTCGAAGGGTTTCATAAACAATTTGTTCTTCTTTTTCTACTTCTGTTTGTTTCTATAATAGGGTAGTTTATTATAGTTTATTATAGAGAGTTATGAAGCTTTTAAACTTTTACCTCTTCTCATTTTGTCCTTATTTTTTCTTGTAAATATTTGCAAACTCGACTCTCAAAGTTTTCGATAATCTATTACCACGAGTAGGAATGGTTTTATGGTCCTTACTGTTATTAATTGATATGTTTTAAAACCCACTTGGGTTTATTTTGCTAAATCTTGCTACAGGAAAAGGATTTTGTTAATTTTCTTCGATTTGTTTAATAGGGTCCAAGAGTTTATTTGTGTCCCAAATTTTCAATTCATTAACTATGAAATTACCTTTGGAATCTATAGCTTGCAACAAAGTACTAAATTGTAGATAAATGTTGATTTTAACAGATAACACGCTCGGGTTTATATTTATTTATCAACTTTATTAATAATGTCGTGGGTTTACTAACGATAAAACACTCTATATGTTCTTATCTTTAAAATATACATTTTATATTTATTTTACCGTTTCTCTTGTACAAGAAGCTGAGTTTTAACTTTAGTTTTGTTTCCTAATCAGGAAGGAAGAGCATAAAAGGAGTCGACAAATTCTCAAGGTAATTATTTTTTATAAAAAAATCTCTCTCTGCAGTCATTTTTCCCATTTTTAATTTATTATTTTCTCGGTATATAATCTAATTCCTACTTCGTTGTGGTGTATGATCATTCAGGTAATAAATTCATATTCAAGGCAAGGAAATTTTTTCCCTTCGATGTGTACAGTATCGACATATCTCTAAGTCGGCTCGATTCATCTTCTTCCAGGTCGGTGAACTCCAACTCTTGGTTCCCTACTCTTTCTAAGTGTGGTTGTTGTGCTCTAAATTCAACATTCTAAAATTTATTTAGTTTGATTGCCATCCATGATTCGTTATCTTATATATATTTTTAACTTGAAGAATTCTTCTTGCTCATCTAGGAAGAATATTTTTTACTAAGGCTACAAGCCTTTGTTGTCAATTGAAAGTCTATAAAAAGATAGTATATATATATATATATATATATATATATATATATATATATATATATATATATATAGTACATTTACACTCGGTTGTTCAATTGTTTACTTGTATATTTCCTTTAGTGTTATTTTGAAACCCGTAACGTAACAATTCTATTATATGAAGTATGGTATTTTACCTCTATACTTCTATAAAGTGAATGTATATATATGATTAAAATATTTTTCTATATATTGTTTTCATATTCTATTTCCATGGTTGGGTTTCAAAACTTTTTGGGTTTACTTTTTTGTTAATGGGAATCATATAAGTCGTTACAGTTATCATTAAAATTTCCTTCTTTGTATATTATTTCTTTTCATTTCCTTTCATATTCTTGTTCAAAATCTTCAAACAAATACATAAATTAAACATAACAGTTAGTCTTACACCATTTATTATTTTCTTCTCTTTCCACTATATAACATTTTACAGTTTATTTTTATTCTTCTTTAAAATAAATAGATACCGTAGTTAGAAATATTGACTTGGAACATTTATCTAGAAAATTAGTAATCAAGCACTTGGCTATTCCTAACCTTGACACTTCAAAACAACCAACGTCCCCCAAGCATACCAAGCTTGATTTTCTTTCTATTTTCTTTCTACTTCTTGCTTCTATTTAGTCTCATCTACTCTTAGAAATAGACAAAAAAAAGTAAAGACAGATTTGCATCCAATTCTCATTTACAACTCTTTTCGTGGTTAATAATTGTCTCCACCTCATTAACAGGTGGCAGATAGTTATCATCTCATTAATGAGATTTTGTTTACCACTCAAGACAACTCCCTATTTTCTAAGTTAACTGGCCAATATCATAATTTCTCAATTAAAATTACAATAAGTTAAGTTAGTATCAACACTAAATTGTTGATAATTAGAATTTTCAATTGTCTTTTTAGTTAACCAAAAATACACCTATGAACTTTTAATTACATAAAAAACAAACCAAGGAATATTACATGACATATAAACGCTTTTGTGGAAACTCCCCTTCCACAAAAACTTATCACTAGAAACGATGTCTCATAAATGGACATGGTAATTCACTTCGGTCTCATTGAATTGTACCATTTTTACGTAAGGATACTGATTAGCAATATCAAATTTCTCCATTTGAAAATTCAATCATACATTCAATGGTTTTTCTATTGTTTAAAGGCGAGGAATGGAATTTTTCCTACTATCTTTTGGATCATTACAGTTATGCGTTCGTCAACAACACCTTAGTATTCAATGAGGATGAATGACTAGCATCCCATAGTGACCTCCAGTACACTGCCCTAATCTAAATCGTGACCTCAATAGACACCTTCTACTATGATCGCAGCATTGAGATCACAATTGGTAGTGAGTGTGTTGGCGGTATAGTTTATAATCAATGAATTTTACACTATTATAGGTTTAAAATTACATTTTAAATTTGTATTATCAATTGCAATTTATTATCTAGAGGGAAGGTATGACACTCTTAAGAAGAGAGTCTGTGATAAATGAGTAGAAGAGTAGAGAAGACACCACCTTAAGATACGTGTTTAGAATAACACTATATCACTGATTTGGAAGCTTTCTAGTTCTACTATAATGAGAAGAGCAATAGCAATGCTAAGAACAATAGTGATAGAGTACTCATCGAAAGAATGACCACTCACAAAATTAGCATTTTTTTTTATTTTAAAATAATTTGTTTGGTACTAATAAGTACCAAAAAATAAATTTCCTTCCATCAAGGAAATTATGTCGCATCAAGGTTCGCTTCTCTACTTTAAAATTAGAAATAAGATTACGAAAAATTAAAAAAAAATGAATTTTACACGAAATAGAAATATTATGCATTTTCCAGAAACCTTGGTTAAAATTGCAAAACCTCAACAAAATAATAAAAAATCAAGACAATTTGATTGCAAATCTAGCGCTATAGGCCCTCGTGAGGTAAAGACTGATACAATAAAGTAATTGTTTAATTTAAATTTATATATATTGAGAAAAAGATAACAATAGCTGATTAAATTATTTCATTTATGGATGATATGAAATATTTTATTTTCAATGTCATTTGCCAAGTTCATATTGAAAAGGTACTAAATTAAACATCTTTCTCGTTATTAGTTTATTTTTCATCCTATAAAAAGTTATTAAATCTTAATGAAATTATTATGACTATATATACTTTGGAATAAAAAATTCCCTAAGAATATTTACCCTTCTTTATTTCACTTTTTTTTTACAACTAAATTTTCTTTTATTTGTTTAGATATTTCCACATTTATTCATATATATATATATATATTACTCGAAAAGATATGTGTATAATAGTTAGTTTGTCTAACATTTTGCATCAAACTCCACTATCATGGATTTTTTTATTTTTATTTTAAATTTTCTTATAATTATTTTATAATAATTTTATGAATATATTACTTTATATTATTTTAATGAATATTCTTGTAAACCTATTTCTTAGAGTAAGTATACAAGTAAAATGTTGAGAATGTTTCAAATTTATATTATCTTTTGCAAAGATTGATGGGAACACTCCATATTTTCTTTTGAAGGTTATATAATATTTTATATATTTGGTCAATACTTGAGTTTATATCATCTTTTATAGACTAAATATATTAGACTATTAGAATATTGTAATTTTTTTTATTAATTAGAAGGTATTATACTTGTATTAAGAGGTTGACAAATCTAATGTTCACCTAAAACCTGCTTAGTCCAACCACTATTACACTAAATTATATTCGAGAGTGGATAAGTGAAGCATTGTAAGGTTTAAAATGAGAAAGCATTCTATGAAAAGTGCATTGATAATATATCCATTCATTAAGTATAGTGTTATATTTAACTCAGAAAATAAAATGTTATTATTAAAAAATATGGAAAACGAAATTTGGGGAATGAATCACACATCTCACAGGTGAAGACGAGTTGCTCTTGGAGGCTTCCAAGTTGCGTTACTAAAAATTCATTGGTTAATAAAACAAGATTACACATATTTATGTGATTACATTTTTGTTAAGGAGATCAAACAGACTCCTAGAAAAAAGGATCTAACAACTAAGTAACAACAAAATCTAAACCACTAGAAAACCACTTTCTTTAGTATTTCCAGGTCTCACCCTTAATGGAGAAAGGATTAATTTCTACACCTAGAATCTCCATAAACAATACACATTTCCTCTTTCCAAGAGGCTTAGTGAAAATATCAACAACATTTTAACAAGTATTACAATATTTAAGAGAAATTTTTTTGGACTATATCTTCTCTCTAACAAAATGGAACTAAACATCAATATGATTTTTTCTTGCATGATAAAATGGATTATTTTCCAACTTGATTGAGCTTTTATTGTAACATTTGATCATTGTAGCCTTCTTTTGTTCTTGTCCAACATATTGAAGAACTCTCCTCAACCAAGCAACTTTTCAATTTTCTACACACAAAACTTTATACTTTGCCTCAGTGGATGACAAATATACAAGAGGATGCTTCCTGCTACTCCATTAAACAATCCTAAATCCAATACTGAAATCATAACATGTAGTAGATCTCTTATCATCCAGATTACCAACCCAATCTGAATCTGAGTAACCTATCACTGAACATCAAATGAATCAATATACTTAAGACAAAAATAAATTGTTCCTTTAAGTTATATGAGCATGCCTTTCACTACACTCTAAGGGAATTTTAGAGGTCTCGCCATAAAATGACTTAACACACTAACATAGTATGTTAAATCAAGTGTGGTTGTAGTAAGATAATTCAAGCTTCCCACTAGTTGTCTATACACTGTAGCATCAACCTCCTTTGAGCCATAATAAAAATTAAATTTCACATTCTGTTGCATTGGAATAAAAGAAGCTTTACACTAATCAATCTTAAACTTCTTAATCAATTCTCTGACATACTTAACCTGGACAAAAAAAGTATGACCAACGCTTCTCCACATTTCAAGACCCAAATAGTAATGTAACTCACCAAGATCTTTCATCTCAGATACTTGTGACATCAATTAATTTAACTGAATTTCATGTAATAATTAAATCGTCGACATACAAAGAAATCAACACAGAATGCCCCTTTGAATCACATTTGGTAGAGAGGTTTAGATCACTTTGACTCCTCATAGAACCATGTTGAAGAAAGGAGGAATCTATCTTTTTGTACCACTACATAGGTGCATGTTTCATCCCCTACAAATATTTCTTTAATCTACAAACTAAATATTCCTACCCATTTTTCACAAACCCTTCAAGTTATGTCAAATACACCTCCTCCTTTAAATCACCATTCAGAAAAAGAAGATTTTACATTTAGTTGTTGCGAATTCCAATGGTACTTTGTAGCTAGTGCAATTAACAACCTAATAATATTTAGTTTAGCTACAAGTGAAAAACTTTCTGCATAGTCAATTCCCTCTTTGTGTGAGTACCATTTTGCCACCAATCTATCTTTGTAGTTATCTATACTTTCATATGCTTTAAACTTGGGTTTGTACAAGGATTTACATCCTATAGGATCTTTATCTTGGGGAAATTCAGTCAATTCCCATGTTTTGTTTTTAATTATAGAGTCATATTCTTCTTTCATTGATTTTCTCCACTCTTCATGTAGATCTCCTTCAAACTTCGTCAAAGAATCATAAAATATGAAGCGTAGATCTCCTTGGAACTTCATTGTCTCCATACTCTAAAGGTCCTTCTGTACCTTTGGGTGAGCTTTGACTATTGGTGGTGTCTACATCACTGGACTCTTCCTCAAGGTTCTACTGCTCATCGTCTTCTGCTTCTTCTTTATTTTCTTCAAATTCAGGAAGTATGTAGCACCTTTCATTGTTGTTATCCTTGTTGCCTTCATATGCATGCTCATGGAAAATTACATCTCTACTCACAAATAATTTATGAGTAGAGGGATCAAACATTTTATAAGCTTTAAATTCTAAATAGTATCCTACAAAAATAAATTTCATAGATTTAGCATCAAGTTTCTTTCTTTTCTCTTTTAGAATATGTGCAAAGGCCTTATGCCTGAATACCCTCAAATGATGAAATATTGGTTTAAAACCAAATAAGGCTTCGAATGGGGCCTTGAGATCAAGATACCGTGTTGGAATTATGTTCTTTAAATAAACAAGAGTTCTAATCACATCAACCCAAAAATCATTTGAGAGATTCTTACTTTTAATCATACTCTAGGCACACTCCACCAACATTATGTTTCTCCTTTCTGTAACATCGTTCTCCAATGAAGAGTAGGGTATTTTAAACTATTGCATTATTCCATAATCCTTACAATACTTGATGAAGTTACCCAACCTATACTCTCCTCCTTGAGCTGCTTCTCCACCATGTTCTTTAATTCTTTGAAATATTAAAAAACATCACTCTTTCTCCTAAGGAAGTACACCCAAGTATACCTTGTGCAATCATAAATAAACAAAAGAAAATAATAAGCACCTCCTAGGGATCTAGTTTGCATGGGTCTACAAACATCAATATGCATAAGTTCTAATACTTCTCTTCTTCTCCTATCCGAATTAGAGAGGAATTCATCTCTGTACATTTTTCCTAAAGCACAAACCTCACAAGAAACATATTTATTCTTTAACATAGTGAGTCCTTCAACCATTCTCTGTTTCTGCAATAATAAAAAATCATGGAAATTGATATGAGCATACCTCTAGTGCCTCTAGTGCCATTGAATTTCCATTGACACAGTTTCAGAAGTCAGTGCTTGATGACTCTTTCTAGTGACATGAAGTTTGTGCAGGGCTCCAACCCTAACTCTTGAAGCACCTAGTTTGTAGTGGTTCATCAAGTCCTTTACTATGCAATGTGTTTTGAACAATTGAACCTTCAAATTATGATCTGTGATTGTGGACACATAAATCATATTTTTCTTGGTCTCAAGAACATACATAACATTATGAATGCATCTAACATTTCCATTTGGTAAAGTCACTGGAATATCACCATATACCTTTATGTGATGTGCACAATCATATCCAAGATAAATGTTTCCACCATTACTTATTTCCCTGAAGTTCTCATACCAGTCATTATTACATGTCATCTAGATTAAAGCTCTAGAGTCCAAAAACCATGCATCGAAATCATCGATTTCAATAGAAAACACAACATTACACATAAACAACTTACGATTCTTAAGATCATAATTCAGGGCTTCTCCTGCAAAGTGTCCTAAATGTCTTTTGTGTTTATGCCTCACTTCATCACTTTTCTTCTTGTAACAATCTCTAGCAAGATGCCCACTTCTACCACAATAAAAACATTTAATTTTAGAATTATCTCTAGTAGATGACATACCCTGTTTTGAGTTTGGAGATGGCCTTCTTTGAAATGGACTTCCACCTTTACATCCTTTTGCCTATTTTCCTTTGAAGAATTTCCTCTTTGCCACAAGTGCTAATTCTTTGATGCTAAGGCTCCGAATTTTTGCGCCTCTCTTCTTCCTACATCAGTATGCCTTTCAATTCCTCAAAAGAAGGAGCTTTCTCCCTTACTACAAGAACTGTAATAAACATATGATAGTCCTGTGAGATTCCATTTAAAGTGATTGTCACAAGATAAGTACTAGGTACTAATTTTCCTATGTCTCCCAACGTATCTTTCAAATCTTTTATTCTTGAAACAAAAGCACTAACTAATTCATTTTATTCCATTTTAATATAAAGGAGCTTACTTTTTAGGAAGAGGACTCGATTTTTATTTTTGGTCTCATATAACTCCTTCGGTGTATTCCAAGTTTGATTATAGGTCTTACAATCATGAATATGAGGAACTATATTATCTTTCATGGACATTCTTAATAGTACCTTTGCTTTATTCTCCTGCTTCTCCTAATCTTGGAATGATGTACTTGTTGCACCTCCAACAACACTTGGTTTTAATTCTTCTCCCTTTGTGATTGTCTAAATGCCATATCCTTCCATCAAAGTCTGCAACTTGAATTTCTAGTTAACATAATTTAAGTTGTCCAATTTGTTGGCCTTCTTGAGGTAGGCCTATGCAAGTGGATTAGTCATCTTGACAAAAAAATCCCAATTTCCAACAGTGCCTTGCTTCTTGCTCCACACTTCATGAACACCACCACTAGCTCCATAAATACTTTGTCAAAAACTGTCACGATTGACAAATCCACAACTCCAACAATGGCCAAGTTGGGGTTCCAAGCTTCACTCAAATTAAATTTAGAGAGAGGCTAGCAGCTTCAAACAACAAAAAAATTGAAGCTTAACCAAATTTTAAATTCCACGCAAATGGATCTATGCACTCTTACAACAAACACAATGCGTAGGAGTAAAACTCTTCAAGGGTAGGTAAATTGCGTACTTCTCAAGAATGGATTCTGTGTGGATATATGCATTTCTCAATACTGAAGGTTGTGCAAATTGTGCATTGATCCTTTAATGGATCTATGCAATATTTCAAATATGTGCATTGTAAAGTTAATTGAGGGTGCGCAACATGACTTTTCTTCACCTGATAGATCCCTAACTCGTCTCTTCTATGAACCCTTCACAGAATGCACATAATCCAATGCGCCAAACTGATTTACCCTGCCTTCAACGCTCTCAACCTCCTTTAACATTGTCCTACACACTCTCGCTCACCACTGGAAAGGGTCTTCTAATGTTAAAAAATAGATTCTCCAAGGTTGACTCACAACCTCACCAGTCCCTATCACAAACCCAAGACGAGCCTTGTGCTTTAATACCAGATTAAAAAATATTGAAGAAAAAATTTGGGGAATGAAACGCACAACTCACAAGTGAGATGAGATGCACCTAGAGGCTGCCAAGCAACACTGCTAAACATTCATTAATTAATTAAACAAGATTACTCATATTTATGTGATTACATTTTTGTTAAGGAGATCAATAAACTCTTAAAAAATAAGATTTAACATCTAAATAAAAACACAATCTAAACCACTCACGACCACTTTCTCCATTATTTCCAAATGTTATCACTTAAAAATGTCTCACTATTAAAATCAATAATCCATATACCTTTAAAATTGTAAAATATTTTTTATACTTATAAATTTTTCTTTCATAAATTTAATTTTTTCCTAATTTTTTTCAAAATCAAATACTAAATTCAATGTCATACTTTAATATTTTAATTTTTTTGAAGCAAATTGTTTAATTAAACCCCTTTCATAGTTAAAAAAACATAATATAAATGTTAATATACTAGCTTTCTTATCAAAAATGTTTAAAAACAAAAAATATTACAAAATATTATCAAAAATGTTTAAAAACAAAAAATATAAAAAAGATATTATGATATTATTTTTTAAATGTAATTCTACTTCACATACCCATCCCATTTTAAAATAAATAAAAACCATTCAAAAGTACATTATGATAAGCTTTTCGAGATAGGCCTTTCTCTTACTTCAAGAGTCTTGATAGGTGACTTCATCAATGGGGTTTCTTGTCAGTATTAAAGTTTTTAGTCTGTTAATAAAATTCACCTTTCATTAACCTAAACTTAACGAATGCTGGATAAATTATAATTTTTTTTGCAAAACATATAAATTATGTCCGGCCCTTACTCATCAAAAAGGAAAATAAATATAAGAACAAGATTCCGTGTCATATGATAAAGATCAACGATTCATCCGTTTCATCTAGATTCTAGAATGCCCGTAAACCGCCACGATTGAAAAAAGAGGAAATCCTATTTATTTATCCTAAAATAAGATTGTTGTAGGACTGGAAAATCATCAGAATTTAAATCCAAAACTCTCTTTATAAAAAAGAATATCATTAGGGATGTGGTTTTTTATTTTAATATACATTTCAAATAATATCATTTTCATATTAGAGATTTTTTTATATTTTCTAATTAATTAATGAATTATTTATTTTAGAATTTTTATTTTTCATCTTTTTTAAAACACAAAATTATGGAGAATGTATATTTAACAATGCGAGAGTATTTTGGAATTAAATATTTTCTGCGGGTTTTTCGGTCTCTGATCTTCACACTTGTGCTAGCTCTAAGTATTACCTTATTTCCACTCATAGACTAAACTTACAAATTCTGAAAATTACAAATGCTAAATAAATATTTTTATGTTTCTAAACATTTATCAAATAGTTAATTTATGAAATAATACTTATATATATTTTTCTATTAATATTAATTTTAATTATAATATTTTAAATATTATTAAAATAATATAAAAATAGAATAAACAATTAATAGTTTTTAAAATTTAAAATAAAATACTTTATATAAATTTGGTATATAACTATTTTATTTTCTTAAAAATTGAAATAAATATATTTTTTGTTTGCTGAGATATTTTATAGTTTCTAACATGTCTTTGATAAATATCAAATTTGTTATTAAATCCATTGAGAAAAAAATTTCGGTTGATAGATATTAAGAAAAAATATTAAACAAGTAAATTATATTTTCAAAATAATTAATATAATATAAAGAATTATTAATAATATTAATATTTTTCAATTATGTCAAATGGTAACTAATTTTTGTAGTATTATTTGTTAACTATAATTGTATCAAGGTCATCGTCTTATAATTTTTATGATTCTTATAATTGATAATTATATATTTAGTTATATATATATATATATATATATATATATATTAATTAGCGATTGTTTTTTTAAGAAGAAAAGAAACAGGTTTATATTAAAAATATATCTAATACATAAGTCAAGTATTATCCACTATGGACTTCATAAAAAGCTCATATAACCAAAATCCAAACAAGAGAGTGCCTACCAAAGTGCTTCCAAATAGTAATTGTGCCAGTAAGGTCACTCACAAACCAGCCAAATATACATATATGTCACACATACATATCAAAATGAAATCCAAATATGAAACGCACACAACATGGAAGCCAAAAAATAAAACACATGACACCATATTGGAATCTCCAGCGCAACAAGATTAAAAAAGGGCTTGCAAACCCTCATCCACAACCTTAACAAGATTAAAAGACGGCGTGCAAGCCCTCATCCACAATCATTGTATTAGATCTGAGCCTGTAGTGAGAAAAAAACAAAGGGAGCCCCCAAACCTTCCTTTAATAAACAATCAACAAAACAATTATGTTCCACGTAGATTTGTGTGAAGGAAATACCAAAAAAATGTTGAATCAACTTCTTAATGTGCCTAAGCAAATTTATCCATGAGGGAGGCGAGAAATTAAAGGATCTAGTGACACCATCAATGATAGTCTTTGAGTCCCCGTAGAATGATTTTCGATCCACCTTGTGTAACCTAGCCATGTATAACAAACGCTAAAGAGCCAACATCCCAGCATAAGTATTTGAACCCTCTCCACCAAACCAGAACATAAGACCGCCCCACATCCACATTTATCTGCCTGGGATGCCCCATCAAAGAAGCTCATTGGGAATTGAAGATTAAAATAATTCCTCATGATTCTTGGTACCTTATCAATCTTCTTATCCTGAGCAAATGTCATCCAAAACTAAACCTTTGAAATAATCCTCCTAATATCCATGGGTATGTCTTCAAAAATGGGAGCATTTCTTGCTCGCCAAACTTTACAAAATATGAATATAAGAATACACTTTATCTTTCCCTGTCTATTAAAGCACCACTGTAAGAAATGCTCAATAGAGTGAAAAGTCTAGGAAGGCAACATCTTATAATAATCTAAGATCTACATCCACGAACAATAACAAAAGGACATTGAAGAAAATGATATAGAACATTTTCCATCATCTCTTCACATAACAAACACTAGGCTAAGCCCAAGAAACCCCTTCTGCCTGAATTGTCTGAGGTAAGGAGGCAATTTTTCCAAATCAACCAAATGAGAGAAGTGATATTCAATGGGGCATTCTTGTTCCACACCTTCATGAACCAACAATATCTGGCATGTGGTGTATCTCCCTCAAGATGTAGTTCTAAATGTCTAATATCACCACATTTCCCCAGCATAGATAACCATTCCAAATGAAAGCATTGCCCCGTTGTTTCCTATACAGACAAACCATTTTAAGTGCATCAACATGGCGGGTTCATGCACCAACCATAACACCATGAAAACCAAGATCAGATGCATTCAACTCATTTCAATAAGAGGAAGAGTCCAAAGTGTGACAAATCACCTGGTATAGGAAGAAAAAACCCCTCGAATGTAAGGCATTCAACAAATGCACATGTTCCATCCCTTGAATGTGATCTATCCCAATCAAAAGCTTGTCTCGCCAAATGACCAAAATAGATTATCAAGTAACCTCCTACAAACCTTTTCTGGACCATACCAAATCTGTGATCCCATTTTGTTATAGACATTTTTGTGCCTTACAGCATTGAGCATGAAATGTCCATAATCTAAGGGATCCAAAGTCCCTAAACATGTTTTTCCTACCCCTAGAGGAACAAGGCCAACAAACCACAGCAATTCACAGAAGTTCTCCACTTGAAATTGCTCAAAAGCAAGTCAATTCAGGATCATGTCAACAGCTCCACTGACCATCTGCGCTGAATGTCAATGGCTCCACTGGCTACCTACGCTGAATGTCAACTCCAACACTGGCTACCTGCGCTGGGCGAGATTGGACATGTGGCAGACTCATTCCTCAAGGTGTCAATGCCCAGGAAGCTTCCAAAATGACACTTGCCTCAGGGAATTCGACTGGTGATGAGTAAGAGGTTCCAAATCTCCAAGTGGAAGCAAGAACCTCCAAGTGGAATCAAGAACTGAAAGAGGGAGAGGACACTAGTCAGATCTCAAGCTGACTCATCCTCTCTCCAAATATCTATATATGGATCTCTCCTCCATGAGATCCAGGAGGCTGGAATTTTGTTATTGCAAAGAATTGTTGTTGGTTTGAGATTAGAGCTATTGGGTGATTTGCTTTCAAGGAGGTGAAGAGGAGATTCCTTTCTGCTGGGAAGGTGATGCTGGATTGGGCCTCATTTGGTTGTATCACTTCCTGAACTTTACTTCTTCATCAATAAAGCCATTTGAGTTTCTTCTATATGCATGTATCTCAATGATGTTTTGTTGTACTTGTATATTTAGTTTATTCTAATCCTTAAACTAGTTATGAATGTATGCTTCTTGTAGTTTCCCTCTCTTGCCATTTTGCAGGAACTTGGTGTAGCTGGGCCAGTGAAGGAGCAAGCAGCGGGGAGCAAGCAGAAGGAGTGAGATTGGATCAACAAACTAGCGGAAGACATCGGTTGGTTACATCCTTCTCCTCTATTTACATTTCATAAAGAAGAATACTTAGATAGTTTTGTCTTGTTTGTTGCTGAGGTACTATCACCCTTAGAGTGGGATAGGGGCATTCCGTATTGGATACTTTTCCCTACAACAAATTGGCGACTCCGCTGGGGAACGTATCTTGTTGGTTTAGTTGTGTTTTTGCTATTCATTTCATAAACTCATAGAGTGCCGAATCGAACTGCATTTGTCTCTTTCAAATGCAAAGTAGAGAGCAGCTACTCTTGTCCATTCACTGGGCCTGTTTATGATCTGAAAAGCTGATCCACAAGTGCTCTAACAGCTCTTAGTGATAGATCTTCATCCTCCTTTGAATCATCCCTTAGATTATACCTGATTGATAGCTTTTATTTGGCCTGAAACTGTTGATTTTTGAGCAATTTGTGACCCAGAACCCAGGAGAAACGAGAGTTTCTCCTTCAGCGCAACTGCTGTGAAGGCAGTCTGCATTTCAACGCAGGTCCCATGAAGGCTACCTGCGCTGAATGTCAAACCCACAGTGTTGAGGTTGCGCTGAACCAGTTTGGCCTTGTGCAGCTGGGGTTCTCTGCTCTCTGTTGCCCTGTTTTGATCTCTGTTTTTGCAGCCTGTTATCAGTCAGTGTTCTTATCTGAAACCACCTTTCTTTGCCTCAATTCCGCCTCGGTTGTATAAAGAAACTGTATTTGTTCTTTGTGTATTTCTTACATCATTTGCAGTTTCCCATTACGAAAGTAAACTAGTCTTACTGTGGCCCTTAGATCTAGACCTGTCATAAGTGTCGTTTTGATCTTAGGAGTGAATTTGTTTGCTGTTCACAGTTGATTTAGCTTTTACTTCCGTCGTTTGGTTTGAATTTATGCATTTCTAGTGTCGAAACAAGTAAATCATAAGGTGTCTTTTGATTTTGAAAAGAACTTGTTTATGTTTTCACTTGAAATCGAATTCAAAGTTATACAACATCTTTCTTTATATAAACATCAATATTAAGAAAGAGAAAAGAAATACCTGCATTTGTGCATTTGCATTTTGACAGCTTGCATGTTGATTTAGGAAAAAGTGCATTACTGTGTGCTCTATGCTCTGTGAGAAAAGATGATGTCTTTCTTTTCCCTTAGTAGCTAGGATTTTCAAAGTTGAAAAGATAATAAAGCTTGCTTATCATCTTAGACTGCATTTAGGAATTGTACCATACATCTCGTGGTGATCCTGAAAGGCAAACTTCTAAACAAGATCAACCTAAAATAAATTGAATGAACTTAACAATGCTTTGTAACATAACGCACAACATAGAGGTCTAGGCTAGAGACGTGTTCCGGCGTCGTTAAGCCTAGTGACTGTCGATCTCGTGGAAGGTGGGTGATTCCTCCTGAGGGACGATAGCGCTAGTACGGATTGTGCTCCCACGTACCGTCGCGTATATATTGGGAGACCCCTATAGGCATATATCCTTTATCCTTAGGAAGCCGTGTCGGCCGCCCTACTGATCGCAATGCAGTGAACACAACATTCACGAAGATCGACTGCCCGTACCCTAAAAAGTATTCTGCGGTTTTGTGAAAAGTTTGGCACACCCTCTACCTAGAACTCCAGAGCAGTTTCTTTTGGCCTTTTTCAGACTCTATAACAGAAAAAGTCCATCTGAGCATTTGTCACTTCGGGCTCGTTAAAACATCGAAGGAGACTAGAGTCATCTTTAGCTTTTTCTCGACTCTTTAAAAGTGAAAAAGCAAGTTGTGTCTAAAAGCGTCTAAAAAATTCATTCAATTCGGAAACACATTTTCCCCTTTTATATTTTAGTTGATCAAGTAATCCGCAATCGTGGAAGAAAGTCAATTGAAACCCCATCGTTCGCGGAGGCTTACGAGTCAACCGTCTTTGTCTCCGGAATCGAAAATAGTACAGACAAAGCGAACTCGTTTAACCGGTTCGAAATCTCCTATCAAAGTTAGAACAAGTGTTCCAACAACATCTGAGATTCCGGTTACTCCAAGCGTTTCTGGAAACCTTGCCTCTATTGAAGAAGTTCAACAGTTACAGAGGAACAGTGACACTGATCCTAGTCTGAGAGCAAATACTTGTGTTACTGAACCAGTTCCATCTGCGATCGGTTCAGAGAGTCTTGCTCCTCAAACAACTGTCGCTATCGAATCACCCCCTTCTTCGGCACCAGAAATATTTTACGGACCTGACGGTCTTCCTCTTCCACCTGGTCTGATTGCGATAGAGGAAATTGTAGAAGATCCGCAAGCAAGTACTCCAACTCATTTTGGAGTCGGGGTCACTCTATTTCCTTCGACATCAGAAGTTAGTTTATCACCAGTGGAAGTTCCTGTAGAATCGCTAGGCAATCTATTAGATAGACTCAAAATGTCTGAACAACCGTCAACATCTAGGACTGTGTCAAATGACACAGTGATAGCAGAACTTCCTGTCATCACTCCGACAATGTTCGCCGGCATACCATCTGTCCCAACTAGCTCTCAATAGCTGGAAGGAGCCCCTTCAGGGGCCATTACGACAGTATGGTCCGTTCCTGTTTTTTCTAACGGGATAATACCCGTCAACTCTTATGTTGGAACTCAGCAAATTGATCCGTTCGGAGGACAATTTGCGCAATTCGGTTCTCAAGGGTTAACGATCCCTTTTAGTGCAGGATCGCCACCGTATGGGGGGTAGTATGCCCTTTCATTACCCGCTCCGGGAGGTTAACCATACGGGAGTTCACAACAGTATTCAGGTTATACTGGAGTTACGACAAGTGGTTGGGTACCTATGCTACCCCAGCAACCCAGAGTTGTGTATTCTATGCAACAATGTGTACCTATGTCGAACATCCCTACGACGCCAGCTATTGTAACAGTGTCACAAGTTCAAACGATGCCTGTTGTATGTCAACCTCAGATTTCTCAGGTTGTAATGCAACAGCCCCTTGACCCTGTGACTCAACCACAATCGCCAACTGGTGGGATGACACAGGTCCAAACGGGTACAATTACCCCACATCTTGGTCTGCCGGTTAGTATAGCACAACAGAACATGGCTTCACAACCGTGGCTGGTGCAATACCAACAACCATAATTCCAGCAAGTGTACCAAGGTTCTGAGCAGTAGATCTTTGCGAACAGTGGACAACCGTATATTCAAAACGATCAAAATCAACCACTTTATAGTGGTCAAGTCCACCAACCGTATCAGTCATACCAACATCAATTACATTATGCTGGTATGCAAAGGCCAACTGCTCAGGCGATTCGTCGTACCCTGGGTATGCTTCACCTAACCTGAGTCAACAGTTACCATTCCTGGCAACTTTAGAGTTACCCGATTTACACCGGTTAACAAACGATCCAATTGCTTACGCCCCTTGGTGGCCAGTGATTCCTCACAAACTTCCATCGGACATTCCTAAATTTAATGGAAATCCAGGTGAAGACCCGTCGAATCACGTGATGACATTCCATCTGTGGTGTTCATCAAACACCCTAAACGACGATTCGATAACGCTTCGCCTTTTTCAGAGGACGTTAACGGGTCCAGCGGCAAAATGGTATATTGAATTACCTAGAGCCTCTTTCGACAATTTCAGCTCCTTAGCTAGGACTTTCTTAACCCATTTTCAATTACCAATAAGGTATGAAATGGGAACCAAAATCTTAACCAACTTCAAACAGACAACAACTACTCACATATCTGATCATATACATGAGTGGCGTCGTCGTCGTAGGATGGTGAAAACGTACGTTCCCGATCAGCTATTAGTTGAATGGTTTATAAAGTCGTTACTTCCGGCCATAACGGAAGATGTGGGGAAGGGGGGAGTCGTAACAGAGGAGCAAGTCATCGCTCGTGCTCAATATCTAGACTTAGTATACACTCAGTCTGGCACGCTCTACGACAAGATACCTGACGCCCCTAGACCAGAATTTTCAATTCCTCCTCCTCCTAAATCAACTAGTAACTCTCATGCCGGCGATGGTGTGATTGGCACGGCAAACGCGAAATCGATAAAGGCTTCGTCTAAGAAAGCCCGTAAGACTTCAAATCAAAATGCAAAAGAAGAAATTCTTGCTTCGGAAGTAAATGCCATATCAGTAGATAAAGGCAAAGAAACCAATCAACCAGGAAGCAAGAAGAAGCAAAACAAAGGGAAGAAGAAGAAACAGGGTGAGTCATCCCCTGAGAAAACTTCTTCAAACCCTCCTAGGAAAGGGAAACCAAAAAGTCCATGCATGATATGTGATGAGGATCATTGGACAGCCGATTTTCCATACAAAGCTGAGCTTAAAAGATTCTTTAAGAGTTCTAAAACCTCAACTGTGTTAACTGATCTGTTTCCCAATCCAGGTCAAAATCTAGTTGATAGTGGAAATGCTTCCCCGTCGCAAGTGCTAATGTTGTCGATCTCCAAGCAACAAAATGATGCTTTGATTTCGACAAGGAACAAAGATTACGGGAATCCGCAGCTGTCGAACGACGAAGGTAAAGATCAACCAAGTAGTTCGACGACAACTTCGACAGAAGTTGTACCACCCATAATTCCTGAATTAACAATAAAACCGCCAAAGGGAGTAGTACACAAGTCGACATTTAATCCTCGCGCTAGAGTGGCGCAGCATTATAACATAGTGGAAGATTTGGCCCAATCGCCATCCGCTATGTCGACTCTTGAAGTACTGCAAAATTGTCCATCCCAAAGGCAGGCTTTGTTATCAGCTATTGGTGGGGTTGATCCTAAGGATTCCAATCTTGTATCCTTCGACCACAAAGGATACGATCCTCAGTTACCAGCTCAACTAGCTTTCCTTATTCAAGTGAAAGCCCTCAACAAAACTGTTCACCGAACAATTATTGATGAGGGGGCATCTACATGTATCATGTCGATGAGTTGCTGGAAAACTTTAGGATCGCCAACCTTGTCGCGATCTTCGACAACACTCAAGGCATTCGACGGAAGGACGTACACCCCGTACGGTATCCTAAATAACTTGAAAGTTGAACTAGGAGGAAAAACAGTGGAAATAGATGTTGAAGTCATCGATGGCAATCTTGACTATAACATCCTACTGGGAAGACCATGGATATATGCCATGGCAGCTGTAGTGTCGACTTACTTTAGGAAGATCGCATTCCCTTTTCAAGGAGGGATTACGGTCGTCGACCAACAGAACTTCCTCCCTAACGGTTCACAAGTTACGGGAAGCATCCCAATGATCCATGGAAGCGTTCATTCGCTTCAAAATATTGGGGTAGGCCTCCTAAAAGACCCTGCCTTAATGGGTACTTTTGCCCTACCGTCTCCAAGTAATCTGGCGGAAGTGGCCACAGTGGAAACCTACAAAATGAAATCTTCTATATCTAATGGATTCGGAAGATTCCTAAACATTTTGTCAGCATGGATCATCGCCCTGATAGAAATACTGTAAATACAGTGGGCTCCGAGGACGGTTCGTATCTCGTGTCAACCTCGTTAAAAAATGAAACAAGGAGTCATGAGGATAGTTCTTTTACTGTGTCAACCTCATTAAAAAATGAAACAAATCCCCTTTCCGAGTCTCAAAAGTAAACCTTCATTCCAACCACCGAGTTGAATGCAATGAAGCTTGGGGGGCATGCACCTCGATTTGCGTTATTATGCTGGGGGCATGCAAACTTAACGAGCAGTTTTAGCACACAGTTCATGCTCGTTAAAAAATAAACGCAAGATCCGAGCAGTTTTAACGCGGACTTCATGCTCGTTAAAAAATAAACATAAGCAATGAGCAAGTGTTTCCACCAGTGTTTAAGCTCATTTTAAAATAAAAAATGAACCAATTTCTGGTAAATAACCACTGTGAATGTAGAGATTATCAGCCATTAAAGCCTTGGTCGTGTTTGCACCGTCACCTCCACTTTTCATTTGGCCGATCATTCACCTCCATTTGATTGTTTACCCATTTTGAGGAACAGCTGCGAAGAGTGATTTCACCTAGCCATCCTTGTGACACTGCCGTGATTGGAAAATTCCAACCTGTACCTGGAATCAGCTGCTAACCCTGTCCATCACTCGTTCCTCAAAAGACGAGTCTTCTTTGAGCTCTTTTCAACTGACTCGTAAAATATGAAAAGATTGCCGAGTTTTGGCCTTCCAGCTCGTTAAAGCGACCGGAAGTGCTATCCCTCCTCTAGATTTTAATCTTTTTGGACCTGAGGGATTATTGCACAAAAAGATTGAGCGCTTGTTTTGTTCGGCTCGTTAAAACTATCGAAAACTCATCCCTTCTGTATTGTTTTATACTTTTTCGGACTAAAGGGATTAGATGACGAAAAAGGAACTTTGGAGTTAACTTTATGTACCTTTTCAGACTCTCTAAAAATGAAAAGGACCGAGTTATCCTTGTCGTTAGACTCGTTAAAATCATTAAATAGCGACAAACGTGTCTTTAGACGAGAACGAGTTTCCCTATCGCTAGGCTCGTTAAAACATAGCGATGGGCTTGCCCGAAGGGCATGTTATAGAACAAGCATATGTTATCCTCCTCAAGCTTGACAAAAATAAAGAGGTACTAGTCAGCAATGACTGGGGAAAAATTGGGAGAAACTCAAAGAAAGCTTTGATGGTAACAAGTCGCTCTTGAACATGACACTTTTCCTCTGTACCACAATCGGGTTGGGTTGTTTCATTCACCGGTCACATCACCATGGTCTCGCCATACCATCCATAATTGGGGTAATGCTACCGATCCATCGCATCAGTGTCGCAATATGTTCAAGAGAAGTCGTTCAGAAAGAGTCAACCGTGTCCCATCCACTGCCTTACATTATCCTTCATCCTTTCATGACCGCCACCCTGAATCATATGTCACATATCGTTTTCGCCTCCATCAAAATCATTAGCTCCGTTCCGTGTCACTGATGTGGGATTCATTAAGGCCCTCCTTTGACGGATCACTTCTTGTCGACATCAGCTCATTATCCAAGAAGTTGATCTAGGAACATCCCCTTCAGTACTTTGAAGCTTGCATGCCTCAATGGCAAGTTTCTCACTTCCGGCGACAGGTATACATCAATGACCTTCGACCGAAAGATTTTGCGTGGTGTTCAACGCCAAGTCCTTTATTCACACCACGTAAATTGTACTGCAGTACCTTGAGGGTCATTGTCATTATTGGTGATTCCTCTCGCGCTTGTTAACGGTTTACATCATTGACCGGTAATCAAGCGATGTCTTTCCATGTTCGACTTCAGAACAATTCTGACATGGATCGACTTGTACTTAGAGTGAAGATCGAACGAGTTTGAAGACCTCGGATCTAGTTTCATCCATCCGGGCTGCAATATATATTCAGGAAAGATAAAGACATTGGACATGTACATCATTGCAACAGATGATCATCCTACTCAAAGGATGATAATTTCATCAAAATTATCAGTCTACCATCAGACGATCGTCTGTTCTATGTACGAAAATGAATTTATAAAGCTGAGCATGGGAATGCCCGCCTCAGCTAGATCATGAAAGCAGTATGAATCATAATTTATTGTATTGTATCTTATTACAGGTCTCCTCCCAGCAAATGGATGAACTTCGGACCCTCCTGGATAAAGCATTTCACCCGATAAATGGCCTCATACTTTAGGGGGAAACTGTTATAGACATTTTTGTGCCTTACAGCATTGAGCATGAAATGTCCATAATCTAAGGGATCCAAAGTCCCTAAACATGTTGTTCCTACCCCTAGAGGAACAAGGCCAACAAACCACAGCAATTCACATAAGTTCTCCACCTGAAACTGCTCAAAAACAAGTCAATTCAGGATCATGTCAACAGCTCCACTGACCATCTGCGCTGAATGTCAATGGCTCCACTGGCTACCTGCGCTGAATGTCAACTCCAACACTGGCTACCTGCGCTGGGCGAGATTGGACATGTGGCAGACTCATTCCTCAAGGTGTCAATGCCTAGGAAGCTTCCAAAATGACACTTGCCTCAGGGAATTCGACTGGTGATGAGTAAGAGGTTCCAAATCTCCAAGTGGAAGCAAGAACCTCCAAGTGGAATCAAGAACTGAAAGAGGGAGAGGACACTAGTCAGATCTCAAGCTGACTCATCCTCTCTCCAAATATCTATATATGGATCTCTCCTCCATGAGATCCAGGAGGCTGGAATTTTGTTATTGCAAAGAATTGCTGTTGGTTTGAGATTAGAGCTATTGGGTGATTTGCTTTCAAGGAGGTGAAGAGGAGATTCCTTTCTGCTGGGAAGGTGATGCTGGATTGGGCCTCATTTGGTTGTATCACTTCCTGAACTTTACTTCTTCATCAATAAAGCCATTTGAGTTTCTTCTATATGCATGTATCTCAATGATGTTTTGTTGTACTTGTATATTTAGTTTATTCTAATCCTTAAACTAGTTATGAATGTATGCTTCTTGTAGTTTCCCTCTCTTGCCATTTTGCAGGAACTTGGTGTAGCTGGGTCAGTGAGGGAGCAAGCAGAAGGAGTGAGATTGGATCAACAAACTAGCGGAAGACATCGGTTGGTTACATCCTTCTCCTCTATTTACATTTCATAAAGAAGAATACTTAGATAGTTTTGTCTTGTTTGTTGCTGAGGTACTATCACCCTTAGAGTGGGATAGGGGCATTCCGTATTGGATACTTTTCCCTACAACACATTTTGATTGCATCCCCACCCTTCCTATACCATTTCTCAATGGACATGTGTCTTAAATATTTATCAAAAATGATATTTTGGCAAATACACTTCCCAAAAAATGCTCTCCAAAGGCTTTTCTTGTTAACATAGCTCATCCATAAAGCTTCAGATCCAACTGACCTGGACCACCACATAGCTTATCAATTGTAATAGAATCAAGTCGAACAATGTTGAATTATGATATTAAGAAAAACAAAAACAAAAACAAAACTACTTAAAATTACCCATTGATATTTTTACAAATTGCCTTCTTTGTACCAACATGAAATCTCCTTCAAACTTAGAAAATTTAGAAGAGAGACTAATACCATTACCTATTTACATAATAAATAGGATAAACCAATAACTTAATTGAACACTTTATTTTTTATATATAAACAAAAACATAAAGGTTTTGGAAAGGAACATATATACCTTTAAAATTTGATTTATTTAACACTTAATTTTGTGCTATTAGTAAATTTCTAGTGTTTAAGACTTGTCATCCTCGAGAAGGGGGATTTCAATCTGGGATCTCTTATTTTCAAAAATTTTATACTACTTCTATCACCAATTAAACTGCTTCCTCAACAAATTTAAAATTTAATTTTATATCTATATATAAATCATTTAAAAAAAAATATATACGTTCAAATTTGAAATGTTCAAATGTCTTTGTTAACCGAATTCATGCTCTTCGCTAACAAACAGGATTAGAAGTTAGCTGGTTTTGTAAGGAAGGGATGAAAATATAAAACTAAATGCCGTCAAACTTTTAGCGATAGTTACAGTTATATATATATATATATATATATATATATATATATACATATATCCGAACGTGGTCCACAAACATGGGAAGGTTTTCAAGAAGCAGGGTAGAGCCCACGAATAGGTAAACGTGAAAAGGTGGAGACATTTTAGTGCACACTCACCTACTAAAGTTAATATCTGTAGCAGAGTGATTATCGGGTACGACCATGGGAAGTTTTAGCTGGCATTGTTTCTTCATTTGCACTCAGACAGCTGGGTGTATCTGATCTGCAATTTGGATACTAAAGTATACAGAGATGCTTTCAGCTGTGCTAATGGGAGCGGGTAGGGAGTTCAAGTGGTTCTATCATCACACACACCCACCACATGGGTTAAATTTGAACGCTACTTTTGTTTTTATCATATTTATATACATTTTAGATGAGTATGAAAGTATTTGATTTTTTTTAATAGCAGTTTCAACTAATATGTCTTATAGAGTTTACTAGACTAGAATGGGTAGGGGCACCAACACTAGGGCTGAAGCAATGGTTTTATGGGTTTTTTTTGGTTCCATAATTTCTTTGGCATTCTTCACATTCATATTTATGGTGATTCAAAGATCATCATTGAATGGGTCAAAGGCAAAGCAACCATCAACAATCCCTTGCTACTTGGCCAGCTTGAGAGAATCGAGGTCTTATGGAAACAACACAACCACTCCACAATATATCATATAGGCAGAGAAGAGAGCAAGGAAGATGATGGACTCTCGAAGAGGGGACTGCATGGTAAGATTGGTAATATGCATATGGAAATATCATGGGAACAAAATGTTTTTGAAGTGGGAGAATTTCCATTTCCAGGGTAACTTCTTTTCTTCTTCACTTTTTTTTTGTAAATTTTTGTATGATGAACTAGTTTATCTTCATCATTTTTCCCTCTAGAATGGATGAATAGACATGTTGATTGCCCACTTGCCTGGATAGATGGTATGGGTCCATTATTGGACCGTGTACTGATTATATCTTTGCCTACTATTTATTTTCATGGAACAATAATGGGCTGATGGACTGTATGTTTTTGTAGTTTAATATATCTGATATTTTCTGGAGGGGAAGCATGATATGCTCACCCAGATGCCTTGAATGTTGTAACGGTTTGGAGGATGAAGAACATATCCTATATATTTGAATATATGATATAATATTATGATTTTTTTGTTTTTAAAAAAAGGTATGGAAGTATTTAAATTAGGTAACAGAGATTACAAATTTTTACTTCTCACACATTTACAAATTATATATATATGATTGGCATGGTTTTTATTTTGGAATAGTGTTTTTAAAAATTAATTTAATTTAATTATAAAAAAATATCAGGTATATGGTTACTATTTAACCTCTATAAAATATTTTAAATATTCACAATAATATAAACAAATTAAAAATTAAGATTTATCTCCAAACTAGTTATGCACTTTTTTACCTTTTAATTATATTGATTAATATAAAAAAGTTGTATAAATTAGTTTAATATGAAATGAGTTATGATTTTTTAGGCATGTAGTCTTTATAAACCATGGTATTTACCCATGATAGGAATAGTGTAAGAAAATCTATTTATATATTGAGAATCTTCATAGAAAATGGTGTAAATCTCCATAGTTGAAAAACTTGTTTCAAGTTTTTTTACACATGTATATGTTTAACATATATATTAATTATTTTTTATAATTATTATTATTAATAATAATTTACAATAAAGCTATAATTTAATTAGTTTTATGTTTTGTTTTTCTATTTTAACCATCTAAATGCATTATAAAATATTTTTTTTCATATTTTTTCTGAATAGATTCCATCAACTATCTAATCTATATAGCTACACTAATATATTTTTAGTAATTTTTCATTCAAATACAATTTACTAAACTTCTTCTATATTTTATTTCAATTTACTAACTACTTTATATTTAATTATTAATCAAAACCCTTTAAAATAAATAATAATTAACCAATCTTTTCACATATAATTAATATCCAAGTAAATATCAAACATAATTTATAAAATAATTTAATTAAAAATATCTTCAATTTTTGTTTTATAAAATAATTTAATTAAAAATATCTTCAATTTTTGTTTCATTTACTATTTTTTTTTATTTATAGAAAAGAAATGTGCAATTTTTGTTTTGTTTACTATTTTTTTTTAACCGTGGAAAATTTACTATTTTTTTTAAAGCAGTGGAAAACTTACAGTAATTCATTTTTGCTATTTTTAAAATAGTTAAAAAAACCTATAATAATTCATTTTACTACCTACTTTATATTTAATTATTGCAAACTATATATGATAAATAACAATTAACAAAGATAATTACAAATAACAATTAACAAAGATAATTATAGTAAAGAACAAACCAAAAAGTGAAAACACATAATTAATCGACAAGTAAATATCAAACATAATCCACAGGATAAGGGGTACTAGTCACAGTTCACCCGTCATGCCCACCTGCCTTCTCTGCTCTCTTGGACTTCAGTTCCTTCAATTTCATATCTTTGCACGACCGACCCGTCAGTTAGAATGTCGTAGAGCGCCACCCACCCATTTTAGCTTTCGCTCTATGCCAGGCCATGGGGAGATGTAGAATCAACGAGATTGGAAACCCAAGAAGTTCATCCGCCTTGACCTGTTTCTGGTTTTCACTGTCTTGACAGTGAACACCAACTAGATGGGAGATAGCGTGAGTGCCATGTTTGTTTTTCTTCTAAGATATCATACTCATCTGGGAGAAAATTAATTTGTTGGTTGGCTTCCCATGTCATGTTTGGGATGAAATTAATTGTCACATTCTACTTTACGATTTGTTTTCTGTACTCTAGGGTACGATCACTCTATAATAATCTTTAGCTAAAGTGACAATACAAGGATAGCACAATAGATTTCTTTCATTGCATTTAATACCTTGACGAAATGTCAAGAAATCTTGGATAATTCACAGTACCTCCAAACTTTTAGTCAGAAAAATACAAGTCTTCATAATTCTCTGGACCAGACGAAGCATTATGAGGTAGATAATCTGAGGTACTATTTTAGCGAGAAAAAATGACAATAAGTCCAATGCAAGATGTCGACAAATCTGTAGAGATGGTCGTGAATAGCTAAGATGGTCGTGATCGCAAATAAGATCAAGCTAAGATTTAATTTTCAGATATTAAATAGTTGCAGTGAATAGCATATCAGTGTCTACATTTCGGGACTTACTCATACGAACTCCAAGTTTATGGTGGATTCTGAGTTGAGGAGTACTGACAACTGTTTCTTGGCCTCTATGTCGAGTAAAATCATGGATCGCAGGTTGCAGAGACCGTTAATCCCTCCTACACTTGCAGATCCGATACCTAATGACACTGCTCCGTTCCAATATTTCAAAAGTGAAAACGAGGAGAGCATGAGCAATGAAATCTCGGTGTCTGGGTGGACAATGTATTTGGATCAGTCTATAGATAGCTCGAGCGATAGAAACGCAACCAACCAGTTTGATATTCACCAACCGCAGAAGAAAAATTCTCAGTATTCAGAGGCTGCTGAGAGATACCCAAATTATGATTATGAGGCGTCATTCGTTACAGGCGGTGAGAAGGATTCTTCCATGGCTTCGGATGCCTCCACAGGCCCCCCAAAGCCACCGTCACCTGTGCAGGATATTGATTTCGAGGAAGGCTGGCCTCCTAGATCAGATTTCTCAGTTGCTAGAGGAAAGCGAAGTGTTCATGATAAATGTGACGATTTGGAATGCACAACGAATAAATTTAGAAAAGTGAAAAAATATGATGATATACATGAGGAATTGGAATCCACCGCATCTTGTTCATCTGTCGATATGAAGCTCGGGAGGAATCATTTCAGAAAACTGAAGAAAGACCAGGATGAGCATGAACTTAGTCTATTGCTTGAAGACACGGCTAACACTTCTGTCCACATCCCAGAGGTATGCTCGAGAATCGATACGTATTGCATATAGAGGACATTAATACGTGCTTCGAAGTTATCTGATCCAGTTTACCTGATGGCAGATGCCACTCCTGATAAACTTCGATATTATGCCTATGTTACACCGTATGGTAATTAGTTTGTAATTTGATTCATCTTCTCTGGATGATCAGAAGATCGGTATGCTTAGTGCATTCTTCTAAGCACATCACTTGATATTTTTTGGCTTTTATGGTGTTTTTTGCTGTCAGGTTATGGTGTTTAAAGTTGACAACATGATCTCTCTAGAAAGAGGATTTCAGGTAATGCAATTGACTGCACTTATACTGAAGTTAAAATTGATGGAGATGATTTAAATGAATTCTGATTTAGTTTGGCTTATGCGCTAAGGTCATTACCAAAATTTATAGGTTGGATATTTGAATCTCTCATCCTGTAAAGAGAAAAGATTCTCTTAAACTTGGATGTAGAATGTATAGAATCTTTTAGATTATAAACGACATGAATAAAAATAATATTTTCATTATAAATTGAAGTATGAAAAAAAATTTAATGAATTATGATTTGTTTGGGCTTATACGCTAAGCTCATAACCACAAATTATATGTTGGATATTTTAATCTCTCATCAGGCGAAGAGAAAAGCTTCTCTTAAAATGGATCTACAATCTAGAGGATCTCTTGGACTATAAACCACCTGAATATAAATAATATTTTCATTATAAATTGGAGCAGTATAAAAACTCAACAAAGAAAATGGAGCGTAAACATTGTTTTATTTATAAAATTACGTTAAACAGTTGTGCAATATACATTTAAGAAAAATATAATATCTCAATCACAAATCAATTTAAGAACTAATTAGTTGGATAATATGTCTTGCCAACTAAATCTAACCAACTCAATGTGACAAGATGAACTCTACTTAATAGTGACCAATATTCTCAACAATCCACAAACATAGTCAACCTAAGACAAGTTCGAGCTACATATTCCAATACTCCCTCTTAATAACAAATTGCATTAATCTCCATCAATTGAATATGTTCTCATATGAAACACATGATTCTCTATGAGTGGAAGAACCTCCTCATTAGGAAAGTCTACCTATGGCATTTACACATCAGAACTTTATCATGGAAACACTTTCAAAATGTTGACACCCATATAAAGGAACAACCTTCCACTAGAATGTGTGGATAATTAGTACTTTTGTTCAGTGGCCTAGTAGGATGCCCCTTCATGTGTATGCTTCATTCAACCATCCCTTAATAACATATCTTCATAGTTGTAACATTAACTCACATACAAGATCATTAGCCATCATCATTGGCTTTCCTTCACTCACTTATAACCACACTTGATCATTAAATTTATGGGATTTTGTGGATAACCGTCAACCATTATGCCTCAAGTGGTTTCTACTTAATACAACTAATACATTATATCAAGTTGTTTTGTCTTACTACAAGCCTTCCTCTACAAAGTGGTTTTTAGATCACCGTGACCTTCTCAACATAACAAATTTATGGGGTGTACATCATCTGAATCAACTACATACAATTACAAACTCCATTCATGGAGATATGAGGTACATAGTCAAATATTTTCTAGGATCAGTACATCAAGTCAAACATGACATCATAGACTTGCTTAAAAAATATTGTGACTCCCAGGACAATATGGTCTTCAGTCTATTATTATTCCACAATACTCACAAACTTTATCTTGTTTATCCTCCATCATTAATTCACATTGGTTGCTACCCCAAGGGTTCCACCTACATTATGAACTACTGAATCTAGGACACATGCATGTCCTTATTTTTCTTTTTGAAATCTCCTCATTGCTATTTGCACATGTTTTTTGTTTTGGTCTTCACTTGGATTAATTGTCTTCGCATTGGATATGGCAATGAGCTTTCTTCTGCTTCATGTACATGTAGAAAACTTTTTCATCCTTTTCCTACTTGAAGAAAGATTGATCATTGAATTCCATATAAATAAAAATCCATCTAAATTGATACATGGGTGTAATATATGGTACTTTTCAGTTCTTTAAAAATCCTTTTCACTTACATAGTTCACCAACATGTTAAACTATCTCTTAATCATAACTTGGTTCCAACCTGCCAACATTCTAATATTACTTTGTCACATGCCCCCCCCCACCTTGCTAACTTGATGACTCAACTTCTTAGATTCTACATCAAGCTAGCATACATGTACCTACCAAGTTGTTCATTCCACAACTTGATGCCACATCTTGTCTATGCTTAACAAGGATAAACATTAATTGATTACATGTGCTACCACACTAATGCAAGTAGGCTTAAGCCAATAGGGATTACAAAACATGTGGAGAAATCCACATTCCAATAGCTAGAATGTTATAGCTTCTACCAAACCTTTTTGGGTTTCAAGTAAAATTGATCATGTACAACCTATGCCATATATCTTCAATTACAACATTTCAACTCTAGTACAATAAATACCAAAAGTAATTTAAAACAACAAAAATGTTACCTTTCTAGCAATCATCTACCCAAAATATAAACCAATTTACATCATGTGACCATGCATCATTTCTACTTTACTTTTTCATCTCAGATATTCCTTCTTTTTCCTTCAACGAATTTACAAAATGTCACAAACCTAAAAAAACCCTAACATAATTTGATAATAATAAATCTCAAGTCCTTTATGAGTGTACCTATACTTAAAGATGACTCCTTTCCTATAAGCATACTATAAAATAGTTTAATATGTACTGAGGAAAAAGTTGTCAAAAGTGAAATTTGCATATTTAAAGTCCAACATGGATTTCTTCCCTTGCTCGATGTTTTTGAACACATATTTAAATTTTTCTCCATCTTAACTCTCTAATATATGCTATACGTATGAAAACATGAAGGAATGAAAGAATTTGTTTCCATCACCATGTGTGCATCCAATTTCCCATATAACTCATCCAATACCTCAACGTCTTCCTTTAAGATAGGATTGTGTGGCCTTCCTTTAAGATAGTATTGTGTGTTTCATACTTGGTTATTATGGTAGAAAGAGACTCCATGTTTCATACTTGGTTGTTATGGTAGAAAGAGACTCCATGTTATTGGGAAATGGGATTTGGGAAATGGGATTTCAAGGGCTTCCTCTACTTAAATGTAATTTTGTTGTTGTATAATGTCAAAATCTAAGTAGCATGTCTAGTGTACATCAACTACACCAAAACTTGTGTTGCCAGTACTTGACCCTTAACCACACATTTACTTCCATTCAATATATGGAAATCCAATCATACACCTCACCATTATTCCAAATGGCCCTTGTCTCCTTCCAATCTCTATCAATAATGACATGCCTTCTCCATTCTCTTAAGCCTAACACCACCCTCACATTCTTGGTGTAGGTCGCTTTATTTCCTTTATTATGTGAATTCCCACTACACTAGAATACTTACTCTAGGAAGCAGGTTTTCATGATTCTAAAAAAGGTACTAGCTATAGATGGCTTGGATTTTCTTTGTTTCACCTCTTTTTATCATAGCCTTCAATAGATCCACACCATAATTATATCATCATGAACCATAATTGGAAAGTACAATGAATGGTATCCACGTATCTCTTCACAAGAAGGAAAATTTCATGGAGGTTGACATTACAAGTTTCGAGCCACTATTTCTAGCAACTTGTACTCTTACCCTAGAAAGACTAAACATTTCCGCCATGCCCATGGATATGGCCAAACAATTATAGTTTTCCACTACTCAAATGGCTTGAGCATGGGATGTGTCATGAACAAATTCAATATGGGCTCCACCAAAATTCTTCATGTTGCTCTCAAACTCAAAACAATGATTGAAATGAAAATGAAGATAAGATTTGATTTGAAGTGAAGAGCCACTATAGGACAAGATGCTAAAGGTGAGTAGGTGTGGATCTAATTGTAAAAGTAGAAAGTAGACATTATTGTATAAGTAAAATTGTGCTAAGAACTATATTAAACAATATAATGGAAAACATATAAATAATACATCATTTGGTTCGAGATAGATGAGTCACTTGATGACAAAATCATGTGGTTGAGTGAATGGCTCAACCACACACTAATATAGGAAGCTAATTAGTTGGAGAATATCTTTCAAACCAATTAGATCTAACCACATCCTAAATACTACGCTTCTTATAGAGATGACCTCTACCTACTAATAATCTCTACATGACACAAACATAATCACAAATAAGACAAGTAGGATTTTCATATCTGAATATTATGTTTTTAACCTCTTCTTAAAAAATTGTTTATATAAAGAAACGATGACGAGGAGATAAATAATTAAGTAGTATTGAGAAAATTATTATTGTGGCGAAAAAATTAGTTTATTTAAAGATAGTAATTGCATTGACAATAGTGAGATGCTTTAAAGTTACTATGGAATAGATGTTTGATTTACTTCAATTTATTATTTAATTCCATACCATATCATGTATTTAGAAAATTACACAATAAAAAATTTGAACCTTCTTTATAAAATTAATATTTCTGGATCTAAGAAAAGTTTGAACTAGTTTAATTATTTTACATATTATACCCTATATAAATACATCTATATATAGTTACTAATATTTTGTTTGTTTTTGATGATGATGATGATGATGATGGTTAACGTCCACTGAGACCAAATTGGTCTATCGGACCTACAATTTTCTTAATTTTTACTTGTCTGGCTCCTCGTCTTTCTTGGCGAGATTGGTGTTGTAGCTTTCTTTCTTTTCTCTACGGTCTTCCAACTTCCTTTGTCTTGCATCTCCTTCATCTCTTCTGGTTCTTGGGACATTGGTGTCTTAGCTTCGCGATCTATAGTCGGAGAAGTTTGGTTTAGGAGATCTGCTTTGATGTTAAATGAAGGTTTATTTTCCGCGGTATTCAAATCCTCATAACTGTTGATTTGTTGGGGCGGGCTTTCTCCTTGCTTGCTTTGAGAGTTGTTTCCTTCTTCCTTGATTTCTTGCGACTCAGAGTTTTCTCTAGAATATTCTTCTTTGATGACAGTGTAGTGTTCTTTTTGTGCTCCTTCCCACCATGTAGATCTGTGGTGGTTTTTTCTAGCAAAATTTTTCTCAGAGGCTTTTGGGCAATTTTTGGCTAGATGCCCCGTCTCAAAGCACGATCGACATCTGAAGAGGACACTTTCATAATCAAGCTTCTGGTTCCACACATAGTCTTTACTTGTTAGGTTTATTTCAGCTGGGAATCCGACGCTGAAATCCATTTCCACACAGATGCGTGCATAGGTGGTTCTGGCATATTCCTCTGTTTCTGGGCACCTGCAGTAAAATTTCCCAATTGCATTTCCGATGGCTTTTAGCGAGGAGAGATTCCAGAGATGCAAGGGTAGGCTTGGCAATCTCACCCAAACTGGTGCTGAGGTTATCACTGCTGTAGAGGGATCGAATGATGGGTTCCATGGCTTCATGAATAGGCCTGATTTTTCCCAAAACCAAGGGCCGGAATCTAAAATACATTGTCTGCTTTCAGGATTTTCAAAATCTACTATAAAGAAACCTCTAGCACAGGGGTAGATATTAATTTCATCAGAAATGATAGGCTTCCATACCTCCGAGATCCAATTGTGGAGTGCTATCAGCTGCGGCCAAAAACCATTGAACCGGCAAATTAGGGCACTTTCGGAGAACTTCAAAGCTTCATCGAGTGAGTCCTGGACCACTTGGATAGTGGGAGCTGGGGCTTCACTCACGATATGGGCAGGAGATTGCCCTCCAGAGGCGGATGAGCCACTAGTTATTTTTGCGAAGCTCAGGGCCATATTTTACGCAGATCTGCACCAGATCGAAAGCCAAACCGCAGATCGCAGATCTGAAGAGATCTAACACCGCAGTAGAGCTGAGATATCGCAAGGAGCTGCGCAGATCTGAAGAGATAAATCAAAAATACCCAAGCATTCGGAGCTGCCGTGAGGAGATAAATACCCAAGTTTAAATGGTGTGCTCTTTATAAGATAAATCAAAAATACCGCAGATCTGAAGAGATCTAACACCGCCGCAGAGCTGAGATATCACAAGGAGCTGCGCAGATCTGAAGAGATAAATCAAAAATACCCAATCATTCGGAGCTAATACCCGTCATAATTCCAGCCAAGAGCATAAAACGGTCAAAGCTCCCGGCGTTCAATGATGCAGCAGCAGAACTATTTTATGACAGAAAAGTTAGAGATCTCAGCGTTCGATGTAAACCAACGCTCCAGCGGTGGCCTTGAGTGCAGCAGAAAAGTTAGAGATCTCAGCGTTCGATGTAAACCAGCATCAAAAATATATTTCACAAATCTCCAACGATGATGTCGACGTCGATGTTGTACGCAACGCAGATCTGAAGAGATCTAACACCGCCGTAGAGCTGAAATATCGCAAGGAGCGCAGATCTGAAGAGATCTAACACCGCCGCAGAGCTCTAACACCGATGTTATAGTTACTAATATTTTGTTTGTTTGTTTTTTTTACTTTATTTTTAGAATGCGTTAAATTTACAATAAATAAATGATGCCTTCCCTTCAATAGATACAATAAAGATGAATATAGATTAGCGTTATGAAATTTTATTTTAAAAAACATTTATTTTGATACGTATTGATTATATTAACAATAATAAGTATAATGGTGATTGCGTATGATTAATGTTATAATTCATTTTAATTATGTTTTAATCTTTAAAGAAATTTGTTTAAAGATTTTAATCATATATTCTATATTAAAAATATATATTAGCACACTTATAAAATTAAAAGTGATTGATAAAGCAACATCATTTTCTGCATTTTGTAATTAATGGTGTTAATCAATGTATATTGATTTATTTTATTATTTACTTGTTTTGATTGATTGTAAATTTGTGTGGAGATGATTATTAGATTTGTGAATTAAAATAAAACGTAATTATTATTAAAATATTAGTATGATATTTTAGTATGGCTGATTATGTTTGACAACATTATAACATGGTTTGCTTTGGTTTTATTATGGTTGACTATTGTTGTTTATGGTTAAATATTATTTATCATAATTAATTAATATCAATTTTGGTTCACGGTGGTTTGCTTTGGTTTACTATGGGTTTGGTATTGTTTATGTTCATTTACTATAATTAACTACATTTAACCATGATTGACTATAATTAGCTTATGTTGACTATGCATCACATTGGTTGACCATGCTCAATGGCTAGCCGTGGTTGATTAACCATGTTGATTTTTGTTAAACCATGATTTCTTATGGTAGTGTCACATTGCGATTTTCATTATGGTTAACTTATGTGGAATTGCTATTTTCCTCAAATATTATGATACAAAGTGGCATCCATCAAGGGTCATATCACATTGTGGTATTCTTCAAAGGTTATATTGGATTTTAATGTCCATTATGATTATGTCACATTGCAATGTTCATAAAGGGCTATGTCACCTTGTGATATTCCCTAAGGGTTATATTTAAGTGTAACATTCCTCATTTGTCATAATGAATTTCGATATTCATCTTGGTTACCTTATATGGAATTACAATATTCCTTAATGGTTATGGTGCATTGTAATATTCATAAGGGGTTATGTCACATTATAACATTAGAAAAAAATTACATTACATTTCTCATATTTCTTAATAGCTATGTAACATTGTTGCATTGGTTATTGTCATGTCACAATTTTCATGTTCTTTAATGGTTCTCTTTTCCACATTCATCTTGGTGGATTTATGTTGAATTCAAATTTTCTAAAGGGTTATGTCATGTTGTGATGTTCATGAAACAATGTGTTGGATTGTGATGTTCGTGAATCATTATGTAGCATTATGACGATTTACTTGGTTGGGTTATGTCAAATTTGTATGTTTATTCATTATTATGTCGCAATGTGGTGTTCCTCAAGGGTTAGCATATATTGTAGCATTCCTTAATGGTTATTTCATATCACAATGTTTATCATGATTCACTTAAGTTAACCATTGTTATCTTGAGTTGGCCATCACCCATTAAGGTTGAGTTCAATGGACTATGGCTAACCATGTTTATTGTTGTTAGCCATGGTTGATTATGGTTGACTTTAATTGACGACAGTTTCTTAAGGTTGAAACTGGTTGATTTTGGTTGATTATGGTTGATTATGTTTAACTTTGATTCAAAAATATTTCATCACATCTCATAAGTCGATTAAAGGTCTTGATGCAATGTACATTCCCTAAGGGTTATGTTTCAATGTGATGTTCCATAATGGTTTTGTCCAATTATAATGTTCATCTTGGTGGACTTAGATTGAATTGTAATTTTTTTGAAGGATTAAGTTGCATTGTGATGTTTGTGAAATGATTTGTTGGATTGTAATATTTCTTAATGGTTATGTAGAATTATGATGTTCATCTTAGTTGACATATGTTTTATTTATATGTTCCTCAATATTTATGCCACAAGGTCATGTTTCTTAATGTAACACCCCTCCCTTGTGTGTTAGATTATTGTAACCTAAGATGAGAAAAGCTAGCTGTGATATGTAATATGGAAAGCAAATATATTATTAAATAAATTAATAAATAAATCACTTGGAAAATCAAGACACCAAGAGATGAGATTCTTGTCAAATCCCATTGAGGAATGGGATAGGGATAAATCTTTCATGATAAGCTTCTAGATGTGATTCTAGATAAGCTTGGATGGATTGGAGATAGATATCCATCAAGGAAAAAACATAAAATCCTTGTGGGAGATAAAGGCAAGATTTTATGAGGAAAAGCCTCGTGGGAGATAAAGGTGAGTTTTTCCAGAAAAAGGCCTAGGAAAATGGAAAAAAATCCATAAAAGTGGGATGCCGCTAATGGAAACTATATCATGAAAGAGGGTATTAAATACCCATGGCATAGATCAATTGGAGGCAATTGATCCATGCAAAGAACCTTGGCTCGGGGGAAGTCAAAGGTGATTCATGGTTGGGTGGTGGTGCTCCGCTCTCCAAGTGATGTTTTAGTAGGATTCATTTGCCCAAAATTTCTTGTATGGTTCTTCTTTCCTCTCCATTTCAAATTCATTTCGCTTATGGAAAACTTTGCATGATTTTCTATGTTATACATGAGTAGATTACCAGTGTTAGTTGCAATTTGTGAGATGATTTTAGTCACATGCATAGGTGGAAGTAGTCCAAGATGTAGTAAAGGAACATGACATATAAGTGTGCATGAAATAAATGTTCATGTTGTCATTTTTTTTCACTTATGCAAACAAAATGCATGAGGAAGAAGATAAATGTATATTCCGTTATAGTGCTTGACATGAAGTAGCTTAACGTTTAACATTGTCTATGCTTATGAACGGGTGCATCTGCTAAGTCTAGGTGTGCCATATATATATGTCAGTATGATTTTTTTATACTATAGGCAACAATAATGGCAGTGTATATTTATGATAATGATTTCATTAAGAGTTCTCTCTGAGATGGTCATGGTTGGAATAGCTATTCAATTTAATACTAGATGACATCTCTATTTTAAATTGGCATAAGACCATGGTGCACGCAAAACAGTTTAGGCAGTAATGCATCTAATTATGGTTCAAGTCATCCATGCCATGTCTATCATAAGGATTTCTAAGGAAACTAGACTAGCAAGTTATGCATGTGAAACAAAGACTGGGTTAGCTATTTTGCATGTTTCTTAGGAGTTATGACATTAACATATTTGACTACGCCTATAGTACGATAATTATGATTCATGCTAGATGCAAGTTATTGTTAATGATTGCATTGAGAATAATTGTATGGGTTGCGTGCTCCCTTTCTACAATCTGTGATAGATATGATATTAAGTGGTATAAGGAATCTAAAGGACCCATCATGGACTCGGCAAAAACTATAAGAGTATGTAGAATTGTGGATTCCTTACTTGTGTTTTTATGAAGATAAGTATAGTTGTAGAACTAAAAATGAACATGTAATAAAAGAAACATAATACATGTGCTAAGGGGTGAATCTTCACTGGAAATGAAGAAAAAATTTGAACTTATGGATTCTAGTGGTTGTTTTCCCAGGTAGGCTCAGGAGGTACATTACAAATGGTATTGAAGTGCCAAAATTCAACACTGAGGCCTATGGACTAATCCACCTCTATAGTGTTTCATTGAAAGGTTTTAATTATAAAATCCTTACAAGGAAAATAACCCCGATATCCATAGAGACGAAATTGGATCTCGAAACTTAGAATATGTTAATACTGTATTGATTTTCATGAAGGTTGAATCCAAATGTTAATATGGGTTATTAAGGAATTATTATCATATGCATGATAATTTAGTTGGATCAAGCAACTAAATTTAAGGAAGATGGGGTTATATGCATTCAAACACAGTCCAAAATTTGACATCCCATAAACACCTTGTTATCATTTAAAGGAAAGGGTATCGACAATGATATAAATGGGGATATGTGGTTTTAATCTTAAAATATATATATGAGGATCTCTATGGAAAAATATGTTACATCTAGTATTTGAGAAAGTCTGAAATAATGATAATTATTTCGATGACATTACCACATTTCTCATAGAGCCTATGTCCTTATACCACCTATCACATCCAGTGGAGAACTATTCTAATGCGTCTAAATGAAGACAAGCGATGCACCTACATGCATTCATGTATTTTTGGTCTCATTCATATCGTCCATGTATTTCATTGATGGAACCCCTGGTAAGATTCATCGATGAGGATGGAGTGAAGTTTAAAATTGACAAAGCACCCTGGGCAGAACACATGGTACCACCAACACTATCGCTTCAAGAAATTATATATACTATGCAGAAAATCCTTATGCCACTAGATGATGTCCTGCCCATGCGTGTTCCCTTCTTACGAGGTATGGAGGTAGGGTACGCTGAGCTTGGATGTGGAGGAATTTTTAGGGTGCGTGATTCATAACAATAATATTGGACTTTTTGAAAATTTCCCTTTATGCAAATGTCGAAACCGAATTTGTATAAATTGTCAATACTTAGGAATCTTCCAAAATCATTATAAAAGACATCAACATCCTCTCTGTCACGCCCCTACACCTGCGGTGATCTTCCAACCGCTTGTAGCGAGGTGCGGCACCACCGAACGCTTTCTTTTTAACAATACTAACGTTTATCGACTACGCTTAATTCAACATAAACTTACTTAACTTGTGTTCTTATAACCGAATAAAGTTTTATCCTTTATACTTTAACAAAGAACATTCTCAATCATCAACCATGAACAATAAACCGAGAACATCAACAATACACAAGTATAAAGGGAGGGGCAACTCCCGAACAGTCTGCCCAACAATAATATTATAACAACTTCTTCAATAATACATCAGCAAGTATACTTGGCAAAACTCCAAGTCTATACTTAGAACAATTTACAACCAAGGCATAGACAGCCTTTTACAACATTTTATGCACCTTTGCATAAGAAGGAGTGCTCACCCGAGCCACTCGACCTTCCCACCAAATCCTGCATAAAACAGCACACAACTTCCACCTTCACACCTCAAACCGTACTTAAGTCAAAACTACACCTTAGAAGTACTACGCATGAGATATGCGTAGTCTTCTTTACCCTTATGTTGTTTTACCCCTTGTACGAATGAAGATGAGCGAAGATTCCATGATGAAATGAGGTGCATCCACCTCTCATATATACGCTTCATATCTTAGCACATAACTTTGGGCCGACATGTAAAATAATGCCATGAAGCCTTCACGTTATGTTTTATGTGGTCGGTTTTGTATATTTTATGCTCCACGTTTAACATGTATATAAAGCTTCGCATATCCCTTTTACATGGCTTGATTATATTATATTTTATTGTTTTATTATTCCACATATATATAAACCCCATATGTTCATATAATATGTGTGTCCACATAATACTTAGTCGTATTTGGGCCTAAGTCTTTCGTCGCATTTCTGTTCACCGAAACGTCGCATCGTGTGCGCTCACCCGCCGTGCGCCCGTGCCCGCCCGTGTGCCCGCGCGCGCCCGCGCCCGCCCGTGCGCCGCGCCCGCCCGCGCGCCCTCGTGCAGCTCGACTCGCCGGTGGCCCGCACCCGCGCCCGCCGTGCACGTCGTCTTGCCCAGCGCCCAACCGCGCTTAAGCTCGAGGACCTTACACTCTCCCTCTCCGATCATGTTGATCGCTGCATTAGTTGCGGATAGGAATTAACCCAAAAACATGCAGAGGGTATGGATTTATCTAAAAGTGTATGGGCATTAATATTTAGGAGATAAGACCTAACCACCATTGGAATGCAAGCCTTGCAATGTGAGGACAAACGCTTCCAGAAAAAAACTAGGGCAAGGCGGAGGTTTTCTAGTCATGGCAACCAATTGAATTAAGAAAAGGCGGTTGTAAAAGCTCACTTTTTAGAGTTTTTAGAAGCAGCTCGATACTACGGGTTTCTTTAAAGACATTACTGCATTCGAAAAGAACTATATGGCTATTTCCAAAATTTCAACGATTGTTCCCTTCCACGAAACCGCTCTCGCTGAGAACCCATTATCAGTGCTATGTATGCATGCAGTGGAGCAGACGCACCAGTGTGTCCCTCCATAATTTTGCGCTCCCGAGTTTTATATAAACATATATTTTTTTCTGTTGAAAGAGTCGACCGAGATGAGAAAGGGATTCCAGAAGGTAGAGCGAAACCACGACCTAGTGTTGGAAATCGTGTTAGTCATAGTATTGAATTAGTGATGTAGGTTTTGATTGTTGTCTATTTTTTTTTTGCTTGTGTGACACTAGTTTCGAAGTCACGGTCAGCTGGAACTGCTTTCTATTTTGGAGTAGAATTCGACTCTACTTAGAATGAGAAATCGCTCTTGAATCCAACAATGTGGTGAGAATATGATATCCTTGGATTCCCAAATTGGTTAAAATCAGGAACGGTTACAGGGTAGTCCCCAGATTTGATTCATTGCTCAGTAATGACGAAAGTATGGCCTCTGTTGAGAAAATTGCAACTTCAAGTAAGGTAAGATGCTTATCCCGATATTCATCACTGATTGAATGAACTCGTTGTTCTCAAGTGAAAATTTCATGTTACTCCTCTATCCTCCGAGAGAATTTTGTTTGAAGATAGATAAAGATGAGCGTTTGTTAGGATTGGTTTTGTAGTGAAGATGGCAGAGGATATTTAGCATCAAACGTCTTTTTGAGCCACAGGGGACGAGATGACGTTTGCCTATTTCTCCGTCGACAGATGGGAAGAAGAAGAACAAGGGATTTTTGTTGTTGCGACGTCGCCGGAAGTTAGGAGCTTCATGCATTCTATATTTTTTCACAGATTGATTGCAGTGTCAGTACACTGCATGTGAGGTGAGGAGAAGTTGGAAGGTGAGGGCCATGTCCATGCCTATGATGTGCGGTGTTGCTACAGTTGCACCCCTACTTTCAGGCCCCTTGGCCCATCACATCCATACTCATGCCCATGTAAATGATTTCATTCTATTTTATTTGGAAAAAAGGAAAATCATATCCAACGCTAAAATGACAAATCACGCAGCATGTAGTAGTATAAATCATGAATCAAGGATGACGGCCCAAATAAAAATGCAATTAACTCTGCGTAAACCCAACCTAAGAAGGTGGACATATGTCAGTTTGAGGTAAGTATTCACTTGATTTCTTTACATCGACAGCCATGTGATTATCCTCGCTCCGCGCGGGGCATGCAGGTAGTGAATCTGAGGAGTCATGACTTCATTACGCATCCACCCACTCAATTCTCTCTCATGTAAGAAGGAGGAGAAAGTTGAATGGGTTGAATCGAAGACTGTAATCATGTTGACTCAATACAGTTTTCACAACAATGGATGCTCCAGATTGCTAATCAGAAAAAAAGAGATCTATAAGTCTATCCAACCAAAGATGTGGGCTCTCCCTGAAAAGAAAACAATCCACGTATTTCAGTATGTATTCCTTGTTACAGTGCAAATGTTTCATTCTAACTCTAACTGCTTGCTTATTTGCAGTTCACTAAACCACAACTCAACTAGCTATGCTTAAAATAGACGAATGTTCCAAGTCAAGCTTACTTCAACTTAGGATCTATCAATGCATGTTAAAATCAAGCAATGCTAACTAGAGTAAGTCAACCTTTTCTCGATAACTCTGACGCTATGATTTGGGTAATTACAAAACTCTTTATTGTGTGTATTTTTGTTATAGGTGTGCACAAATAATTAAATAACATGCACACATAATTATGCACTAACAATCACTGAGCAGAGTGGATGATGTTGTTGATGCAGTTAAATACTTGTTTTAATATCATGGTTCATGCCTTCTTGTGAATTGCTACATGATTCTATAGTGTCAATTCATGTCAGCAGTAATTTTAACTTTTTGCTCATATCCCCTTATATGACTCAGATTTAAAATGGAAAGTTGGCATATTTATTATAGTTGAGAAATTTATTGCAGCTTCTTCTTTCTTTCTTTTTTTTCCTCTCCTTAAAAAAACAAATGGTCTCCCCTGTTTGAACAATAGAGGAAAAGTCAAATATCTTCATGTCGCCATGGAATATATCATATTAATAATTAAATATACCTTAAGAATTCTCCTTCCTAGTCAGCGAAAGAAAGGAAATGTTGTTGTGGTTGCAAGTGGCAAGGCATGTCAGAGTTACTAGTAAGAACAGAGAAGGTGGTCGCTAGAAATGTTTTGTATTTTACATGTGGTTAGATGAGCACAAACTGAAACACTCCCATAAGCCTTGGGGTATTATAACCCTAGGAATTATTTTTGGATGGTATGGAATTCGTGATATTTACAGCTGCATTTTACTATAAAATTGACATCTTTTGAATAATTTTAATACCACTTCTTAGATGTGTTGTGTTTCCACCCTTTAGAGTGTACCTGGAGTACATATAATTTTCTATGTGCATTCATGGGAATAGTAAATTGAGTTGGTTTTTATTGGCTCTTAGTAAAGGATGTGACCCAATTGCTTAATGTTTGGTACTCAGAAATCTCAAAAAATCATTTTTTTATTTTAGTTATTTTATATTAAAAATTAATATCAATTGATTTGTCTTAAATATAAATTTTAAGACAAAAATAGGTTGAGACAAAAATATTTTAAGACAAAACGTTATATTTAAGACAAAAATAGTTTAAGACAAAAATATTTTAAGACAAAAGTAGTTTGAGACAAAAATATTTTAAGACAAAACTTTATATTTAAGACAAAAATAATTTAAGACGAAAATATTTTGAGACAAAACTTTATATTTAAGACAAAAGTAGTTTGAGACAAAAATTTAAAGACAAAACTTTATATTTAAGACAAAAATAGTTTAAGACAAAATTATTTTAAGACAAACAATTTAAGACAAAATTATTTTAAGACAAAACTTTGTATTTAAAACAAAAAAATTTTGAGACAAAAATATTTTAAGACAAAACTTTATATTTAATACAATGACCACTTTTATATTTAATATTTATAAGAACTACTGTTGGTTTGAAAAAGTATTAAGAATGAATATATAGAGATGAGAATGTGAATATTAAAAAAACTATTAAGAATGAATATATGGAGATGAGAATGTGAATATTAAAACACACTAGAAATAAAGAAGAAAATGATTTAAAAGAAGAAATATGAAGAAAAAATCATTAGGCGTATATTAGTAGGTAACATATTTGTAATGATAATGAAGCTTGAAAAGAAAGAGGTATTCCTGTTGCTTAAGAGATGCATTTCTAACATTTAAGGCCATAAAGAAAAGTGTAATGATCATGATGTTAAGGGAGTAATTTAAGCTTTTGAAATTTTGCTTATGTTACCTTTGAAGTTAGCCATGGGGCCTCTTCCTAGTAGTGTTGGAGGATTGGATGTAAGAGGCAAGCAACTTGGTGTATGTTAATCTCTAAGAAGGTAGTTAATTATACTTGTTACTCATAAGTTATGAGTGTCTCGAGAGAGCTAAGTGAATCTTTGAAGAAATAAAATAATATCTCTGATATCACAATAAGGTGGAGCATTTGAATACAAGAATACCAACATTTAGATATGGCATATGCATTATTCTCCAAGAAGGTGGTGATAAATCTCAATGTAAGTTAGGTAGGATCAAACTCTAAGAATAAGAATTATAGACAATCCCCTTCCCGATCGTGAACCATGAAGCTCATCTCATGGAACATCAGAGGGCTCAACAGCCCGGGGAAGGGACGATTAATAAGGAACATGCTACAACAGGAAAAGCCTCAAATTCTCTTCTTGCAAGAGACCAAGTGTAATTCCACAACATTGGATCACATCCTTGCCAAAGCATGGCCAGGAAGCAAAGAAGTGGCGGTGGAAGCCATGGGAGCCTCAGGAGGGCTAGTCATCGTTTGGGATGATAGAGCTATAACACTTACCAACATGCATGCTAGTAAGCACTTTATTCAGGCCAAGTTTCATTTAACAGTGACAAATGTTCATGGACACTTAACTAATGTCTACTTCCCTCAGGAGGCAACAAACAAAGTAGACACATTGAACACCCTAACTCAGATCAACTCAGAAAGATCCCACCCACTTTGGATCACGGGAGCGGACTTCAACATGATTACAATATTGGAGGAAAAAAGAGGAGGACAGATCAAGCTGGATTGTGAAAGCACGCACTTCAAAAACTACATTCATAACAACAGGCTTATAGATATGGAATTCAATAATGGCGTTTATACTTGGAACAACAAGCGTGCAGATGCCCACCAAATTGCATCTCGGTTGGACAGATTCCTAATCTCTGATAATGCAATCCATCTTGGCAGGGATCTCTTGGCCTCCATATTGCCACTCTCTGGCTCGAACCATTGGCCTATTAGGCTTCACTGGCAAAGACCGGGAGACAATGTTCTCAGGACCTTTCGCTTTGAAGCCGTTTGGCTAAATCACCCCGATTTTCATAACCTGATAACAGAGACATGGAGAAATTTCACACCACCAGAAGGCGCAAAAATGTACAAGCTCCAACAAAAGCTAAAACATATCAAGGAAACATTAAAACAGTGGAATCGCTTTACCTTCGGCAATATCTTTCAGGCGAAAAACACTCTTGAACAAGAAATGCAAAAATTACAGCAGAGAATCATAGCTGAAGGCAAATCTGAAACCATAGCAGAACAAGAACGTCAACTACAAATGCAGATCTCAGAAAGAGCAAGACAGGCAAAGATTATTTGGAGAAAAAAATTGAGGATCCGATGGCTTAAAGAGGGCGAACGCAATACAAGTTCTTCCACCATACCACTATCCAACGGAGAATGCACAACAACATTACTCTCCTCCAAAATCGACAAGGGGAACATCTAGAGAAGCATGAAGATATAGAACAGGAACTCCTCACCCACTTTCAGAGGGTGCATCAGGAAACGGAGACTGATCGGCTGCCAGCTATAGAGAAGATCATCAAGATTATTCCTAAGATCGTAACTGAGGAACATAATCAAATACTCCTCAGGCCTATTTCTTTACAGGAAGTGGAGACAACTATGTGACAACTCAAAGTTGGGAAAGCACCCGGACCAGACGGCTTCACTTTGGACTTCTTTCACAACTTCTGGGATCTAATCAAGGAGGAAGTCTGGCAAGTAGTCGAGGAGTCCAGAGTTAACAGATGGATGCTTCCATCCTTGAATTCCACCTTCATCGCCCTCATCCCTAAGGAGGAGAACAGCCAGACTCTGGACAAATTCTGACCTATTGCACTATGCAATGTATTGTATAAAATTGTCTCCAAAGTGATCGCCACATGCCTTAAGCCCCTGCTTCCTCTTCTTATATCATCGGAGCAATCAAGTTATGTGGAAGGAAGCCAGATCACTGATGGCATAATTCTCACTCATGAAATCATTCACTCCCTAAAGCAAACCAAAAAGGCAGGTATGCTCCTAAAATCGACCTCTCAAAAGCTTTCTATACTTTAAGCTGGAAATATATTCAAAAAATACCGCTAGCCTTTGGCTTTACCCCCCCCTTGGGTAAGATGGATTATGAGTCTCATCACTTCTACCTGTTTCTCAATTCTTGTCAACGGGACCCCCTCCACCCCCTTCCACCCGTCCAAAGGTATCCGACAAGGGGACCCTCTCTCACCCTTTCTATTTTTTATTATGGCGGAAGGTCTTGGATGTTACAACAAAGATGCCCTTCAAAACCAGCAATTACGTGGCCTTTCTTTCCAGAATACCCCTGCTTTCACCCACTAGCAATTTGTGGATGACAATATGTTATTTGGTCATCCTTCGGTCCAGGAAGCCCGTAAGCTGAAATCAATTTTATCTGATTTTTCGGATGCCTCTGGCGCCTGCATTAACAAATCAAAATCTTAAGTCTTCTTCTTTCACACACCTCCCATCACTCAAGCCTCCATAGCCAGAATTTTGGGCTTCTCGATTGCATCTCTGCCCTCCAAATACCTGGGAGCTCCAATGACAGCCTCTGCCTTAAAGCACTCATCCTAGAAAATTCTCCTAGAAAAACTGGAAGCCCGTATCTCTTCATGGACCTTCAGAGCTCTCAATATGGCGAGTCGCCTAGTTCTAATCAAGGCAGTGCTACAATCTATGCCGCTCTACCTCTTCACGGTCCTGGCAGCACCCAAATGGGTTCTTAAAGCAATCAAAAATCTTCAACGGGATTTTTTATGGGGGAATACGAAACAAAAAAGAAAATGGGCTCTGGTAAAGTGGGAAACAGTTTGTCACCTAAAATCCTCTGGAGGCACTGGATTACGGGATCCTCAGCATAGCAACGAGGTCATGGGAGCACGCATCTGGTGGAGATGGCTCTCGAACCCATATACTCCTTAGGCAATCCTCTGGACAGCTAAGTATGCTCATAATAGACCAGTGGATGATTTAATTCGGCTCAAAGAAGTTGGCACAAGCTCTCTAATTTGGAATGCTGCTAAACAACATAAAGATCTAATCCAACAACACAGTTTTTGGGAAATCAGGAATGGAGATAATGCGAGGTTTTGGGAGGACTCCTGGCAGCAAAGACCAAAATTGAAGGACCTACTCACGCCCCACCAGCTTCAGGATTGGGTAGAGCAACCGACGATCAAAGTAAATCAACTTTGGGAGGAAGTTCACAACCAAGGTTATAGGCAATGGTTATGCTCGAACCTCATTCTTGGGCAAGCCACGCAATCCATCAAAGATAGCCTGGATACGGAACTCTCAAACAGGAAAATTCGCCAATCAGATAAGAAAGACATCATCAGATGGGGTTATGAAACGAGAGGTACCTTCACTTCCCGGGAAGCATATCATATAATACTAAGGGACCATACTATCAAGGATAGCCTCTGGCACAAAGTTTGGGAACCACCAATTTGGCCAAAAATCTCCACCTTTCTCTGGTTGCTGTACCAAAATAGAATCCTTACTTGGGATAATCTAAGGAAACGGAGTTTTCACAGACCTTCCATCTGCCCAAATTGTAAACAGGCAGAAGAAACTAAGGAACATCTCCTAAACTCATGTCTGTTAGCAACCCGACTTTGGGAGAAGGTTAGCTTCAGATGTCAAAGAGATGGACGAAATAAGGAGGATTTAACCAGCACTATTCGTTCTTGGGCACCTCACCCTTATAAAAGCAAAATCTTAAACACCTTATGGAAGCTAATACCAGGTTTCCTCATGTGGACAATCTAGAAAGAGAGAAATAGTCAGATCTTCAAAGACCATTCCTCTCCCATAGAAGTTCTATGGATCAATATATGTCAAAACATCCGAGAAACCTTGATGCTCCAAACGTGGCTTGATGATGATTTCCCATCCACACCACAGGAACAAAATATATGGCTAAACTAGAACCTTCAGTGGAACCATGAGCAGGTACACCTAAGGAAAATCCCTCCCTCTAGAGATACACCTGACAAATGGACTCCACGCACACATGGTACTGCTCAACTTTGATGGAGCATCAAAGGTAAATCCAGGTAAAGCAGGATTTGGGGGAATATTTAGAAATCACAAGGGTAATGTTCTCCAAACATTCATGGGGTCAATAGGTTGGGATACAAACAACTCAGCCAAATTAGAAGAAATTTGGCAAGGACTTCTCCTTGCTCAGAACAATAGATTCTTCCCACTCATAATTGAAGGGGACTCTTAGATCTTAATTAACATGATCAACCAGATCTTATAGGGAACTCCAGCACATAAAGTGGGTAGCAGTTGGAGATTGGCGTAAAGGCTGGAACAGATTGAACAGTGTCTACTCATTCGTAGAGCAATTACCATCAAGCACACTCATCGGAATGGTAACAAAGTAGCAGACCTCCTAGCAAACATTGGCGTTGAAAGTGGTAAGACTCTTCATGTAGGAGCTCTTAGCACTATAGCCAATACTCATCAATTGCAGGATTTCAATGATCTAGTGCAAAAGGAAAGGGAAAATGCAGAGGAAACGCACCTGGATGCGGGTGTCAACAACGACATTTAAATGACAAGACGGATCACCGGTGGGTTGGGAAGCCATCTGGCTAAGTGCTTCGTCCTGAGAGCTCACCGCAGATGGATTAAAAACACCTTGCAGGTGACATTTATTGACTCCGAAAGCTGTGACGAGCTCACCTCCTTCAACACCATGGCCCCTGCAAACCGTTTTGTTACTCCTCCCCTTCTCCATGGCGTTTTTCCTCCACAAGCGACTGAACCGTGTTTCAGAACTGCTACAGGCAGTCGCTGCCTAATTCTCCCTTGTCAGAATTTTGGTAATGGTTTTCATTTTTCGCATTCCTGTCATTGTCTTCTTGATTGTGGTTCACCCACCCCTGCTCCCGCTCATCGTCGCCTTCATTCCAATTCTTCCACTGTCAATTCAGCCATGGCTCACCTCAGGCACTGCATGCGCAGTAGGCGTGGAGGTTCGCATGGAGGTTTTAACCGCTCGCGAGCTTCTACCAGTTCCACCTCTGACTCCCCAGACTCAACTACTGAATTTCCCAACTCGCTCATTAACCCCACTCATAGCTACCCGAATACCAAAAGTGGGAGAGGTTGGAGGGACAATGTTATCCACATTGTGGATCTCCCACTCCCTCCTTTTTTTGGCCCTCACAGCACACAATTTCATTTCTGCAGTTCACTAAACAGGCCTACAATCACTACTACCATCACAATTTATTTCAAGGAAGAGTCTGCGACGCAAGCTACTCTGTCCAGTCGTGGGAACAAGCAGAACAGGGAAGAGACAGGTAGTCATGGGATCAGCAACAAGCAGCAAGGTGAAAGCAGTAAGGCTCTGCATGACAAAGATAATGCTGGGGACGCTGGTAAGCGACAGATGGATGCTGAAGGCATTGTAGATTCTCCAACTGTTCAAGGTCGCGACGTGTCTTAAGAGGATGACAATTGGTATCAGTTTGCCTACCAGATTGAGGAAGAGCCAACCATGGAGGAACCACCAGCCTAACATGTGGCCTCATGCAAAGTTCTCCAGCTCGCAGGTGGATTCGTCTCACTTTTTGTGGTTTTTGGTCTCTCGCAAAGGTGTCCAACTTCCAGGCAGATATGTTTCTATGATTCGTGGTTTTGTGGTCTGGATGTGTTCTGTCTTCACGCCAAGTGTCTTGAATTCTCTGGTTGACTCTCTGCTAGGTGGAAATGGCATACTATTACTTGGTTATGTCCCTATCTTTTTGGTTCAGGATTGCATTCCTCTTTGTTCATTTTGGAAAACCAAGGTCTACTTTGAAATATTTATTCTGGTTCAATGGCTAGTTTCCCCCATAATAGGGGCAATCTTCAAAGCTTCTTGGACTGGTTTCCCCTCTGTTGGGGCAGTCTAATACCAACAGTTGCATTTTGTGATGATGACTAATGCTTAACATCTCTGAGATCAGGTTTCTCTGTAACTTTTTTTGTATTATATTAATAGATCAGTACTACTTAGAAAAAAAAACCTATGTTTAATACAATTAACAATTAAGACACAAACACATCAATTTAGGATGATATTATCTAATTACAACTGAAAAATTGATTGTGACAGTGCGCCCTAAGTCAGCCAGCTTGTAGACATCTATTGTCTTGCGCCTATACCGAGGTTGTTATTTTACTTACCATTCACGTTATCTTATATAAAGACAACGGTTTGTTGGGCTCTTTGTTTTGTGGGGGTAGTCGACTAAGAAGAGCACGACAAGTTTTACTGACAAGATTTCTCGGACATCAATTCCTCTTCTATCCCTTTCATATATGCTGATACGATTAGAGACAAATTGTTTATTGTTACATTTGGCACTACTATGCGGAGGGGGACTTTAAGACAATTTTTTAAGAGAAAAGAAATATTTTGTCTTCAAAATTTCAATATGAGGCGATAGTAAAAAAAGGTAAAGGTAAAGGATTAGGGGTCTGTCTACTAGCATTCACTGAGTGGTTGGTTTACCATGGTTGTGAAGTGATATTCAACAAAGGAAAAACATTCGTGAGACACATAGCCACGGGGTAGGTGAAGCAGATCGGGGTTCGTGTGAAGAACCTGTATAAGCTAGATGTGGAAGAATGTGCTACATTAAGCACTAAGGCGGAGAAAGTGAAGGTCGCAATGTCGATGAACTTTGGCACAAAATACTTCAGCCGGAGGGTTGGCTTAATCACAGGAATAAAATTTGGGGACGGGGTCAAGAACATAAATCATTCACAATTTGTCGCTGACACCCTACTGATTGGAGGGGCCTCCACCAGAATAGCCAAGCGCTTCAAATCTCTCCTTGACAAATACATGAGCTACTCTGGCGGAATGGTAAATAATTTGAAAAGCTGCATATATGGCTGGAATACAATAGTACAGGTGCTTCATAATATCGCCATCATCTTTGGAGTCACATGCAAGTATGATTGGACTCACTTCTCTTACTTGGGCATGCCGGTAAGTGCTGGACCTTTTAGAGCAAAAGTCTGGGACAAAGTAGTCGACAAAATGAAAAGAAAAGTGCACCAGTGGGGATCTATTTGGCTCAACCCAGCTGGTCGCCTCACTCTTCTTAAGTCAGGTATATCTTCTCTCCCCCTATATCATTTTTCTCTTCTTCAAGCTCCGACCTCCTTCCACAACAAAATGGAAATCGTCCTTCGCCAATTCCTATGGCAGGGGGAAAATGATAAAAAGAAATTCAACTTGATTAATTGGAAGCAGGTGATCTAGCCCCAAGACCGAGGAGGTATTGGAATTAGATCTCCTAAATTTCTCAATTTAGCCTTTGGAGGCAAAATTGTTTGGAGACTCATTACTGGACTCCCAGCATGGTGGAAAAAAGTTCTGGAAATTAAATACCTCAATTTTCCTAGACAGCAGCTTCTTGATCGAGATATTCCCAATAGAGAATCCTCCAAAATTTGACAATTATGCAAGAGAGCAATTCCACTAATTGCTCAAAATACTTCAAAAATCCCCAAGGGAGGTGCAAGCATCAATATTGGAGCAGACAGAATCATGGGTCAACAGACAATAAACAGACATGGGGGAGTCCACCCTATCCTTTCCTTTTTTTAAAGAACAGGCATTCATTACCCCTGAACCAGATCTCCCAATGGGATCCTCACACCCTTCTTTGGTCAGGTTGGGCCTTCCCAGCCATACCCAATAGTCTTAACGCAAGTCTTTCTGTCCTTCAATCCCTTTTGCATAGTAGAGCCCCAGTCAAAAAGAACGATCTTGATGTGTTTCGTTGGGACCCATCCAGATCCTCTTACACCATCCAAGTTGCTCACCATTATATTTGCAACATCAACTACCCCATGCCAAGTTGGCACCACTGGAAGGTGGTTTGGAAATCCGAGGCAATTCCAAAAATCAAGTTTTTTCTCTGGACCCTCCTCAAAGGGAAAACCCTAGCATAGTCTCACAATATGATCCACCCAGTCCCTAAATTGGGGTCTAGTGCTATTTCAATTAATTATTAGATGATCATGGTGGGCCATAATTCCAAGTTAAATGTTATGACTCTTCATAGGATATTATTGGAGATACTTGAGGAGACACCTCTTTGGCTAAAGGGTTAAGGATTTTGACTTCAATATCGAACCATCAACCATATCCTCAACACTTTTCCCATCAACCATATCCTCAACATATCGAACCAACAACCAAGAAGATAACTGAGGCGAAGCATGGGCATCCTCTATTGCCCACGTTGTTCAAGATATATATAAATATATGAATGCCTCTACACTCCACCAATTGTGCATCAATAAAATTTTGGGTTGCCCCACTATCCACCAAGATGGATACACACTGTCCCTGCAATGTGCCTCTGATTCCCAAAATTGTAAAATTGGGATTTTCCATGTCAAAATTTTAATTCGAGACTGACCATGCATTGGAAGGCAATTAACACATTATTAAGACATTAAAAATGAATAATTGACACAATACCAAATACAATACATGCATTGATTTTTTATCTCACAAGGTATTTAGACGCTAATTGAGCAAGTTCACACGAAGAGAGAAAGGAAATATCATGATACATTGTTCAATATGTAATCAAGAGCATTATCTTGGATAAGGGAGAAGTAACATTTAGTTTCTTTCTCATATACAAAGGAAAAATTATGAAACAATGTAAAATGCCTTTCGTGAAGCAATGTTGTTGTAAAGGGTGGGGATTTTGGGTAGAGGGTTATAGGTTTTGGAGGTAGTAAAATAAGTATTTGGTAAAACTAGGGGATATGTACTAAACTAGGCATGAAGTAGTATTGGCTATTTAGTAATAGAAAGAAAAGGGTATTCTAAATCGTGAACACAATAATGGTTGTTTATCTCACCACTTGAAAGGATGTTATGAGTTCAATGAACCACATGAGGGAGAAGATTATACGCTAGTAGTACTTTTTTGCAATGTTCCAAATCAGATGTGAATGGAGAGGACTTTGCAAAGGTTTTTTTGCAAGGGTCAATGATTTCTAGGCTTTGATAGTTGATCAAAATGGTGGAATGAGGACGAGTTATCCAATGCAATGTGATCAGAGGAGGTGGATTTAGTTGTATGTTTGGATGTCATGAAGATGCTAAAGGTTGCAAGGTTCGTTCTGGCAGGTGGAAAGGACAATGGCAATTGTTCTTTGCCAAGGAAGAGTAGATTAGACTCCTCTTCTTTGGCAAGAGATATACACAAGGGGTAACTAACAAATTCAATTGCGCATTTTGACATCATTGTCGATGACATTTATTGTGAATCGGTTGTCATGTTGGTTAGCTAGTGTTGGGGCATAATATGATGGAGACAATCAGGAAATCTACTTTCACTACAAAAAAGGGGCAAACAAGAAGTTAATTTTTTTTGCAAGGAAATTATGAATACATTATCACATTGGTTTAGTGGTTGTCATTTATTAATATGATCATGGTGGGTCATACTTTCTAAGCTAAATGCTATGACTCTTCATAGGATATTCTTAGAGATACTGGAGGAGAGACCTCTTTGGCTCAAGGGTTCAGGAAGGATTTTGACTTCAATATCAAACCATCAACTATATCTTCAACACTTGTGCCATCATGGAGGAGGGGAGACATTTCTCTTCAAAATTCTTCCTCTACTTTGTAGATTTTTCGAAGTTGTTTGATGTTATCTTCAAGGAGGCATTGTTCCATGGATGAAATTTGCATTTCAAAGATTTTGTTTACTTTTATTATATGTCTACTAGTTTCTCTAGGAATTTTTTCTTCTTCCTTGTTCCCATTTAAAGTGGGCAAGTCTCCACTTTAAAATGCCCTGATATTGTTTTGCAATTACCCAAATCCACTTCCTTGTTGTGTTCGCTGAGGCAATTTTGACTTGGCCCAAATGATTTGTTTCCACAAAATATGAGATTTCCTTGACATTTTTAACATTTACTATTGATTTGTTTTCCATTTTGGGATGAGGCCACTCACTAAATATCCTCAATGAAAATAATGCATGAACCTTGATGAAGCCCTAAAAGAACAATCCCTCATTCCTCCGTAAAAATCATCAAATTTCGCTTTGAACAAAACAAAATATGCTCAATACTAAACTACCCACATAAATGGTATTGAGATTTAATAAAATTTACTCCAAGTCTAAGTTTTCAATTCCTTCTCGAGTCGGAAAAACCATTGGTGGTATCGAGTTGGTAAAATAAAGTAGGATTTGTTATCCAAAATCCTAGCTTAGTGCCCTGAATCCCTAATGTCACTGATACTTTGATTAATTGAGCTGATGTATCAATCCTTTGTCTCATGGCTAGCTGTGACAACTCGATTTATTGATTTAGCTGATCTAATCTCAGGGTTAACTGTGGCAGCCAAATTTGAATCCATGATCCATTTGTCGTTTGTAGAAAAACCATGAGTTCACTGAAACCATCAAGAGAACATGGACAATTTTTCATGTTCTTCCACTCCAACATAATTATATTATCAACATTATAAAACATATAAAATATGTATCAATTTGTACCAGGAAAATCTACTTGAAAGGATCACAACCTATAAGCTCGACCATGAAGTCTTACTCCAATAACGTCAAGATAATTAAACAAGTGACCTTTTAATAGAAAATATTTTTTAACAATGGGAACTCAACTAACTAGATTGACCCTTAAGACTATGTATTTTTACCATTCACTTTGAAATTTGAGAAAAATAATTTTAAATTTATAAAATTACTAGCATTATAAATGAAATATTTATATCAAACTCATTTTTGCATTAAAATAAAACTTTTATTAACTTAAAATTAAAAAATTTGTATTACCAAACTCCTCCAACAACCAGAAAAACAAACAAACAAAAAATATATCAGAAATAATATTACTCAAGGTGTAAAGAAGCAATAAATGTAGAAGACACTCATACCGATGAGAACACACTTTAACATAATATCAATGAATTTTATGGTTAAAGACTTACGTAATTACATTAGCGTAAGTTTTAGCGTAGGTTCTAGATAGAGCCACATTCCGCGGAGGGGGTCTTATGCCGCCCGTCCTACTCTACCTTTTCAGTTTCAAGAACAAATCTCTTTCTTCCAAAGCATTCCGCGCACTCCAATATTGAGCAGACTTCGAAGGGATCGAATCCCATTACCACACTCCAATAGCGCACAGACTTCAGAGGGATCGAATCCCATTACCTCAGTTCAAGGTAATAATTCTTTGAATCAAAATTATCCTCCACTTCCTTGTCGGAGCTTGATTCTATTTCTCTTTCCTTGGGTTTTAATGCTCTGAAAATTTACAGGTGTGCTCTATTTTTTTTATCATTTTGATATATGTCCCTGTATAGGTTTGTTGTATAAATCAGTGACCTTCTTTGCCAATCTGTTTTATATCCTAGGCATTTTGTTTAAGTAAATCCTGTATTTGGTATTTGGTGTGTCAGTCCCTACTGCTTCCCAGTATGCATAGGGTATCCAGGTTTTTGCCCTGTCTTTGCTACAGCTTTCAAAAGCTCTTGGATGTACTATCTGTTTCTCTTTATATTGCCTCAATATGATACAATTATGCTTTTTCGTTCTGAAAAAAAAAATAATGTTGCTGGAAGTTGTTCAAAGAAGAAATTTTAAAGAATTTATGCTTGTATTGTGAAAGTTTATTTCTTTTCATGATCGACATGATTTTGTCCAGCTGATTGTGAATGTAATTTTACAAGCTCTAGGTTTTTTAGTGAGGGTTTATGGTTTTGGTGGTAATTTTGGAGAATAATGTTTATATCTTGTAGAGCATTATGAACGCCTTTGATTTGGCTTTAGCTGAAGTTTTGGTAGCTTCGTTAAGGTTTGCAGGCTTGTTTTCTTTGTGAGATTTTGTTGGATGCAAAAGTTTTATTCTCGATTTGTTTAAGATCAGGTTTATTTAGCTATGATTGTCCAGTTGCATTTGGCTTTTACATTGAAATCAAGGAAATGGAGGCTCAGTGGTAGTGAAGGGAAATATGGAACTAGGAAGAAAGAGAAAATAGGGTTTATTTTATTTTTGCTGGAACCTCTTTTTGTTGTTGATCTCATTTGTTTATCGGTAGGGATGATGTAGGTGCTCGTGATAGCACTAGTTGAGACATGCCAATGGGGTTGTGGTTTAAGGATGATGACGTTCCCATGCTAGGCTACCCCGAGGATTCACTTCTCTTGGAGGTGCGAATTAGTTGTTAGGGCCAATATTATGGTGCAAATTTTGGTTGATTTTGATGAAAGAGCACCCCTTGGTGTGGCAAGTCAGCCAAATGGAATTCATTTGTTGTCAAGTAATTGAACTTTTGTTCATGGTCAATTTTTTAACTGACCTACGGGTATTTTTTACCCCACCCAGTCCCTGACATTTTTGGGCCAGTTGTAATGCTTTCTGACCTAAATACAGACTTCAAACAAAATAGTATACAATAGGCACTGCTAGTGCGATTTTGGTTGTATACAGTAGTCACCACTAGTGTGATTACCATAGTATGCAAGAACCACTAGACTTTATGCAATCTCAAATGCTCTTGAAATCTGGAACTGTTGATTTCATGCCTTAAAGAACTAGATTAATGCCACTAAATTTGGATCTGATTTTTAATTGTTGTTTCCTTTCTTTCAAAAGCTCTTCTAGTTATTATTAATCTCTTATTATTTGACTACTCTGCCATTTACCTCTGAAATAATCAAATTTACTTCTTGAATATCTACAGTAGCCCCAAATTGGTTGATCCCTGCCTTAGAATACTCTGCCACCTCATTCAATCTGAAATCATCACATGCCATGTGTATAGAGTAGATAGAGCACAAAAATGCTTCATTGTCATCACCTATTAATGAAACAAAAGGAGACAAAAAATCACTCATTTTTTGGCATGATCTGGTGAGAAGCCTTCATTAACTGAATTACATTATGTTATATGGAATTGTCTTGATTTACTATCGAGTACTCACATGTCTGTTTAAGGTTAAAAAATTAGTAAACTGCATTCAAATGCATGCTAGTCACATTATTTTCTATTGGATAATTATATTGCAGATAAGTAGGCATTGTGCTGCTGGACAATCGTTCAACTTATGAATAATTACAAGTAACCAAAAAATTTGGTTTCTCTGGTAGAGAACTATCTAGCAGAAAATGAAAATAGATTGCTAGTATTTTCTTTCAGCTAGGACTAACATCCTTTGAGTTTTCTTTGATCTTCAAGACAAACTATTTCCACTGTTAAAACTTAAATAGATATAAGGTAGAGGGTAGGCAATATTTAGCTGGCCAGAGGCCAAGACTACTTTATGTAACCCAAAGTATAATCATGAAAAACTATAGCTTGTATTGAAACACTTGCATATAGGCAATGAAGCACATAAAGTTCCATCGTAAGTTGCAAATGTACATAATCAAAATGTTCGCTATTAAATAATTTAAGAATCAATGCACATTTTATCCTAGGAGACCATGATCATATACAACGATGAGAATAGAAAAATTATTTCCCAACTTAATATTCAACCTCATTTTGATTTTCTTGTTTATAATCCAAGAAACCATGGTAAGAAGGCCTGTAGATCCGGAGGAGGAGCTCAGAATGATGGCTCAAGAAGTCCGTGTTTATGTGGACGCTGTTCTGAATAGTCTTGCTACAAATGTTCCCAAAGTAAGACATCCATGTGGATGAGCGCACAATACAACCATACATAATCTCAGTGTTTATTCAGTCCATGATACTTGAATTGATGATTTGATGATTTGCAGGCTATGGTGCTTTGCCAAGTTGAGAAAGCCAAGGATGAAATGTTGACCCAACTTTATAGCTCAGTCAGGTAAGGTTGAATGACAAAATGTGGTTAAGGTACGTCAATAATTAGTTTTATTATTTTCCCATTTCTGTATTTTTCCAGACTGATTTTGATTTTCACTTGAAATCAAGTCTCTTGGGACTTTACGAAAGTAGTGTTTTTTGTCATCCTCTGCAGGTGTAGTAGACACCTGTTGATTGGAGCACTGTACATTTGAGCTTTTGGAGTGCCTTTTCAACTTTTTGTTTAAAAGGGTCCTACATGGATTTAAACTTGGATCGATCCCAAGAGAACTTTTGACTTATCAATTCTATTTTCCTGTGTTGATATGTATGTAGTGTGGGCTCAGTAGCAACACCTTTTAACCTCAATATCAATGACAATGGAGCAACTATGAGCCCTTTTTTGGTTCCTTTTTATCAGCACTCTATTTTACTCGTTTATGTCTCTTTATTTTGAATTTTAATTTAATTTAATTTTGAATTTATAGACAGACTATGTTATTGGTTGTTTTGATCAATACTGGTTTGCTTTTCCTGCTTCTGTTGGCATTTTCCTGCTTCTGTCGTTATTTGAGTTTTGATTATATGCTTACTTTAAGCTCATATGTTTGTATTTGTTCTGGTTTGTGTTGTGCAGGAATCTCTCTCATCTGAACCTCGGAGGAGAAATTTCCCCAGTGATTGGAAATCTAAAAAGCTTAGAGTCAATGTATGTGAATTCAGAAGTTCACTGTATAGGTTCACTATATATTACTTTTAAGCACTTTGGGTTCATTGCAATTAAACTGATAGTCTTAATGCAGACTATATTTAGCAGCTCTTTATAATATATATGTTGTTCATAGTTGATTCAGTGTTCTGCATGCAGTGACCTTAAAGGAAATGGTCTCTCAGGCCAAATTCCCGACGAGATTGGAGATTGCTCTGCATTGAAAATCTTGTGAGTTACTCTCTCTAATCTTGCAAGACTACAGTGGTTAAATCAGGTCATCTCCATACAGAATGGCTCATGAAAAACCCTTGAAAATCCCTTTAAAGAAATGTTCACCCCACCTATCTAGGAAAGTCTCTTTTCAAGCGTTTATCTATCCAAACAAAAATGACTGTTCAACTACAAGTTGGTTAAAGCAGATCTCACCATATGCAACACTCGTAGTCTGGTTCAAGATGCATATATTACTTTACTATAGATAATTGTTAAGTATTATGCTGAAAACAACTGTCTTTTGAGAAGATATCTGATGCCAAACCAAGCTGTTGTGTGCGTCTAAACGTCCCTCTAGTCAAATCTACAAGTCATCATTCTCATGGTTTATATTTCGTAGAAACCGCTGACTTGATTTGATCTTCAATGTTGCTGCAGAGATGTCTCTTTAAATTATTTATATGGAGACATTCCCTTTTCAATATCGAAGTTGAAACAACTAGAACAACTGTAAGTATCCTAACATTCTGCACTTGCTCGCTATTGTAAAGAATTTAGCTTAATTTGTAGATGTTTTTGTATTTTGCCCTGTCTTAGAAGGGAGTGAAAGCTCCTTCTGACACATTGATCAAATTTACAGGATTGTGAAGAATAACCAGTTAATGGGGCCTATACCTTCAACGTTGTCTCAGATTCCAAACTTGAAGAAAATGTAGGTTGGGAATACTATTTTGGATTCTACTCTCTTTGCTGCCCTTTACTTGTCAAAGAAGTGCATAGGATGTGTAAACTCTGGATTCTGGAGGAGTATCATTTAACAATGCTTTTGCATTTTTTAGGGATTTTGCAGACAATCAATTAAGTGGGGAGATCCCCAGGCTTATCTATTGGAATGAAGTTTTGCAATATTTGTAAGAGTCTGGGTTCTTTATGAGTTTTCCTGGGCTTATCGTTCTCTCACTAAGCAAAATTTGTTTTTATTTTCCTGTTAAGGTTTGGAAGAAGCATTTGTGTTAATAGTACTGTTCTTAGGTTTGCAAACTAAATTTGGCGCCCATTCTTTTTGAAATGGGCATATTGTTATCGTTTCCAGGGGGCTGCGCAACAACTTCTTAGTTGGGACTCTTTCCCCTGACATGTGTCAATTGACAGGATTGTGGTTCTTGTAAGTCACAATACTTCTGTCTTGTGGAGTAGATGCAGAATTTTTTAAAGCTTTCTTTCTTCGAATTAATTCTGCATATGAAACCTATCAAAACTCGCGGTCACAGAGCATTTATCTTTAAATTTATGTATCTCGATGCAGCGTTTTCAATGCATTAACAAATTTTACCTAAAGGATTCTTCGTGGTAGCTTAAATGTTTCTAATCAACTACTTTGATCTCTGTTATGCAGTGATGTGCGAGGCAACAACCTGTCAGGGACCATTCCTGAGAATATTGGCAACTGTACAAGCTATGCAGTTTTGTATGTTTTCTGATTTTCCTAACTGGATTTTAAATGAACAAACGGGTGTAAATGTATGGTTTGATGCAAGACTCGTGATCTCAATTACTTACTGAATTGGGGCTGGTATTCTTATCAGGGACTTATCATACAATCAACTTACCGGAGAGATCCCCTTCAATATTGGGTTTCTATAAGTGGCTACTCTGTAAGTGGAGATATTTCCAGGACTGAACTGTGTTCTAGTATCAGGAATTTTGTGTTGAATAGGCAGGGATATGAGATTATGCAGGTTGTCTAAGTAATGCAATTCATTGCAGGGTATGCACTATTCAACCGACATCATTAATTTGGTTGCTTTAGTTGTCCTACCCTAATTTTAAAGTGGTTATCCTAGGTCGTTACAAGGAAACAAGCTGACCAGAAGGATACCTGAAGTAATTGGTCTCATGCTGGCTCTTACTGTTCTGTGAGTACAGTTTTTTCTGGATCTCAACTTGTCCAAAATTTTCCTGTAATCAGATTAAAGTATAATCTCTTACATTTAATTGCATGGAAGCCTAGATCAATAAGAATCCATAACGATTTTGGATATTGTCAATATATTTCTTATGCAGAATCAATCAATATTCCTTCATTCATTGATAAATGTTTTGTGACCTTTGGCAAAAACTTGATTATGTAATTATGGTGTAAGCTTTAGTGTACTGATACATTTAATATTTATTACAGGAATTTGAGTGATAATCATCTTACTGGAACAATTCCTCCGATTCTAGGCAACTTGACTTACACTGATAAACTGTGAGTTGCTTGCATAGTTAATGCTCGAATTGTTCCCATCTAGGTTTGTGAAATTCCATTACTTTTTGACATTAAGTTTCCTTTATGTTCAATTTTCAAGAAGTTGATTCTCTTGTTCTTTCTTTTGCACTACTCAGATATTTACACAGTAATAATCTCATGGGATCTATTCCACCAAAATTGGGGAACATGACAAAGCTGGGATACCTGTAAGAGATTCCAATCACATATTTTGTGATGATTGATATGTAAGAAATGGAAACTGGACGTGCATGATAAGAAATAGCTCTTTGATAGTCAACGATTGTATGCATATGCGAGCAGCTAAATGACAATCACTGGGCAAATTCCACCTAAGCTGGGGAATTTGGAACAGCTGTTCGAATTGTAAGTTTGTGTCCAAACCTTTTTCTAGAAAGTGGGGATAAAAATGATAGAAATATCTTGAAACCTCCCATACACTAAACATTAATCTGTGATATCTTTTGGATTCTTGTTGTAAGTATTTAACATTCCAAGGTTGTATTTTTTTAGACAGAAATCTTGCTAGAAATCAACTTGAAGGTCCGATCCCAGAGAATATTAGTTCATGTGTTGCTCTCATTTTCTTGTAAGTGATATAATCTTCAAGCCAAGTGATGAATTTGTGGAGCATAATTTCCCATTGGCTAACAGTATTAACGTTGTGCCTTCATTGTCCTTTGTCCTGTAGCAATGTGCATGGCAACTGTTTGAATGGAACTATTCCTTTGGAATTTCAAAAACTTAACAGGCTAACTTATCTGTAAGTAATCCTCGGCCATATTCTAAATTGACCTATAACATAATGAGCTGTTGAATTGCATTAAGCATATTCAATGTGAATAATGGATAACGTTGCTGCTTTTACAGAAATCTGTCCTCCAGCAATATCACGGGAACAATTCCTGTAGAGCTGGGGCATATTATAAATTTAGACAGATTGTGAGTTTTGGTTATTCTAGTGTCTTGGAAATTGCAAAAATGTATTATAAATGTAAGTCCCAACTCTAGCCTGAATTTTAATGTTTGGAATAGATTTGCAAATATTCTCACCCTTGTTTTATACTTCCCCTTTAAAGATCATTAATGGGGAACTGAAATTATATGTATGTATTGTGTGGAAGATTCCTGCTTATTATCTTACGAATCTGTTCCAGGTGAGAACGATACGGGCCAGCAGACATTCAAAATGATTTTATTTATTTTTTTTAAATAATTTTTTATATTGTCTCTAGAGAGACAATAGTTTGAATTATGGACATTTATTTTTTTTTAAATAATTTTTTATATTGTCTCTAGAGAGACAATAGTTTGAATTATGGACATTTATTTTTTTTTAAATAATTTTTTATATTGTCTCTAGAGAGACAATAGTTTGAATTATGGACATTTATTTTTTTTAAATATTTTTTTATATTGTCTCTAGAGAGACAATAGTTTGAATTATGGAATTGTCTCTAAAAAGACAAAAATTTAATTGTCTCTAAAGAGACACAAATGAAATTGTCTCTAGAGAGACAAATAAAATTGTCTTTATAGAGACAATAATAATATGTGTTCGATATTGTCTTTATAGAGACAAATTTTTCAGACATTATATTTTGAGACACCCGCTTAGAGACAATATTTAAGACAATATTTGAGTTTCTTTTTGTCTCAAGTTAATACAATTGACTCAAATATTGTCTTAAAACCCCCCTACATGTAGTAGTGATTGATACACTTTAGAGGGCTTCAAATAAATCTTCACAGTACAATGTTATAATAAAATCTCACCTATATTTTTAACTATAAGTTCCAGAGTATGTCTGAGTGAAAATATTGTGGGTGGCTGAATAAGAACATTAAGCAGAAGATATCATTAAGAAGAAAATATGCATGAATACTTTTATATTGATATGAACATTCTCGAGTTGCTTGAAAGTTCTACCTTAACCTTTGTGTGCATATATATATATATATTCTTATGATAAGCAAGAAGGAAGTGCATGATATATATATATATATATATATATTCTTATGATAAGCAACAAGGGAGTGGATGATCAAGTTATGAGAATTATCTCATGTCTAAAACCATAGATTTAAGACACCTTGGAAAAAATATGGTAGGTATCAAATTCCTACAATTATATGAAAAAATCTTATAACTAAGTTGTTATTGCATGCTATACATCATAATGAACAAGTGGCTTAAAATTGATGATGTTATATTTTGTTCAAGTATGGTTATAGTATACACATATGGCATGAATAATTGTTTCTACGCTATGTGGCATATGGCTATTAGAATGGGTTCGAGATTAGCTGAATAATATTTTTTCTTTGATATTGAAAATGAAGATGATATGTGATGAAGTCATGATAGACATAGGTATTGTTTAACCTAATGTTGCCATCATATGGACCAATCCACAAATTGGCTATGATTTTATATTGGTTATAAGATGATGCTCTTGGGGGTAGCATATCTAGTATATGGATGCTAGAAATTACTTCGGTATGTTACATAAAGCTGTGCTAAAGTGGGAAAATAACATTGCTATTGCTATTAAAAAGTTATTATAATTGGTAAAAATTTTAAAATTTACACTATGGATAAACACTCTTATGTGGATACAATGACATGATTGAAAATAGAGGCTTATAACAGGATAATTAAATAATTGACAGTCATGGGAAAGAATAGTCATCATATTAAGACAATATTAATTTGGTTGGAAAATAATGCATACAGTAGAAGAATATGAATTGTACATTGGCAAGTGTGACTTGCATGTAGGACACATTATGGGATGCAATGAGTTGCATGGATGTGCCTTAATATGTGAAAGAATCACAAATTCTCACAACTAAACTATGATAAAATCAAAGAAGAAGTTACCCTGAAATCTAGGGTGTAATTGGTTTTGGATAAGAAATCCAAGATTAAACTATGATGTCTTAACAATCATTAAATGAATATATGAGAAAAACGGAAACTAATCATTACACAAATGATAAACATACAAGTTGTTGGATAGTTATAGTATGGGGAAGAGAGACTCCCTAGAAAACTTTATTGAAATAAAATCAAAACCAATTAGTTCAGTAAGCAATATGTGGTTGATAGATTTGATGATATGACCAACCTAATATATTTAAAATTTTAAAGTTGTATGGTTGCCAAAAAATGAATCATTTTAATAAGAAAATGATCAACTTAATGAAGAATTATGTATAGTTAGTTCAACATGCATAGGTTGGAATCTATAGAATTCTCGTTGAGTAAAGTAAGAGTCATAAAGAACATGTTAATCTAACTAAGAAATGAGATTGTCAGGTAGGTGTGAAAAACGATACAACCTATTGTATACATACATACATATATGATAAGGAGGTCAATAGACTGACTTCAAAAGCACATCCATTGTACATACAAAATGGAAAACTAGAAGCAAGTCTTGATGCTTCTTCGGGAAATGCCTTTGAATTAGTAAGAATGAATTGGGTAAAGAAAAGATATTTTATCTGCAGAATCAACACTCATAATGATCTAAAAATTTAATGTTAGCATTAAATTAAAAAATAACATAAGAAATGATAACCAATATTTTGGTCTTAAGAAGGTGAACATGTGAATGGTATAAGTTTTCATTTATAACTCATATTTGGGAGTTGTATGCAGGTGCATACTGTTTTGACCTACATGAACCAACAAGGTGTTGAAAGAAGGAAATCATATGACATGATTATTTAAGTAAGGAATAAATATTATGAACTCGCCAGATTTGTTCTGATAAGCATGAGACCTCAAATATCTATGATAGACAGAGTATCATAGTCCACTTTATGACATATTTCATTGTCGTTAAAACCTGGTATAGGTGATAGATTAAATCCCAAAACTAAAATTTATGGGTATGATTGAGTTATAGTATGCATGATGACTATTATGATACTATTGTAGGTGCATGATGACTGTTATAGAAATGGAACAGGTTCATGAAAGTCCTTAGCAAGGAACTTAACAGAATTGTTCTACTTACCAGAAATAGATAAAGGAATGTTTGGAATACTGCTAACATGAATAAAAACATGTGGATAAGTGTATGTCGTGCAGGTGATGCTATGGACATGGTATGATGTGTAGTGGTACAGATAGTACTATGTACAAGCAGTACATATGGTACCAATATGGATATATGCATGGTATGAGTAAAACATGATATGTATAGCTATATGTGTAATGCACCTTATGTGCAGGTATGCATGAAGACACTAGGTGGGTGTGTAGCAAGGCAACCGGCCTGGAAGTTGCACAGCAAAAATAATTAAGAAGTGGTTCAAGGGTAAGTAGCAATGGTTTAATTGCAATATGGCATACATATGATTATGATGAATTTATGTGGTTATAATGATATGTGAGCTAACATGTTATAATGTTTTATGCATATGCTAGTTGACTTGTTGTATGCAAAGAACCTGTATGAAGCAAGTGTTTGGCAAGAACACAAAGGCTTGGAAGAATGCAGGGGGAGAACATGCATTCTTCAAATAAAATGAATAATGGGAAATATAAGCCATAGCTGTTTTAGTAGTATTGAGTAACAAATTATGATATTGATCATGGTAAACCTAGTTGCATTTCTGCATCTAAATTTTCTTACAAAATGTTGAAAACAATGTTACACGTAGCTATGGAAGGAGGTGTGCTAGGAGCACTCCTTGTAACCAATATACATCGGAAGATTTACATCAAATGGAAAGGCCATGAAAGTGATGGATTTAGAAGCCAACTCCCTATGAATGAGGACTTGATGGAGGGATACACCGAGGACAGTGTAAAATCTAAGGGGGGTAATATGTAACACCCTTCCCTTGTGTGTTAGATTATTGTAACCTAAGCTAAGAAAATGCAGGTGTGATATGAAATATGGAAAGCAAATATATTATTAAATAAATTAATAAATAAATCACTTGGAAAAGCGAGACACCAAGAGATGAGATTCTTGCCAAATCCCTTTGAGGAATGGGATAGGGATAAATCTTTTATGATAAGATTCTAGATAAGATTAGATGGATTGGAGATAAATATCCATCAAGGAAAAAAAATAAAAGCCTTGTGGGAGATAAAGGCAAGATTTTATGAGGAAACGCCTCGTGGGAGATAAAGGAAAGATTTTCCGGAGAAAGACCTACGCAAATGGAAATAAATCTATAAAAGTGGGACACCACTAATGGAAACTATATCATGAAAGAGGGTATTAAATACCCATGGCATAGATCAATTGGAGGCAGTTGATCCATGGAAAGAACCTCAACTCGGGGGGGAATCAAAGGTGATTCATGGTTGGGCGATGGTGCTCCGCTCTCCAAGTGACGTTTTAGTAGGATTCATTTGTGCAAAATGTTCTGTATGATGCTTCTTTCCTATCCATTTCAAATTCATTTAGCTTATGGAATTATTTGCATGAGTTTCTTCATTATACATGAGTAGATTACCTGTGTTAATTGAAATTTGTGAGATTATTTTAGATGCATGCATAGGTGGAAGTAGTCCAAGATGTAGTAAAGGAACATGACATATGAGTATGGATGAAATAAATGTTCATGTTGTCATTTTTTCAACTTATGTAAACCTTATGCATGAGGAAGAACATAAATGTATATTTTGATATATTGCTTGACATGAAATATCTTAAGGTTTAACATTGACTATGCTTATAAATGGGTGCATCTGCTAAGTCTGGCTGTGCCATATATATATTTCAGTATGATTTGTTTATACTATAGGTAATGATAATGGCAGTGTATATTTATCATAATGATTTCACTAAGACTTCTCTTTGAGATGGTCATGGTTGGAATAACTATTGAATTTAATACTAGATAGCATCTATGTTTTAAATTGGCATAATACCATGGTGCATGCGGAACAATTTAGGTGATAATGCATCTAATTATGGTTTAGGTCATCCATGCCATGTCTGTCATAAGGAATTCATCGAAGGAAACTAGACTAGCAAGTTATGCATGTGAAACAAAGACTGGATTAGTTATTTGTCATGTTGCTTAGGAGTTATGACATTAACATCTTTGACTATGCATGTAGTACGATAATTATGATTCATGCTAGATGCAAGATATTGTTAATGATTCCATAGAGAATAATTGTATGGGTTGCATTCTCCCTTTCTACAACTTGTGATAGATCTAATATTAAGTGGTATAAGGAATCTAAATGTCCCATCATGGACCCCGCAAAAACTATAAGAGTATGTAGTACTATGGATTCCTTACTTATGTTGTTTTGAAGATAAGTATAGTTGCAGAACTAATAAATGGACATGTAATAAAAGAAACATAATATTTGTGCTATGAGGTGAACCTTCACGGTAAATGAAGAAAAGATTTAAACTTATGGAGCCTAGTGGTTGTTTTCCCAGATAGGCTCAGGAGGTACGTTACACTTAAGGGTTAGGTTATATTACCACATTTCCTATTTCTTATTTAATATTGTGATGTTTATCATGGTGGACCATGTTAACCATGGTTTGCTATGGTTAATTTTGGTTGATTATGGTTAAAAATGATGATTACGAATAGCCTGTATTATTTTTAGTGTCATAACATATAAATCTTATTAAATTATGACATGATTATTTAGAAAGATACAAATTTGTAGCATATACATGCAAAAATAAAAGAACGATGAGGAATCACAACAATAAAAAATAGATTTGATAGTGGAATTGGGATGAAAATTATCCTTCTTTGTTATAGTTTTCCCAACACTCATCTCTAGAAGCAAGTAAATGTATCCACTAAAAGAAGAGAATCAATCACAAATATGGAATAATTAATGAGAATGCAAATCCTCATATTTACGATAGTGACCATTAGCCCACTGTGGAACTATTTATATAAGAAATAATTCTTAATAAAAGTGCAAAGCATTACCATTAGATAACGTACTTGTACAAACAAATTTGCAAGTAATTTTGGATACAGCTTCTACAATATTGGTAACTATTGGGCTTCCTTTTCTTCCAACCCATAAATTATGATAATTAACTCAAATTATTTGATATCAAATTTAAGAGCCAAATTTTTTAACGTGTCAATTTTGTCATTTTGAAATTTACATTCATGGTAAAAAACATTTAAAAAACCAAAAGCATTCATTGAAACATAGAATTCAAAGGTTGATCTCAACCCTTGTCAAAATGACATTAGAGTTGAAATCTTATCAGAGTTTACCATGTCATATTTTGGAAAACTTTAGAAAAGAGGTCCATCACATCACACCATCATTAGGGTTTAAATCTTATGAGGGGTGACCATGTCATATGTGGGAAAATTGTACATAAGAAGCTCATCACATTACACAAACTCTTGATTCAACACATCTAATGATCTCTTAACAAGTTGGTGCATGTCTTATTTCGAGGTATAACATGAAATATAATATAAGGAATAAAATGGATGGGCATATGTTTAGAATTTCAAATTTTCTTTGCTTGTCCATTGAAAATTTGGTGATGGTAATATTTTCTTCTCAAAATCATTTTAATTTAAGTGCAAGTTAGTGAAAATTAAAGTTTGTTGTTATATATAGTCTTTTTATAATAATTAAGAGGTGAGACAAAAGTTAACCATCCTAAAACAACATTTATCTAGCTAAATAACACGCAAAATGTAGAGGGGTTGGGGGAAATTATAGTTGGGTGACCATGTCATATGTAGGAAAATTGTACATAAGAAGTTCATCACATAACACAATCTCTTGATCGATCACATCAAATGATATCTTGACCAAGTGGTGTGTATTTTATTTCAAGGCATAATATAAAATGTAATATAATGGTTGGGTATAGGTTTGGAATTTAAATTTGCTTCGCTCTTCCAATGAAAATTTCGTGATGGTCATTTTTTTTGCACTAATCATTTTAAGTTAAATGCAAGTTAGTGAACATTAAATTTTGTTTTTATATACAATTTTTTTTTTAATATTTAAGAAGTGAGACAAAAGGTAACAATCATAAAACAAAATTGATCTAGCGAAATGGCACCCAAAATTTATTTGAGTCAAAAGATAATGCAAGTCCATATCAAAGTTGGGAGAATCCAATACCATGTAGTCATCATCAAGTATTTGGTAAAAGTGGTTTTATTCTCTACTATCACATGTGATCCCCTTTAAACTTATTGTTTTGCATGGAACTTCGTTGAGTGAAATTGCCACAAATACTTTGGTCTTATTTTATTCAAATTGGAGGAGACACATAACTCTTACCATTAAATTTTGTAAAAAAACATTAATTCTGATTCTTAATATTCTAAACTAACAACATGATAAAACATATTAACCTCACCTCCTCTTTTATTAAAAATTGTGCGAATTGGCGAGACATACCAGCAAAAAGAAATGAACAATGAAAGAGCACTTCATAAAAAAGGATTTATTAATGAAATTTGACTGAAAAGTAACATACTTTAGGTTCTCTTGCATGCATCTCTTACTAGCAAAGAAAGATATCTGCAATAAGGAAAAAAAATAACACTTATGGAACAAAATCTGCAAATGCTTAGATTTGGGATATTGGCTATTGACTATGTTATGAAACCAGCTCACAAAAAAATAGAAAATATAGATCAACGCCTTAGAAATAAGCCTCTTCGAGGGGAAAACCTCCTTTACATTACACAAATGAACAATTCTTGGATGATTCAAATGACAAAACCTCCTTTCTATATATAGGAGTCTATAGGCTCACAATATAACCAAGTCGACCTAACAATAATAATATAAAGGCATAAAAATAACAATAGAGAGATTCTATGGGGCACAATAATAACAATATGGGGACAATAGGGGCACAATAATAAAAATAAGGGATACAATGACAATAGTAATGGGGGGATCACTAATATTATAGGGACCTAACATGCCCCTCTCCATCAAAAAAGTGTTGTCCTCAACACTTGAGTAGTTATGGATGCTTTTGTATAAAATTCTCATCCTCCCATGTGGAATCTTCAACGGGTAAGTTCTTCCACTTAATGAGATACTCTGAAATTGATCTATTTCGTAAGTATCGAGTTCTTTTTTCTTTGACTGCTTCAGGTTCCAATATGATTTTTCCTTCCTCATCAAGTTCTGGAAATATTGTCTAAACTGGAAGCTTGTCACGTGTAACATTCTTTAAGCATGAAACATGGAAAACTGGGTGCACTCGAGAAGCTGCAGGAAGCTCCAATTTGTATGCCATAGTACCTATCTTTTGCAACACCTTGTACGGACCATAATACTTTGGTGATAATTTGTTATCCTTCTTAGCTTGCTTGAGGGACATTTGTTTATATGGTTGTAGCCGTAGGAATACCAAATCACCTACACCAAAACTTCTTTCACTACGATGTTGATCTGCCTGCTGTTTCATTCTATTCTGTGCCAAGGTGAGGTTATCCTTTAAGAGTTGGAGAACTTGTTGTTGATGCTCGATGTGATCTTCCACTGCTTGAACCTTAGAATTTTCTCTTAAATATGATGTGATGGATGGTGGATGATATCCATAAAGTGCCATAAATGGGGTCATTTTCGTTGCAGTATGGAAGGAAGTGTTATACCACCATTCAGCCAGAGGCAACCATTTGACCCATTGTGTCTATTTATTAGATACAAAGAAATGAAAATATCCTTCCAAACATTTGTTTACTATCTCAGTTTGCCCATCAGATTGAGGATGATAAGATGAGCTATGAGTTAACTGAGTACCAAGACAATAAAATAATTGTTTAGAAAATCTTCGGCAAAATCACATAACCAATCTTTTGTCGACGCGTTTCGAACCAACCAGTGTGGTTCATCGTCAGGACAAGTTGAAGAACCAATCTGGCCTAGCTTGATTAAATAGAGGTGCAGAGACTCCAACGGCTAATTTTGACCAATGACCCTAGTCAAGTTAGTTAATCAATATTTAAAATTATATAATAAAGGAGTTAATTAAAAATAATTAAATCTAATATTAATTATTAAGAGAATTCATATCTTAATAATCTAGTTATCATGGTTATTTCGCGTTTATCCATATTTAATATAATTCCAATATATTTTCTACACATTATTAGGTAAATGGTAATAATGGTAAGTTAGAATTATAGAATATATTATTTTTATTTATTATTTAAATATAAGGGTCTATTCAAAATTAAATAATTCCAACAAATTGTTAAATCATAATTATTCCTAGAATTTAGCTCCTTAAGGAAAAAACAGATTTTAGGGTTGTTAAAATCCAAATTGGTATATCGTAAATATCTATTAAACCTAATGGTCAACTACTCAATATTAAATCAATATTTCAAGTTTAAATATATCATAATATACCCATAAACAATCATTAATAATCCATATTTATTTAGATAAAATATGGATTCGGCTGACTTAAGACATGGTAGGACCAAGTCCTCGGCCCTGGCTGAGCATGCAGGGAAGACTATGCATCATGTTTGCATAGAGGAGGCTCAAGTCATTGCCAAAATTCCCCAGTTTCACCATCGCAAATTTAGAGAGGCCCTGGATATTGAGAAAAGGCCGAACAATCTTAATAGGGATGATGGCTGGAAGATTAGCCGTTGCTGGGTCCCAACCCTGTCTTCCTAGCCTCCTCATCCCCCTTTGTGTTAGGTCTTAGGGTTTCTGTCCTCCTTTAATTTCTCTTTTGGCAAGTTTGTCCTAGTATTATGGAGTTTTTAAGTCATTATAAGTTATGTTTTAATTTCGGGATTCCTGGTATATTAACCTTAACCTGTTTTTTCTATTGGGCAATTTATAATTAAATTTGATTTTTCCTTATATCTTTATTATTTCTATTATATCCTTAGAATCGAGTTGCCCTTTAACTTATGTCTAATAGGTATTTTTATTTTATCTAAATAAATATGGATTATTAATGATTGTTTATGGGTATATTATGATATATTTAAACTTGAAATATTGATTTAATATTGAGTAGTTGACCATTAGGTTTAATAGATATTTACGATATACCAATTTGGATTTTAACAACCCTAAAATTTGTTTTTTCCTTAAGGAGCTAAATTCTAGGAATAATTATGATTTAACAATTTGTTGGAATTATTTAATTTTGAATAGACCCTTATATTTAAATAATAAATAAAAATAATATATTCTATAATTCTAACTTAACATTATTACCATTTACCTAATAATGTGTAGAAAATATATTGGAATTATATTAAATATGGATAAACGCGAAATAACCATGATAACTAGATTATTAAGATATGAATTCTCTTAATAATTAATATTAGATTTAATTATTTTTAATTAACTCCTTTATTATATAATTTTAAATATTGATTAACTAACTTGACTAGGGTCATTGGTCAAAATTAGCCGTTGGAGTCTCTGCACCTCTATTTAATCAAGCTAGGCCAGATTGGTTCTTCAACTTGTCCTGACGATGAACCACACTGGTTGGTTCGAAACGCGTCGACAAAAGATTGGTTATGTGATTTTGCCGAAGATTTTCTAAACAATGTTATGGATCACAGAAGTCTAAATTCCTTAATAAAATAATTCTATCCAAAAATTTCCAGTGAAAATGGGATCTCTGTCACTTACAATAATCTTTGGGTTTCCATGTAGCTTTTGAATTGTTTCCATAAATGCAGTAGAAACTGTATTCGCTTTAAATGTATGAGATAATGCACAAAAGTGTGCATACTTGGTAAGTCTGTCCACTACCACCATGATAACACTCTTTCCTTCGCACTTGGGTAAACCTGTGATAAAATCGATTGAAACCTCCTCCCCACATTGGCTTGGAATGGATAAAGGTTGTAATAGTCCCAAGTCTTAATTGTTTCAACTTTATTTTGTTGGCAAACCAAACATTCCACCACAAACTTTTGAATATTCGATTTAAGGCCATCCCAAAAGAAATCCTTCTTAACCCTGTGGTAGGTTTTTAGAAATGCTGAGTGCCCTCCTAAGGGAGAGGTGTGCAATTACCTAAGAATCTTTTGTTTGAGTTGGGAATTCTTACATAGGTATAACCGATCCTTGTACCATAATGAATCATTTTTCCAGATAAATGTATCAGATGTACTGGGATCATGTTGTATCTTTTGAATGAGTGCCCACACTTCCTCATCATTCTTCCATTCATCCCTTGATTCGTTTATCCAATCTGGTTGGATAATAGAAACGGTGCAAAGAAATGCTTCCACATCCTCATCCTTACTTTAGAGTGCATCTGCCACAACATTTTGCTTCCATTTTTTGTAGATGATTTCAAAGTCATAACCCAACATCTTTGTAACCCATTTTTGCTTCTCTTCTAAAGATAATGTTTGTTCTAAAAAGTATTTAAGACTATCATGATTTGTTTTTACCTTGAAGTGTCTTCCCATTAGGTAGGGTCTCCATTTCTTAAGTGCACGTAGTATTGCCAACATTTCCTTCTCATAAATAGCTTTGTGTAAATACTTTCCTTTGATTGGACGACTTTCGAAAGTAATGGGTCTTTCTTCTTTCATTAAAACAACACCAATTCCATTTCCTGGGGCATCACATTCCACAATAAAGGTTTTTGTGAAGTCTGGTGTAGCTAAGACTAATGCTTGGAACATTGCCTCTTTAAGATGTTCAAAGGCTTTCGTTGCTTCTAGAGTCCATGAAAATGCATATTTTTTCAATAACATTGTTAGAGGTGCTACTATTCTCCCATAATTATTAACAAACTTGCGATAATACCTTGTCAACCCAAGAAATCCTCGTAGATACTTTATGGATGTTTGGATTTTCCATTCCTTAATGGTTTTAATTTTGCTAGGGTCTACCTTAACATCTTCTTGAGATACAATATGACCCAGATATTCCACCTCTTGTACTCCAAAGAAACATTTGGAGATTTTTGCATATAATTGTTTCTCCTCCAATAGTTTGAGCACCATGTCAACATGTTGGACATGATCCTTCCAAGACTTGTTGTAGATTAGTATATCATCAAAAAATACTAACACAAATTTTCTAAGCAAGGGTTTGAAAATGGAATTCATAAAACCTTGAAATGTAGAAGGTGCATTAGCAAGGCCAAAGGGCATGACCAAAAATTCATAATGATCTGAGTCATGAGTTCTAAATGTTTTTTTTGGAATTTCTTCAGTCTTCATTTTGATTTGATGATATCCTGAATGAAGATCCAACTTGATGAAGTAAATTGATCCATGCAATTCATCCAATAATTAATCAATGATAGGAATGGGGAATTTATCTTTAATAGTGAGCTTGTTGAGCTCCCTATAATCTGAACACATGCGCCATGATCCATCCTTCTTGTGAACTAATACTACTGGAGCAGAGAAAGAACTTTGACTAGGTTGAATTATACTAACCTCTAGCATTTTTGCAACCATACGTTCAATTTCACTCTTTTGGACATAGGTATATCTATAAGGCCTGATGTTTGGAGGAACACTTCCTAGAATCAAATTAATAGCATGATCATGATCATGAATAGGTGGAAGGCCCTTGGGAGTCTCAAATACCTTGGAATGATTGTCCAAGACTTTTTGGAGATCTGGAGAAATGGATGATTTCAATGTGGGAACCTTTAGTGAACATAATTGTGCAATTATGCCTCATTGTTCTTTCAGAAGATTTGTCATTCCGTTATAGCTAATTATCTTTCCTGATTTCCCTGTGATACCCCTTAATTCAACTTCCTTTCCTTCTAAAGAGAATTTCATGAAAATTTCTTGAAAATTAAAAGCTTTTGTACCCAAGGATTGTAGCCATTAGACTCCTAGTACAACATCAGCACCACCCGTTGGAATGGAAAGCATTGGGCTATTCAATGCATATTCTCCCATGGATAGCTTTATATTATGGCACTTTCCTGAGCAATTTATGGTTCCTCCACTTGCAACCATCACTTGTGAATCTGGTGCTCGATATAGGAAGCAATTTAATTCCTTGGCTATCTTACAATGAATAAAATTATGGGCACTGCTCGAATCAATCAACACTATTACCTTTTTCTTCTTGTTTACCCTTCTATCTTGATAGTTTGAGGAGTGGTAATTCCAGCCAATGCATTACAAGATATGGTCGGATTCATTTCTTCTTTTTCTATGGTTTGTTCCTGGCGTATATCCTCTTCTTTTGACATTTCTTGTTCCTTTTCTTCCTCCTCTTCACAATCTATGTAAAATAATTTCTTCTCGGCACACTTATGACCTTTAGTGTATTTTCTATCACAACTCTAACAAAGCCCTTTTGCTCATTTTTCTTCCAATTGTTGTGGTGTCAACCTTGTAGGTTGTGGATGGCTAGGGGTAGTAACACTTCCATCTTTATGATTGTGAGTGGTAAGCTTCCTTGTTGCCCTAATTTTTCTTTCCATTTTTCTTGCCAACCTGAATGCCTTCTCCAATGAATCTGGTTCCCAAAGGTGAACCTCATGTTGAATGTTATCTTTTAAAGCCCCTATGAACACATCAATCATATGCTCCTCTGGAATATCTTTTACCCTTATATTCAATTTTTGGAAGTCCTCAATGTGCCCCATCATTGAACCCTTTCGTTTGAGATTTATCAATTGGCTAAAAAAAGTGTTGCTTTTTGTATCCTCATAATGTGATATCATTTCATCCGTAAAAATAGCCCAAGTGACAATTTGTTTACAAGAGCAAAGCCATCGATACCATACAAATTTATTTGGTTCCAAATATAAAGTTGCAATGTGTACCTTTTGTGTGTTTTGCACATTATGGAGATCGAAAAATTTCTCCATCTATAGTATGCATGTTCCGGGATCCTTGCCATCAAAGTTCCTAATATCGATCTTTGGAACATGGTGGTTCTTCGATCCAACATTAGAGTCTATGAAATCATGATTAACATTTATTTTGTTCTCATCATGAGTTTCCTTTACCACCCTTTTGCAATTAGTAAGCATTCCTTGTAGAAAATTTGTCAAATCTGTCTTCAAATTGGTCTGCAAATCTTCCATGCCTTTCTTTAAATCATCCATATTAGCTTCCATGCCATCCATCTTAGCTTCCATGTCGTTCATCTTAGTTTCCACGCCATCAATCTTAGCCTCCACGCCATCCATCTTAGCTTCCAAGTCATTCATCTTAGCTTCTACACCTTTCTTTAAATCGTCCATCTTAGCTTCTACGTCTTTCTTTAAACCATCCATCTTATTTTCTGTTATCTTTTGTGCGAATGAAATTTGTTGCACTTGGTTTTGTAATACTGATATATCATGTCGCATTTCTTCCTCTTCTTCATGAGCCATGCTAGAGCTTTCAGGTTTCTTACTAGATGTTTCCATTTTCTTTCTTCGGGGCATCAATTACCGATAATAATGCTTCACTATGCCCTTTGAATTCCTTCAAACTAATTTTTCAAACCAAGCTTATGCAAAAATTTAGAAAAATACACACCTTTTTTCACTTTGTAGGATCTCGATATTGACTCTGATGTACCTCTGTAATTTTTGATCTCCCAATTTTGAAATTGTGACCTGCAGTAGCCCTCTACGTCCTCTTTCCAATGCCACTAGTCTGATTGAAATTGGATTCTCCAAGGAAGAGTTATGTCAAATCTCCCATGGTGACCTGATTATGGACTAGTTCAGTAGAGCGAACTTGTACGACATGCCACGTGTCATTGTTTTGACCTTACTACCTAAAACTAATACACAGGACATTAGAGGTCGTCCTCGTTCTGAAACTTCTGATGAGATTTCAGTCTGATGCTCAAAACAAAAGTTATGACAATTTTCCCCATGTCACCTGTTTGGAATGTAATTCGGGAGTCTGCAAAAACTCCAACTTCCTTAGATCATATCTCCGCCAATATATCGCGAAAAGCTCTGAAAGTTGGACTTGAAGTTCAAAACTATTTCAACCAAATGGGTTTTTTTAGCTTCTGAAACGTCGTAGAATAAAATGTTAATGTGAAAATGGCACGATGACCTGTTTGGAGTAGCGAAACCCTAGAATCCAAAGCTATGATACCAAATGTTATGAAACAAGTTCACAAAAAGATAGAAAAGATAGATCAACACCTTAGAAATAAGCCTCTTCGATGGGGAAACCTCCTTTACATTACACAAATGAACAATTCTTGGATGATTCAAATGACAAAACCTCCTTTCTATATATAGGAGTCTACGGGGTCACAATATAACCAAGCCGACCTAACAATAATAATATAAAGGCACAAAAATAACAATTGAGGGATTCTATGGGGCACAATAATAACAATATGGAGACAATAGGGGCACAATAATAACAATAAGGGATACAATGACAATAGTAATGGAGCAATCACTAAAATTATAGGGACCTAACTTTGTTTGTCACTTGTAATTTAAGCAATTAAAAATGTATGATGAATAATTTAATATCTAAGTTTACACCTACACTAAATTAAATATTTACAAATAAAATCTATTGTTTAAAAATTGTTTGGAGGATCACTTTTGACATTGAAATTTTTTTATTCCCCTCAAATTCATTAAAAATATAAAAAAACTTTCCCAGAACATAACATTCCAAGGCTGTTTGAGGGTAGTTCACAAGGCGGGCTTTTCATCTTAATCTTAAGCTCTCGTGATACAAGATTTTGGTTGGTTTTTTATTGAAAACTTGACTTAAAATTGAGTGTGTGTGTGTGTTTTTTTTTTTCAAATTACATTTTATCTTGATTGTTTATTGGAGTTTTTGAAGAATTAGTTGTGAAATTAATTATCTAATTTTATTTGTGGAATTGGGATGAACAATAACTTGTTCTGGTACAGAGTTTTTTTTTTTTTTTAAATAAAAAAATTATTCAAAAATAAAGATAAAAATTTAGTTATAATTATAAAACAAAATCTTATCAGTGCACATCCATCTTAACCACAAATCTAGCAAGAGACAAGAGAAATCAAATCTCTTGAGTTGAAGACTTCTTTTAGAGTGCAAAATTTGAATAAAATGTTTTAACCTTGACAAATTTGATCTTATACATATATTTTTTGATGGTTTATGTTGCATTTTTGAATATATAAAATAGATCAAATTTTACTTGGGTGTAAATTAGTGCGACAACATAAAATATTTTAACTATAATTTTTTTCAACAAATTTATATACTTTATTTATATTTTTTTTGTTTTAACTACTTTAATTATAGTTGAGACAGTGAAATGTTTTTTGCCACTTCTCCTCAGTATGATCACTAAGAATAAGATTATTGATGTTTTATAATACTCTTAATTAAACCAACCAAACCCTATATATATATATATATATATATATATATATATATATATATATATATATATATATATATATATAAACACACATATCAACTCCAAATTAAATATGGACTTACACATTTTTCTTACTACTTTATAAAGTGAACCTCTCTCCTCAATAAACCTATAATTTAATCAATCAAAAATTAATAACAGGTAAAATCAGATTTAAAATAAAATAAAATAAATTATTTAAAAAATTACTCACCTCAATTACATTTTAAAAATTAAAAGAAAAAAAATTGCACAAAGTCAAATTTCAACACTTTTAGTCTTGGCAAGGCAAGCTTTTAGTCTTAATCTCAAAATGTGCACTGATACATATTTTTGGTGTTTTACTGAAAACTCATTTAAAAAAATTACTCACCTCAATTACATTTAAAAAAATTAAAAAAAAAAATTGTGCAAAGTGGAATTCCAACCCTTTTAGTCTTGGCAAGGCAAGCTTTTAGTCTTAATCTAAAAATGTGCAATGGTATATATTTTTGGTATTTTATTAAAAACTCTAGTTAAAAAACCTGAGGTTTTCATTTTATTTTTGTAAGTTATATTTTCACTTGGTTCTAGATTTGAGTTATTGAAGCACTAGCTAAACTATTTACCCTGTGGCCTCTAGATTTGAGTTATTGAAGCACCAGCGAAATTATTTACCCTATGACCTCTAGATTTGAGTCATTGAAGCACCAACTAAACTATTTACCCTATGGCCAGCCAACTCTAGATCCAATGAGGAGGATGGCTAGTTAAAATTCCCAAATAATCAAATAATAAAGTGGAAATCCTCTTACAATTCTTTTGTTAAACCTCTATCTGAACTCTGAGGAGGGACAACGTCGTCGTCAAACGAGAAAGTACACACACATAGAGAGAGGGAGACTTTTTTTAATGAAGCTGGGCAGCAAGAAACTAACATGAAAACGTGAATATGTGGGTGAGGTTGTCATCCTGAAGAAATCTAACACAATCTCCTACGTACGACTATTTGAATTCACAGGCACCACTGATCCAAATAATTTCCAAAGATGACGATGATGTATGATGCTGGGAAGTCTGAACAATCAACGATTTGGCTGCCACCATCACTGTAAGGACTTGCGGTCCAAGAACTCACTGCCGATGGAAGTGCGAAGGCTTGGCGATGAGTTGGTCCAAAAACCAAGCGTGCGAGCTAACGATGACAACCGAATGACACTTGGAGCATGCGTACAAGTAAGGAGCAGTTGCATATATTTATAACCATGAACGAGGGCATTCATCAAGACAAGCCGACACATGAAATATCGTTGTCCGGGCATTAGTCGATGGGCCGACCAAGCAAAATAGTGATGGAAAGGCATTGGTTTAACATGAAACAGAGGTCGGCCAAGGGGTGGCGCGACCATCCAAGGATCGTATATATTGTATACGAGTTGGAGCTCATTTGGAAATGAATGAACTTCACTCATCCAACAAGGAGAAGTGCGTAGAACAAAAGGTAGCGGCAGCAATAAAAGGGAAGATGCAGAAAGGTGATGCGCCCAACCTTGGGCGAGGCTACATGAAGAAGAAGCATTGTCTCGGTTTTGGGTGAGGGCGCCAGTAGAGGTCGCCCGCCACTCGGGTGAAGGTTGACACAGGTTCTTGGGTGGCTCGGGTGATCGCTCGCCTGTTGTGTAAACATAAAACGGTGGAACGTTGGTGAAGCCAGGTGAACAGTGGAACATTGGTGAAGCCGATTGTTCGTAGGAAGAGGGTGTCTTGGTGACTTAGTGGAGTCACTCACCCGTCGTGCATGAATATAAGGTTCGGTTGTGAAGTGCGGAAGGTAGCTTGTGTGGGGGCGCGCCCACCCGACTTGGGCAAGGAAATCTTGGCTATCACACGGAGGTGTGATGATGATCTAAATTTGGCTAAGTATGAAACTTGGTGTTTTAATTAGTATACTTGTAAAGCTTTGTAAAATTGAATATTGTACAATATATTATTCGGGAAGACTCATTGTTCAGGGAGTTGCCCCTCCCTTTATACTATGCAATTGTGTTCTTCGTTTATAATTGCTGTTGATAATGAATGTGTATATGTGTTCATTGGTATAAAGGCAACATTAATAATACTTGGTTGTGAAACACAAACTAAGTAGGATAAGAGGTTAGGCGTAGTCCACGAACATAAGTATTGTTGAAAAGAAAGTGTTTGGTGGTGCCGCACCTCGCCAAGAGCGGTTGAAAGACTACCGCCGGCCTGGGGGCATGACAGGAGGTATCAAAGCTCGGTTGGAGCTGGTGATTGAAGCTGATTCAGGGATGAAGAAGCTTGACAGTTGGTGACAGTTACTTGCAGTTGAAGGAAGCTGATTTCACATACAAGTGGGACAAGAGTTGGTTCATGTTTTGCAGGGAACTTGGAGAAGGCTGAAAGGCAAAGATGGTGGATGAACCTACGACAGGTGAGTCTAGCCATAATGCAGGTGAAGTTTTCCGGTACAAAGTGTTGGAATAGATGGGTTGATGGAGTTCTAACTGGGTTTCGATAAAGCCTGAGAACATGAAGATTTGGGAAAGTTGTTCGGAACTAAGGAGGGAACTTGAAGAGCTCAAAAGCCAATGCGGGAGTATGATAGATGGTGAACTGAAGGAACTTGATGAGGAGATCCGACGAAGTGGTCTTGGTCTTCAAGATCTCTTGGATGAAAGAGCGCGGTTAAGGAAGAAAAGTGCCATGGTGGAAGCCAAAATCAAGCAATTAGAGGAAGAAATAAAGAAGAAGCTTCTTGGTAAGAAGATCGTTGCAATTGAGCAGGAAGAGCTCGACTACATTGACAGGCTGGGAACTCGCTACCGAGACAATCCAGAGGATGTTCGGAAGCTTAGTTCTATGGAAGTAGTCAATGGATACTTGGTTGGTGCAATTGAGCAGAACGCGATGGAGGACAAGCTTGAAGGGAGTCAAGCTAGACCAGGATCGGGTTGCTTAGAAGAGCCAAGTAAGGAAGTGAAGTACCTTAGGAGGAATTTTAAGTTGGAGCACAAGCCAATTGACACTTCTGAGGCTAAATTCTTGAAGAAGGTTGCCGATGTGAGACACAAGATAAAGCGGACAGAAGGAGGTGATGCCTTGAAGCTGAGTTTTGTGCAGGTGACCATGAAAGGCAAACGATTTGCAGCTTTGGTGGATACGGGAACTACTCATAGCTTCTTGAGTAAGAAGGCAGCAAAGTCTTTTGGGAAGAAAGCAAAGATGGAGCGGGAATGGAGTGATTTCAAAGCAGTCAACTCTACCATGAAAGCTGTTATTAGTGTGATGGAAAACACTCAGGTGAGAGTGGGATCATGGTTTGGAAAGTTGTACTTGAGGATCGTGGACATGGATGATCATTCTATGGTGCTGGGGAAAGATTTCATGAGACTTGCACAAGCCATACCAATGGTGGACCAGGACATTCTCTTGATCACAGCTGAGGGAAGAACCATGATGGTTCCGATGAATAGAAGGAGTTGCTTGGGGTATAGACTGAGGATGAATTCTATGACTTTGTATCCCAAAGATCCGAATGTGAAGCATGAGGATGTGGAGCAAAGAGGACTTGAGAGTATGATTCAAATGAGGAAGGAAGGGAAGTTGATTGACTTCATTGCAAGAGTGAGGAAGAATGAAGTAAGTGAGAGGGAAATCTCACGAACCTTGAAGCACTTGACAAAGACATCTTCTACTAATGATCTTCACAATGGAGTTGTGAGAGAAGGGAGTTTGAGTACTACTTCAGAGGTAGTGGTTGGAGAGGATTATGAAGGTAGAGATCCAGCTGGTATAGTGGATTTTTGCAGGTATGCTATGGGCATATATGACTTTCAGTTGACGAAGGACAAGCTAGATGAGCTTGGGTGTACATGTGAGGAGATTGAGGCTGTGCACAGATACTTGAGGACACAACATCAATCTGATACATGGGTGGATGAGAGTCAGGGAGGAAACTTCTTGGCCCTCCTTTCTCTATAGACAACCTTGGAGATGGGTTGGTGCAGGGACCTTGATTGGAAGGGGCTGCACCAACTTAGCAAGGGGCCTTGGGAGGAGGCTTCTTTATGGCAGATTGCAAACTTGGATGCAGATGACTAGATGTTGGGATGGAATCTACATGGGCTAGACATCATGGACAACTAGAGTCATGGACATCAGGTTGGAGACATGGAGCATGACAGTTATGCAAGGACATTATGCAGGAGCATGTGTAGATGTTTCATTCACATTCTATGGGGAATGCTGAAGCAAAGGATGTTGTGCAGATGCTATTGTGACATGGAGATGTATGAGCCAGTGGAGAGGATGTACACTCTTGTGCAACAAGGCCATGGGTTGAACATGTTGCAGATGGGATGGAGTTTCCATGGACTTGAACATGGGGATTGGACAAATTCTTGATGAGTTCGAGATGTAGCAGAAGTCAGGGAAAGACTTTTGGTGGCATAAGAATGTGCATTCTTATGATTTGAGCATGACAGTTGGACTAATCACCCAACTAGTTCGAGTCACGAGGTGTACCAATGTACAGAATGATGTTGCTATTGGGTCAACATGTTGGCACATGATGAGAGTGTGTTAGCATCTGATGAAAGACTACAGGATGAGGACGAGGCATGATGGAGGCAGTGGTTCTACATATGTTGCAAAGATGTTTGTAGTATCTGGAGGAGTTGATATCATGGATAAGAATGTTTGGATATGGAAATCTTGATCTTGGTGGATGGCTACTAGGATGGCATGTTGTTGAGGACGACAACAACTTCAAGTGGAGGAGGATGTAACGACCTGTGGTCCAAGAACTCACCTCTGCTGGAAGTGTGAAGGCTTGGCAACGAGTTGGTCCAACAACCGAGCGCGCAAGCTAACGAAGACAACCGAACGACACTTGGAGCGCGCGTGAAAGTAAGGAGCGGTTGCATATATTTATAAGCATGAACGAGGGTGTTCATCAAGACAGGCTGACGCATGAAAGATCGATGTCCGGGCATTGGTCGATGGGCCGACCAAGAAAAATAGCGATGGAAAGGCATTGGTTTAACATGAAACAAAGGTCGGCCAAGGGGTGGCGTGACCATCCAAGGATCGTATATATTGTATACGAGTTGGAGCTCATTTGGCAATGAACAAACTTCGCTCATCCAACAAGGAGAAGTGCGTAGAACAAAAGGTAGCTGCAGCAATAAAAGAGAAGATGCAGAATGGTGATGTGCCCAACCTTGGGCGAGGCTGCACGAAGAAGAACGCATTGTCTCGGTTTTAGGTGAGGGTGCGGGTAGAGGTCGCCCGCCACTCGGGTGAAGGTTGACACGGGTTCTTGGGTGGCTTGGGTGAGCACCCACCCGTTGTGTAAACATAAAATGGTGGAACGTTGGTGAAGCCGAGTGAGCGGTGGAACATTGGTGAAGTCGGTTGTGCATAGGAAGAGGGTGTCTTGGTGACTTAGTGGAGTCACTCTCCCGTCGTGCACAAAGACAAGGTTCGGTTGTGAAGTGCAGAAGGCAGCTCGTGTGAGGGCGCACCCGCCCGACTTGGGCAAGGAAATCTTGGCTATCACACGGAGGTGTGATGATGATGTAAATTTGGCTAAGTATGAAACTTGGTGTTTCCAAGTATACTTGTAAAGCTTTGTAAAATTAAAGATTGTGTAATATATTATTCAGGTAGACTCATTGTTTAGGGAGTTGCCCCTCCCTTTATACTGTGCAATTATGTTCTTCATTTATAATTGCTGTTGATAATGAATGTGTATGGGTGTTCATTGGTATAAAGGAAACATTAATAATACTTGGTTGTGAAACACAAACTAAGTAGGATAAGTGGTTAGGCGTAGTCCACGAACATAAGTATTGGTGAAAAGAAAGTGTTCGGTGGTGCGCACCTTTCCAAGAGCAATTGAAAGACTATCGCTGGCCTGGGGGCGTGACAATCACCATCCTGCATGTAGAAGTGCCAGCGTATCTGATCCTGATATGGCTGTATATTGTTTAATATTTAGCTTACATGAAATTGACATTTAATAGACTTGCATGTGCAATATTAGAGTACTACAATCTCTAATTCTTAATTCATAGTGGACAATGAGAATGCACATTTTTTTCCTTAATGTACACACTCGGCCTTTGTCTTCCTTCGGTCAGCGTTGGAAAGTGATATTGCCAACTTTTTGTTCTAAATGACACATATTTTGCTCTTTACATGTATTCTGGTTTACACCTATCATACCTATGTATCAATTGAATATTTCAGAGTTTGACAAAAATGTCTCCATGGTAGATATCGGTTTCACCATATTCCTCGCATCCCTTTGTTTTAGAAACACATTGCATGTGCTCCTCTTTAATTTCCTTTCCTTACATGACCATACTAGGTATCAGAATCTTGGAGACTCAACCTACCGATTTCACTTCTCTTCTTCTAATGGAATTATCTTAGAAGGTTTTATGAGAGGCCTTCCCCAATTAACTTGGTAAATTACTATGTGCCCTATGGAGAGAGACAAGAGTTCTGTTATAAAGTCCAGTTTAGTGGCTCTCTCAAGGACCATTCCTTCTTTCTGGGAGGAGATGTGAATTTCACTATCTTGTAAGGAAATTTTGGGCACTTGAATCTGTTCTGACATTTTGGTTCTTTATTTTTTAGAGATGATACAAAATCATAATTTTTATGATATTAATCTTTTCCTTTTAACCCCTATTTGGAGGAATGGCAGGACTAGTGAAGAAGGTATTGTTAAGGGACTTCTTAGGTTTGAAGACTAGACAACTTGCTCATAAATTGGGAAGATTCTGATCATGGATTACAAAAGAAGAAAGATTGGATCACCTCCCAATTTTTCCAATTTATCTTGAATTAGACTTTGAGGATCACATAAATAAATACCCTTTTAAGTTCAATCATTTTGGTTAGAATTGGATTCTTTCAAGTCCATTTTAAGTTCAATCATTCTTGGTTGGAATTGGATTCCTTCAGGTCCTTGGTGTCTGCAAAATTGTTATGCTTTTAACTGCTTCTCTAACATGGACTCTCTTGTTAGGAAAATTATGGAACTTAAGAAGGTGGTTATTGAATGGGAAAAGAAAATAGAATTTGAGCTAAAAGAAGAGTTGCTTTCCCTGAACAAATAATATGAAAAGATTTCTCAATCTTTTATTAGCTCTAATTTTTTAGCAGAGATAGATCATAGGATGAGTCCCTTGGAAGCCAAGAAGTTGCAAATTATCATAATGGAAAAAGAGATGTGGAGGATTATGTGAAGAGAAAAAGAGACCTAAGGCTCAATCCAAAAAGATTTAAAAGTTAATGCTACAAAAACTTTTTACTTCTCCATTTAGGGATTCAGGAGGAAACAATATTGTCCCTCACCTACAACCCATCCAGAACTACCCATGATTCTTCCTTGTTGAGGGTTTTCAAAGGATAGGGAGATATGTCACTCTTGATGAAATTAAGGGGGTTCTAAATCACTTTTCAAAATACAAAAGTCTAGGCCTAGATGGATGGACAATAAAGCTCTTTCTGTCCTTTTTTGAGCTCATGGGGCATGATCTTTGTAAAGCGGTGGATTAATCTAAAAGGATTGGGAAAGTATTAAAAGCCATAAATGCAAGTTATTTACTTCTAATTCCAAAAGGCTCAAAAGTTATGAACCTTAATGGCTATATGTCCATCTCTCTGTGTAACCTGGTGTATAAAATCATCACCAAGGTGATGTCAAATAAGATAAAAAATAAGCTAGTATATATGATGTCCCTTAATCAGTTTGGCTTTTTGGAAGATAGGAAAATCCATGATGCAATCAACATAGCACAAGAGGTCCTCCATTTCATAAAATTAAAATAAGCCTTGGTCCTCAAGATGGATCTCAACAAGACTTTCAACAAAGTGAACTGATCTTTCCTCATATTTGCTTTGTTGCATACTACGTTAGGGTTGGAGGTCACAAGTTAGATCATGGGTTGTGTGAATTCTGCAAAATTTTCAGTTTTGATTAATGGGTCACCTTCAAGCAATTTTTCTAGCTCTAGAGGTTTTAGACAAGAGTGTGCACTCTCTCCCTTCCTATTCTGCTAGTTATGTAAGATTCGAGCCTCCTTTTGCTGAAAGAAAAATAAGTAGGAAACATGTAAGGGATTAAAGTCTCTCTCAAACAATATATTACACATCTACTCCTTGTGGATGATGTATTGTTGATAGAATTTGGAACCGTTTTGGAAAAGAAGGTCCTCAATAGGGTGATAAACTTATTCTATCAGGCCTCTCGAATGGAGATTAGTGTAACTAAATCTAATTTTCTACAAAATGCTATAAGCTTAGATAATGTATCTTCCATAAAGTCTTTTATGCCCTTTCAAATATAATTTAATTAGTTTTATGTTTTTTTTCAATTTTAACCATGCTAAATGCATTATAAAATGATCTTTTTCATATTTTTTATGAATGGATTCCATCAACTATCTAATCTATATGGCTACACTAATTTATTTTTAGTAATTTTTCATTCAAATACAATTTACTAAACTTCCTCTATATTTTATTTCAATTTACTAACTACTTTATATTTAATAATGAATCAAAACCATCCATAATAAATAATAATTAACAGTTTAGCATATCCATGTAAATACCTAACATAATTTATAAAATATTTTTTCTTTCAAACATAATTTATAAAATAACCTTTTTTTTCAATCATAATATATAAAATAATTTAATTATAAAAAACATGTGCAATTTTGGTTTCAGATGTTTTTTTTAAGCGGTGGAAAACTTACAGTTCAATTTGCTAATTTTTTAAAATAGTATAAAAAAACCTATAATAATTCATGTTACTACATACTTTATATTTTATTATTGAAAACTATATATAATAAATAACAATTAACAAAGATAATTATAATAAAGAACAAACCAAAAAGTGAAAACACATAATTAATCGACAAGTAAATATCAAACATAATCCACAAGGATAATTTGGGAAAAATCTAGTCCAAGAAACCAAGAGGTGAAAACACATATAATTAATTGACAAGGAAATACCAAACTATAGTCCACAACCATTTAATTATAATCCGCAGAATAATTTTGGAAAAACTATAGTCCACAACCATTTAATTATGGTAGGGGTACTAGTCAAATTTAATTATGGGATGATAGTAATTGTCACATTCCACTTTACCATTTGTTTTCTGTACTCTAGGTTACGATCACTCTATAACAATCTTTAGGATAACACAATATATTTCTTTCATTGCATTTAATCCCGTGACGAAATGTCAAGAAATCTCTGGTACCTCCAAACTTTTAGTCAGAAAAATATGAGTCTTCATAATACTCTGGACTAGACGAAGCATTATGAGGACTTGGTTTGGGTAGGTACAATTTTAGCGAGAGAAAATGACAATGAGTCCAATGCAAGATGTAGACAAATCTGTAGAGATGGTCGTGAAATCATATTAAGATCAAGCTAAGATCTAATTTTCAGATATTAAATAGTTGCAGTGAATAGCAGATCAGTTTCTACATTTCGGGACTTGCTCATATGAACTCCAAGTTTAAGGTGGATTCTGGGTTGAGGAATATTGACCACTGTTTCTTGGCCTCTATGTCCAGTAAAATCATGGAGCGCAAGTTGCAGAGACCGTTAACCCCCCCACATTTGCAGAACCGAGACCTAATGACACTGCTCCGTCCCAATATTTCGAGAGCAATGAGATCTCTGTGTCTGGGTGGACAATGTATTTGGATCAGTCTATAGACAGCTGGAGTGACAGAAACGCAGCTAACCAGTTTGATATTGACCAACCGCAGAAGAAAAATTCTCAGTATTCAGAGGCTGCTGACAGATACCCAAATTATGATTATGAGGCGTCGAGCGTTACAGGCGGCGAGAAGGATTCTTCTATGGCTTCGGATGCCTCCACAGGGCCCCCAAAGCCGCTGTCACCTCTACAGGATATTGATTTTGAGGAGGGCTGGCCTGCTAGATCAGATTTCTCAGTTGCTAGAGGAAAGCGAAGTGTTCATGATAAACGTGACGATTTGGAATGCACAAAGAATAAATTTAGGAAAGTGAAAAAATATGATGATATACATGAGGAATTGGAATCCCAGAAGGAATAAATTCAGAAAACAGAAGAAAGACCAGGATGAGTTTGAAGACACGGCAAACACTCCTCTCCACATCCCAGAGGTGTGCTCGAGAATCGATACGTATTCCATATAGAGGACATCAATACGTGCTTCGAAGTTATCTGATCCAGTTTACCGGATGGCAGATGCCACTCCTGATAAACTTCGATATTATGCCTATGTTACACCGTATGGTAATTAGTTTGTAATTTGATTCATCTTCCCTGGATGATCAGAAGATCGGTATGCTTAGTGCATTCTTCTAAGCACATCACTTGATATTTTTTTGCTTTTATCTGGGTAATGGCTGTGTTTATGGTGTTTAAAGTTGACAACATGCTCTCTCTAGAAAGAGGATTTCAGGTAATGCAATTGACTGCACTTATACTGAAGTGAAAATTGATGGAGATGATTTTAATGAATTCTGATTTAGTTTGGCTTATGCGCTAAGCTCATAACCACAATTTATATGTTGGATATTTGAATCTCTCATCCTGTAAAGAGAAAAGATTCTCTTAAACTTGGATGTAGATTATAAACGACATGAATAGAAGTAATCTTTTCATTATAAATTTATGAAAACTGAGTAAAGAAATTTAATGAATTCTGATTTGGTTTGGCTTATACGCTAAGCTCACAACAACAATTTATATGTTTGAATATTTGAATCTCTCATCGGGTGAAGAGAAAAGCTTCTCTTAAACTTGGATGTACAATTTATAGAATCTCCTGGATTATAAACGACATGAATATAAATAATATTTTCATTATAAATTGAAGCAATATGAAAACTCAACAAAGAAAATGGAGCGTAAACATTGCTGCATATATAAAATTACATGAAACAATTTTGCAATATACATTAAAAATAAATACAATAATATTATTTTAATAAAATTAAATTATTTGGATACCACATTATATATAAAAGATAATAACATTGTTTTTGCATATATAAATTATTTGGATCAAACAATCATTTATTTGATCTAATATCTTAATCACACATTAATTTAGGAACTAATTAGTTGGATAATATCTCTTGCCAACTAAATCTAACTAATTCAATGTGATTAGATGAACTCTACCTAATAGAGGCCAATACTCTCAATAATGCACAAACATACTCAACCTAAGACAAGTTTGAGCTACATATTCCAATACTCCCTCATAATAACAAATTGCATTAATATCCATGAGTTGAATATGTTCTCATATGAAACACATGATTCACTATGAATGGAACAATCTCCTCATTAGGAAAGTCTACGTCTCGCATTTACACAACATAGCTCTATTATGTTGATCCAAAATGGATCCAAAAACCCTCTAAGTCTTCAAAATCTCTTAAAATATCAAACTATCGCATGAGGATGAACTCTTAAAACAAGTGGAAAACACTATCGGCAGCGAAAAACACAACAAATAGTGGAAAAACAAGTTATCGGCAGCTTTGAATCGGAGTCGTCGGATCTGGCCGATCAACGGTTCAAATTCGATCGACATATCGCAAATCAGTGATGACAATCGGAGGCTATCGGAGGTGGTCACGTGAATGTTGCAATAACGATCAACAGGGTCAAAAAGGACCATCGATCAAGCGCGTAGATCGACAACCTAGGTTAACCCGCTAAAGCACATCAGCAGGTAACAATGGAATGCTTGCAACGGCCCAGGGACTTATGCGATATGCGATTTGCAACTAGTCGCATGCAATATCGCATCGAAGCGGTACAATGGAGTGGGGCTGTATATATATATATATATATATATATATATATATATATATATATATAGATATATATATGTGATGCGATGGCCGGACCCAACGGGCTTATAAGTGATATTTGATATAGTTTGAGATCCGTAAAAAGAGCTTTTTCTATGTAAAGTTGTGTTTTCGTTAAATAAACGAAAACCAAGGGAAACACGATTTGGGCAATGTTGCTGGACCCGAAAGGGTTATTAATACTGTTACATATGTTTTCAAGTCCGATAAGCGGGATTTTCATGTTTCAATGTATTTTTAATATAAAAGAGAAATCACAAAATAGGTAGGATTTTGGGAGGACCAAAGGCGAAAAGTGGTTTGGGCCGGGCTCTGCCCGATCCCATACAATGGCTGCCACGTGTCCAGGTTGAGGAGAGAGAAAACCACCCTCATCGGGCAGTTAACTCCCGTACGAAAGGGTCGCCCAAAATGGATCTCAGTTGTTGGATTTGGATCTCTCAGATCAACGGTGGAGATGCGATAAGCAGTGTACAGGCGGACCCGATAAAAGCTATGAGGTAGAATGTATAACAGTTCAAATCTGAAAAGCGACAATTGGCATAGTTTCATAGTTTTGAATGTATTTCTCTGTGTAAAAAGAGAATGGCGGTTTCGAAGGATTTCAAAGGCCCGGTGACCATTCCATTACAATACAAGTGGCCACCATCTCTAGAAGCGTTTAGCAATGATTGTTAATGCTCTGAAAGGGATCTGAGCAGACAAAGGTCGGGAAGCCAGAGAGCTTGAGAAGGTGAAATGAACAGACAACGCAAATTGGCTTTGAAGGCATAGACAGAGGGCAAACAGGGACAAATAGTGCTGAGACAAAGCAACAGAAATAGAGAGTCAGTGAGGAGAATCTATGTACTCAGAAGAGACTTGGGGGATCCAAGTAAAGCCTTATTGTTTTGTATCTATTGTGTGAGGCTCGAATTGAGCTCACTATTGTAAAACTTTGATTTTGAAGACATAATAGAGAGGTCACCACTGAAGGCTGGACCATGAGACATAGCCCAGGAGTGTTGGGTGAACTCCTTATTAAACTTGCTATATTTATGTGTGTTGTCTATTATGTTCTTTAACTGCTTCATTGTCTATGTATTTCACAATCTTATCGATCCATTACACAAAGTAACATAGGAAAATCCATACACATGAGTCTGTAATACCTTAATAATTGTTTAAGATCGTATATCAGATCAAGTGGTATCAGAGCTTTAGGTTTGCTAAGGTTAGACAAGCTTGTGCTGGATTGTTGAATGCTAACTAGGTCAAAGCTCAAATTAGGAGAAGAAGAATTGGTTGAGACTAACCCAAAAATATGAAGAGTCTATCCTAGGAGAAAAATGGCAGAAGAAATTCCCTTGGAATCAGACTTTCAGTTCATGGACAGTTTCATGACCATGAGAGCCATGGTAGAAGAGATGTATAAATAATTTAAGAAAGGTCGAAGTGAAGATACTTCAACCTCCAAACAAGACAAAGGAACAGAGGAACCTCTTCTAGATGGCCATTCAGAAGGCAAAGGGACAGTGAAAGAGCCTCCTTTATCAGCACCTCCTTCTAGCCCTTTGATTAAATTAGATATTTGATTTGCCAATATATGATGGAGAATTAAATGCAAAAAGCTAGATAACTGGATTAGAAAGATTGATGTATATTGCAGGGTGCAGAACATCAATTCAGAAAGGAGAAAGATTCAGCTGGCCAGTCTTTGCCTTGGAGGAACTTCCCTAGTGTGGTGGGAAAGCAGGACATAAGCTGATTTGAAGAAGCATGGTAAAATTCTTTCTACTTGGAATGAATTTGTTTCTGCCATTAAAAAACAATTGTATCCACTAGGTTATATGCAGCAAGAAATGATGAGTTGGCAAACTCTTCGCCAATTAAAGGGGAAAAGTGTACAAAGCTATACCCAGGAATTTAGAAAAAGATCTTTAATTCTAGGCATTTCTCTAGACTCACTTGAAACTTTGTTGAATTATATAGGTGGTCTACATAGCTATTTAAGGCACACCATTCTCATGTTTAACCCTACTAGCATAGATGAGGTATCAGTTCAGGCTACACATCTAGAGGCTAGAGGCAAGAACGTGAACCCAGAGATTGGGGGATCATCAAAACCCACTACAAGCAAGAATAAGGAAAAGAGGAAGCAGAAATGGAAAGAGAGGAAGACAAACACTGTACAGAAAGACAAACCTTCATGCACTCACTGCAAGAAGGTTGGACATGATGATGAGAATTGCTGGTCTTTGCATCTAGAGCTGAAACCCAAGAAATTCGATGGCAAGAAGAAGTAGATTGTTGCTGCTTTTCAGAAAGATTTGGGGTTAGACGTAGGTGATGAAACAACAATCAAAACCACAAGTATAAAAGGTTATACGCTTTAGAGAATGCAGAGATAAAGAAGTAGGTACAGGAGCTGCTCGACAAAGGGTTCATAAGGCCAAGCACATCACCATGCGGATCTCCAATCGTATTGGTGAGAAAGAAAGATGGTCAGTGGAGGATGTGCATTGAATACAGAGCAATGAATAAAATAATGATCAAGAATCATTATCCTCTTCCTCGCATAGATGATCTATTAGATCAATTGAAATAAGCTGTTTACTTTTCCAAGTTGGACTTGCGTAGTGGCTACCATCAAGTCAGAGTAGCAAAAAAAGATGCATGGAAGACTGCTTTCAAAAGAAAGCAAGGGTTGTATGAATGGCTAGTTATGCCTTTTGGCTTAAGTAATGCTCCTACCACTTTATTGAGAGTAATTGAATATTTAGATGACATTCTTGTTTTCAGTAAAACATGGGAAGAACATTTGAAGCACGTAAAGCAGACTCTAGATGTTTTGAAAAAAGAAAATCTCTATGTTAAGTTATCAAAATGTGAATTTGGCAAAACATCTTTGAATTATTTGGGTCATATTGTAAGGGGTGGTGAATTGAAGATAGATCCCTTTAAGGTTGAAGTCATTGTGAAGTGGTCTAAACCCAAATCTGCTACAGAAGTTAGGAGCTTCCAAGGAACAACAGAATATTGGAGAAAGTTTATTGCTAACATTTCCTTGATTGCAGCTCCCTTACATGCTTTAACAGGATTGAACAAGGTGTTTCAGTGGGGAGGCAAACAACAGAAAGCCTTCGACACCTTGAAAGAAAAGATTAGTACAACACCAGTACTAGCATTGCCAGATCTTCAAAGACCATTTGAGATTGAAACAGATGCCAGTGACTATGCCTTGGAACTAGTGTTGATGCAACATGGTAAACCCATATGTTATCACTCTAAGATATTTAATTCTGCAATAGTTAATTATCCCACCTATGATAAAGAATTATATGCATTAGTACAGAGTGTGAAAAAGTGGAAACATTACCTATTGGGCAAAGAAACAATTATACATACCGGTCATCGACCACTTCAATATTTACACTCACAAACTAAATTGCAGCAATCAAGACACTATAGGTGGATGGGTGTTCTACAACAGTTTCATCTTTTCATCAAATATAAGAAAGGGATACACAATAAGGTTGCAGATATGTTATCTAGACCAATTATCAATGTATCTACCATACTTAAGCATAATTCAGTATTGCATGAAAGCTACGTTGAACAATATGCTCAAGATGTAGATTTTAAGGATGTATATGCAACTTTAATTCATGGCAAACAAGTAGAAGAATTGGATTATAATGTTAAGGACCAACTCTTGTATCATTTGGGAAAGTTATGCATTCCTAAAACTGAAAGAGTTAACATAATCCAAGAAGCACATACTTCTCTAATATTAGGTCATTTTGGTGTGAGTAAAATCATTGCACGGCTGCAAAGGATCTGTTATTGGCCAAGAATGCATGAAACAGTTTTCAGATATATTAAAGGGTGTACCATGTGTGCTAAGAGCAAGCCCAGCAATAGAAAACTAGGCTTGTACACTCCACTTCCAGTTCCTTCTCATCCTTGGGAAGTGTTTCCATGGACTTTATTGGGGCACTGCCAAAATCTAGAAAGGGTCATGACTATTTATATGTTATTATGGACAGGTTCAGCAAAATGTGTATTTTAATACCTTGTAACAAGCAGATTACAGCTGAACAAACAACAAATTTGTTCTTTTAGCATGTATGGGTTCATTTTGGGTTACCCACTTCTATTGTATCTTATCGAGATTCCTGATTTGTTGGGAAGTTTTGGTCAAGTCTATGGGAGTTAATGGACACCAGATTGAAGAAGAGCACATCATTTCATCCACAAACAGATGGCCAAACAGAGGTGGTCAATAGGACAGTGATCCAGTTGCTCAGAGGCTATTGCAGCAAGCATCCCAAACTTTGGGATGAACATTTATGTTATGTGCAACATGCTTACAACTATCGTAAACATTCTTCTACACAAAGATCTCCTTTTGAGACTTGTTTTGGTTTTACACCAAGGTCTCCCTTGGATTTTGTCTTTAGTAAAGAAATAGCAGTTGATGGACACAGTGATGTGGACAAAGCAACCAAGTTCATTGAACAGATCCAAGAAATTCACCAAGCAGTGCAGGAACAACTGGAAAAGAGCCAAGCCAAGTATAAGGCAAGGCATGATAAGCATCGAATTGAGCATAGCTTCCAAGTTGGTGATCAAGTCTGGCTGTACATCAGCAAAGACAAAATGCAAGGTGAAGGTAAAAAGTTGAAGACAATAAGGTATGGGCCTTTCAAGATACTTGAGAAAATTGGTGAGAATGATTTTCGCCTTGATTTGCCAACTTACATGCATATCTATTCAGTAGTTAATGCAGAGAACTTGAGAATATTTGAACCTTCATTGATTGAAGATCCCGAACAACAAAGTTAGTTGCCTTCTATTGATGATCTGTTGCATGAATATCTCAATGAGTTGTAGGAAGATATAGTTCTGGACAGGAAGGTGAGAACTACGTGCAAAGGGGATGTTGAGTACCTTAGAATTGGACTCAAAGGTTCAAAACCAAGCAGTGCAAGATGGATAGAGCTTGGACAAGTGAGGAAGTTGTATTCTCAGTTGATTGATGCTTAAAAACCAACTTTTGGTGGTCCAGAAGCCTTTTCAGTGGGAAGGCATGATCCAAAATGGATCTGAAAACCCTCTAAGTCTTCAAAGTCTCTTAAAAGATCAAAACAATCACATGATGATGAACTCTTAAAACACGCAGAAAACATTGTCAACAACGAAAAACACAAGAAACAATGGAAAAACAAGTTATCGGCAGCTTTGAATCGGAGTCGTCAGATTTGTTGGATCAATGGTCTAGATCTGATCGACATATCACAAATCAGTGATGACTATTGGAGACTATTAGAGGTAGTCACGTGAATGTTGCGATAGCAATCAACAGGGTCAACGAGGATCGTCGATCAAGTACGCAAATTGATGGCCCAGGTTAACCCGCCATATCGCATCTGTACATAACAACGGAGCGCTTACAATGGCCCAAGCACTTATGCGATATGCGATTTTCAACTAGTCACATTGCAATATCACATCGGAGTGGTACAATGGAGTGGGACTCGACAGGCTTATAAGTGATATTTGATATAAGCCTGTGGACTTGACAGGCTTATATATTCGATTCGATGGCCAGACTCCACAGGCTTATAAGTGATATTTGATATAGTTTGAGATCCGTCAAAAGAGCTTTTTTATGTAAAGTTGTGTTTTCGTTAAATAAAAGTAAACCAAGGGAAACTTGATTTGGTCGATGTTGCAAACCCAAAAGGGTTAGTAATACTATTACATATGTTTTCAAGTTTGATAAGCGAGATTTTCATGTTTCAATGTATTTTTAATATGAAAGAGAAATCACAAAACATGCAGGATTTTAGGAGGACCAAAGGCGGAAAGTGGTTTGGGTCGAGCTCCACCCGATCCCATATAATGTCTTCCACGTGTCCAGGATAAGGAGAGAGGAAACCACCCTCATCTGGCTGTTAACTCCCGTACGAAAGGGCCACCCAAAATGGATCTCAGCCATTGGATCTGGATCTCTCAGATCAACGGTAGAGATGTGGTAAGTGATGTAAAGGCGAACCCGATAAAATCTATGAGGCGGAATGTATAACAGTTCAAATCTGAAAAGCGGCAGTTGGCGGAGTTTCAAAGTTTTTAATGTATTTCTCTGTGTAAACAGAGAATGGCAGTTTCGAAGGATTTAAAAGGCCCAATGACCATTCCGTTACAGTACAGGTGGCCACCATCCTTGGAAGCATTTAACAATGATTTCTAATGCTCCAAAATGGATCTGAGTGGACAGAGGTCGGGAAGCCAGAGAGCTCGAGAAGGTGAAATGAACGGACAACACAGATTGGCTTTAAAGCCACAGACAGAGAGAAAACAGGGACAAGCAATGCTGAGACAGAGCAACAGAGACAAAGGGTCAGTAAGGAGAGTCTGTGTACTGATAAGAGACTTGGGGGATCCAAGTAAAGCCTTATTGTTTTGTATCTATTATGTGAGGCTCAAATTGAGCTCACTGTTGTAAAACTCTATTTTTGAAGACATAATAGATAGGTTACCACTGAAGGCTGGACCAGGAGACATAGCCCAGGAGTGTTGGGTGAACTCCTTATTAAACTTGTTGTGTTTATGTGTGTTGTCTATTATGTTATTTAACTACTTCATTGTCTCTGTATTTCGCAATCTTATCGATCCATTGCACAAAGTAACATAGGAAAATCCATGCACATGAGTCTATAATACTTTAATAATTGTTTAAGATCATATATCAGATCACATGCAAACACTTTGAAAATGTCGACACCCATATAACATAACAACCTTCCACTAGAATGCGTGGATAATTAGTAGTTTTATTCAGTGACCTAGTAGGATGCCCCATCATGTGTATTCTTTATTCAACCATCTCTTAATAGCATATATTCATAGTTGTATCATTAACACCGCCTACAAGATCATTAGTAATCATCATTGGCTTTCTTTCAATCACTTATAACCACACTTGATCATTATGGTTATGGAATTTTGTGGATAACCGTCAACCATTATGCCTCAAGTGGTTTCTCCTTAATACAGATAATACATTATATCAAGTTGTTTTGTCTTACTACAAGCCTTCCTCTACAAATTTGTTTTTAGATGACCTTGAACTTCTCAACATAAAAACATTTGGGGGTGTACATCACCTGAATCAACTACATACAATTAAAAACTCCATTCATGGAGATATGAGGTACATAGTCAAAGATTTTCTAGGACGAGTACATCAAGTAAAACATGACATCAGTGATTTTCTTACAAACGATTGTGTGACTCCCATTACAATATGGTCTTGAGTTTATTATTATTCCACAATACTCACAAAATTTATATTGTTTATCCTCCATCATTACTTCACATTGGTTGCTACCCCAATACTTCCACCTGCATTATGCATTACTGAATCTAGGACACATGCATATACCTATTTTTCTTTTTGAAATCTCCTCATTTCTATTTGAACATGTTTGTTGTTTTGGTATTCACTTGGATTAATTGTTTTCACATTGAATTTGACATTGAGATTTCTTATGCTTCATGTACATGTAGAAAAAAATTCATCCTTTTCCTACTTAAAAAAGGATTGATCATTGAATTCCATATAAATAAAATCCATCTATCTTGATACATGGGTGTAATATATGGTACTTTTCAATTCTTTAAGAATCATTTTCACCTACATAGTTCACCAACATGTTAAACTATCTCTTAATCATAACTTGGTTCCAACCTTTTCGAAGATTATTTTATCTCATGTCCCTCCACCTTGCTTGATGACTCAACTTCTTAGATTCCACATCAAGCTAGAATACAAGTACCTACCAATTCGTTCATCCCACAACTTAATGCCACATATTGTCTGTGCTTAAAAAGGATAAACATTACTTGACTACATGTGCTACCACACTAATGAAAGTAGGCTTAAGCCAATAGGGCATACAAAACATGTGGGGAAATCCACATTCCTATGGCTAGAATTTTATAGCTTGAACCAAAACTTTTGGGGTTTTAAGTACAATTGATCATGTAATACCTATGCCACACATCTTCAATTACAACATTTCAATTCAGGTACAATAAATACCCAAACTAATTTAAAACAACAAAAATGTTACCATCACGCCTTTGTAGCAACCATGTGCCCAAAATATAAGCCAATTTACATTTCATGACCATGCATCATTTCTACTTTACCTTTTCATCTGGACTATTCCTTATTTTTCCTTCAACGAATTTGATACTAATAAATCTCAAGTCCTTTGTGAGTGTACCAATACTTAAAGATGACTCCCTTCCTATAAGCACACTCTCAAATCCTTTAATAAGTATTGACGAAGAAGTTGTGAAAAGTGATATTTTCATATTTAAGGTCCAAGATGGATTTCTTCCCTTGCTTGATATTTTTGAACACATATTCGACTTTTTCTCCATCTTAAGTCTCCAATATATGCTCTAGGTATGAAAACATGAATGAATGAAATAATATGTTTCCATCACCATGTGTGCATCTAATTTCCCATATAACTCATTCAATACCTCAACTTTTTCCTTTAAGATAGGATTGTGTGTTTCATACTTGGCCGTTATGGTGGAAAGAGACTCCATGTTACTTGGAATGGGATTTCAAGGGCTTCATCTACTTAAATGCAATTTTGTTGTTGTATAATGTCATTATCTCAGTATCATGCCTAGTGTACATCAACTACACCAAAACCTCTGTTGCGAATACTTGACCCTTAACCACACATTTACTTCCATGCAATATATAGAATCCAATAATACACCTCACCATTATTACAAATGGCCCTTGTTTTCTTCCAATCTCTATCAATGATGACACACCTTCTCCATTCTCTTAAGCCTAATGACACCCTCACATTCTTGGTGTAGATCACTTTATTTCCCTTATTATGTGAATTCCCACTGCATTGGAATACTCACTCTAGGAAGTGGTTTTTCATGATTCTTAAAAAGGTACTAGCTATAGATGGCTTTGATTTGCTTTGTTTCACCTCTTTTCATCATAGCCATCAGTAGATCCACATCATAATTATATCATCATGAACCATGCGGGTGGAAATTATTATTAAAGAATTGGAAAGTACAATGAATGGTATCCATGTATCTCTTCACAAGAAGGAAAAAATCATGGATGTTGACATTACAAGTTTCGAGCCATTATGTCTAGCAACTTTCACTCTTACCCTAGAAAGACTAAAATTTTCCCCCATGCCCATGGCTATGGATAGACAAGTACAGTTTTCCACTACTTAAATGGCACGAACATGGTATGAGTCATCAACAAATTCAATATGGGCTCCACCAAAATTCTTCATGTTGCTCTCAAACTCAACTACGATGGAAATGAAAATAAATATAAGATTCCATATGAAGTGAAGAGCCACCACAGGAAAAGATGATAAAGGTGAGTAGGTGTGGATCTAATCGTAAAAGTGGAGAGTAGACATTATTGTATAAGTAAAATTGTGCTAAGAACTATATTAAACAATATAATGGAAAGCATATAAATAATACATCATTTGTCTTGAGATAGATGAGCCACTTGAAAAAATCATGTATTTGAGTGAGTAGCTCAACCACACACTAATATAGGAAGCTAATTATTTGGAGAATATCTTTCAAACCAGTTAGATCTAACCACATCCTAAATACTAGGAACATACGGTTCTTGTAGAGATGTACTCTACCTACTAATAATCTCTACACTACAAAAAAATAATCACACCTAAGACAAGTAGGATTTCCATATGTCAATATTATGTTGTTAACCTCTTCTAAAAAATTGTTTATATGAAGAAAAGATGTTGGGGAGATAAATAATGGAGTAATATTGAGAAAATTATTATAGTAATAGTAAAATTAGTTTATCAAGAAATAGTAGTTGCATTGAGAGTAGTGAAGTGCTTTAAAATTTACTATGAAGTAGATATTTAATTTACTTTGGTTTATCATTTAATTCCATATCATATATTTAAAAAATTTGATTTATAAATATCTTTAGATTTAAGAAAAAATTAGACTGGTCTAATTATTTTAGATATTATGCTTTATATATGTAGTCACTAATATTTTGTTTGTTCTTTTTACATTATTTTTGGGATGTGTTAAATTTACAATTAAAATAAGTGAACCCTTCCCTTCCTAATAAATACAATAAAGATGAATACAAATTAGTGTTAAAGAAAATAACAAGATGAAATACAAATAATAAAATTAAATATTTCAATAAAGATTATGATATTTTATTTTTACAAATATTTATTTTGATAAGTATGGATTACATTAACGATAATAAGTATAGATTTAAGAAAAATTTACACTGATTTAATTATTTTAAATATTATGCTATATATAAATACATTTATATATGTAGTTACTAATATTTTGTTTGTTCTTTTTATTCCATTTCTAAGATGTGTTAAATTTAAAATCAAAATAAATTATCCCTTTCTAATAAATAGAATAAAGATGAATATAGATTGGTGATAAAAGAAAATGATAAGATGAAATACAAATAATAAAATTAAATGTTTTAATAAAGACTATGATATTTTATTTTTAAAAATATTTATTTTGATACGTATTGATTATATTAACGATAATAATAAGTATAATGGTGATTGCGTACGATTAATGTCATAATTCATTTTAGTTATGTTTTAATCCTTAAAGAAATTTGGTAAATATATTAAAAATATATTCTTTATTAAATGTATATATGAGCACAATTATAGAATTAAAAGTGATTGATAAAGCAATATCTTTTTCTACATTTTGGATTTAATCAATATACTTTGATTTTTTTAATTATTTAAATGTCGTGATTTTTTTAATTATTTACTTGCCTTGATTGATTATAAATATGTGTGAAGATAATTATTAGATTTGTAAATTAAAATATAAATATAATTATTATTAAAATATTAGTATGGTTAATTATGTTTGACAATATTATAACATGGTTTGCTTTGGTTTTATTATGGTTGACCATTATTGTTTATGGTTGAATATTATTTACTATAATTAATTAATATCAATTTTGGTTGGCAGTGGTTCATTTTGGTTTACTATGGTTTTGGTATTGTTTATGTTCATTTACTATAGCTAACTAAATTTAACCATGATTGGCTATAATTAGCTTATGTTGACTATGCATCACATTAGTTGACCATGGTCAACGGCTAGCCATGGTTGATTCACCATGTTGATTTTGTTAAACCATGATTTACTATGGTAGTGTCACATTGCAATTTTCATTATGGTTAACTTATGCGGAATTGTTATTTTCCTAAAATATTATGATACAAAGTGGCATCCATCAAGGGTTATATCACAGTGTGGTATTCTTCAAGGGTTATATTGGATTTTAATGTCCATCATGATTATGTCGCATTGCAATGTTCACAAATGGTTATGCCACCTTGTGATATTCCCTAAGGGTTATATTTAAGTGTAACATTCCTCATTAGTCATAATGAATTTCGATATTCATCTCGGTTACCTTATATGGAATTAGTATATTCCTTAATGGTTATGGCGCATTGCAATATTCATAAGGGGTTATTTGACATTATAACATTAAAAAATAATTACTATACATTTCTCATATTTCTTAATAGCTATGTAACATTGTTGCATTGGTTATTGTCATGTCACAATTTTGATGTTCTTTAACGGTTTTATTTTCCACATTCATCTTGGTGGATTTATGTTGAATTCAAAGTTTCTAAAGGTTTATGTCATGTTGTGATGTTCATGAAACAATGTCTTGGATTGCGATGTTCGTGAATCATTATGTAGCATTGTGACAATTTACTTGGTTGGGTTATGTCAAATTTGTATGTTTCTTCATTATTATGTCACAATGTGGTGTTCCTCAAGGGTTAGCATATATTGTAGGATTCCTTAATGGTTATTACATATCACAATGTTTTACATGATGGACTTAAGTTAACCATTGTTATCTTGAGTTGGCCATCACCCATTAAGGTTGACTTCAATGGATTATGGCTAACCATGTTGATTGTTGTTAGCCATGACTGATTATGGTTGACAATTCTAACAATGTTTAAACAATTTTATTATGGTAATGTTGCATTGTGACATTCATATTGGTATAATTATTTTGAATTGTTGGGTTCCTTGGCGGTTGTCTTGAATTGCGATGTCCGTAAAAGGGTTATGCCACATTGTGATTTTTCATAAGGGTTATGTGGGATTTTGATGTTGAATTATTATGGCATATTGCAATCTACATCTTACTTGTCTTTTGTTGAATTGTGTTGTTCTTAAATAAATATGTCACATTGTGGCATTAATTTAGGTTTATATCTCCTCACAACATTCCTTCAAGGTTATGTTATAGTGTGATGTTCCCAAATGATTCGATATGTTTGGTTACGGTTTTCATTCATTGGCTTACATTCATCATGGTTGATTATGGTTGACTTTAATTGATGACGGCTTCCTAAGGTTGCGTCTGGTCGATTTTGGTTGATTATGGTTGATTATGATTAACTATGATTTAAAAAGATTATATCTAACCATGTTTGTATTTAGTTATCTATGTCCCATTATGGTTGGCTTTAGTTAAAGATAATTGACTTTTGTAAACCATGGTGTCTTTAATTACCTAGGGTTTACTATGATTGACTTTAATTAGATATGGTTGACTATGGTTGCTTATGATTGAATTTTGTTGATTACCATTAACATTGGTTTATTATGGTAGATTTTGATTGATTGGATAAGTTAACCAATATAGAAATTTGACATGAGTCAACCATTTAAGGATGTCCCAATCTAACCAAATCCTTGAATAACATCACATTATGACATAATCACTAAGGAACATAGCAATTTGACATATGTAGCCAAGATAAATGTTGCAATGGTAATGCCTAACCATGGTGTAGTGTGGAAATATGGCATTGGATTGACCATCTTGGCTGGTTAAAATCAAAATGCTATGTTACTTAATGGTTGTGTTGCATTTTAACATCCATTAAGGGTTTTGATGCTGTGTGACATTCCTTAAGGGTTGTGTTTCAATGTGATGTTCCTTAATGGTTTTGTCCCATTATAATGTTCATCTTGGTGGACTTAGATTGAATTCTAATTTTTTTGATGGATTATGTTGCATTGTGATGTTTGTGAAATGATTTTTTGGATTGCAATATTTCTTAATGGTTATGTAGAATTGTGTTGTTTATCTTAGTTGACATATGTTGAATTTCTATGTTCCTCAAAATTATGCCACAAGGTCATGTTTCTTAAGAGTTAGGTTAGATTATCGCATTTCCTATTTCTTATTTAATATTGTGATGTTTATCATGGTGGACCATGTTAACCATGGTTTATCATGGTGGACCATGTTAACCATGGTTTATCATGGTTAACTCTGGTTGAAAATGATGATTATGGATAGCTTGTATTAGTTATAGTATCATAACATCTAAATCTTATTAAATTACGACATGCTTATTTAGAAAGATGCAAATTTGTAGCATATACATGCAAAAATAAGAGAACGATGAGGAATCACTACATCAAAAAATAGATTTGATAGAGGAATTGGGATGAAACTTATCCTTCTTTGTTATAGTTTTCACAACACTCATCTCTAGAAGCAAATAAATGTATCCACTATAAGAAGAGAATCAATCATAAATATGGAATAATATATGAGAATGAAAATCCTCATATTTAGGATAGTGACCATGAGCCCACAATGGAACTATTTATATAAGAAAGAATTCTTAATAAAAGTGCAAAGCATTACCATTAGATAACATCGTTGTACAAACAAATTTGCAAGTAAATTTGGATACACCTTCTGTAATATCAGTAAGTATTAGGCCCCCTTTGCTTCTAACCTATAAATTATGACAATTAACTCAAATTATTTGATATCAAATTTAAGAGCCAAATTTTTTAACTTGTCGATTTTGAAATTTTGAAATTTATGTTCATGGTAAAACACATTTAAAAAACCAAATCATTTCTTGAAACATAAAATTACAAGATTTATCTCAACCCTTGTCCAAATGACATTAGAGTTCAAATCTTATCAAAGTTGACAATGTCATATTTTGGAAAACTTTACAAAAGAGGTGAATCACATCACACTATCATTAGGGCTCAAATCTTATGACGGCTGACTATGTAATATGTGGGAAAAATTTACATAAGAAGCTCATCACATAACACAAACTCTTTATTGATCACATCAGATGATCTCTTAACAGGGTGGTGCATGTTTTATTTCAAGGTATAACATGAAATGTGATATAATGAATAAAATGGATGGACATATGTTTGGAATTTCAAATTTTCTTTGCTTGTCCATTGAAAATTTGGTGATGGTCATTTGTTTTTCCAGAAATCATTTTAATTTAAGTGTAAGTTAGTGAAAATTAAAGTTTGTTGTTATATATAGTTTTTTTTATAGTAATTAAGAGGTGAGACAAGATTTAACCATCCTAAAACAACATTTATCTAGCTACATGACATGAAAAATGTAGAGGGGTTGGGAGGAAATTGTAGCAAGGTGACCATGTCATATGTAGGAAAATTGTACAGAAGTAGTTCATCACATAACACAATCTCTTGATCGATCACATGAGATGATCTCTTTACCAAGTGGTGTGCATTTTATTTCAAGGTATAATATAAAATGTAATATAATGAATAAAATGGTTGGATATAGCTTTGGAATTTAAATTTTCTTTGCTCTTCCATTGAAAATTTGGTGATTGGCCATTTGTTTTTTGCACTAATAATTTTAAGTTAAATGCAATTTAGTGAACATTAAAGTTTGTTGTTATATACAATTTTTTTATAATAATTAACAAGTTAGGCAAAAGGTAGTGATCATAAAACAACATTGATCTAGCTAAATAACACCTAAAATGTACTTGGGTCAAATGATAGTCCAAATTTGGGGGAATACAAGACCATGTAATCATCATCACATGCTTGGTAAAAGCGGTTTCTTGTGTACAATCCCATTTCCACAAATACCTTGGTCTTATTTAATTCATATTGGAGTAGATCCATAACTCTTACCATTAAATTTTGCAAAAAAATATTAAGTATCATTCTTAATATTCTAAAATAACAACATGTTAAAACATATTAACCTCACCTCCTCTTTTATTGAAAATTGTGTGAATGGGCAAGGCATACCAGACAAAATAAATGAACAATGAAAAACCACTTTATAAAAATAATGAAATGAATTTTTAACATACATTTTAGATAGTAACTGAAGATGATATGTTATTCATGATATCTTATGTTAAACATTTTACCAATGCCCTTATAAAGAGAATAAATAGAATTAGTAGTTAGAACTGTTAAATTAATTTTCAAATTTTATTGATATGTTTTAAATAATAATATGTTTAAATAATTGTTAAAACCTTTTAAATAGAGTGGGTGATCAACTATTTGCACTACTATGTCAATGTAGGTGTGTTTTATTTGATATCTAGAAGGACAATGAAAGCTTCTTCCACACCTTTGTACTTCACATAACTTTAAATGATTAAAATTTATAAGATCTAGAAGGACAATGAAAGCTTCTTCCACACCTATGTACTCCACATAACATTAAATGATTAAAATGTATAAGATCTTTCGAACTATATAATAAAAAGAACTAAAAATATTTGAGGGGTGAAAAGTTTAAGTAGGCAAGTAGCCATCCCCATTACTGTTTCTACATCGATTCATTTAGTTTGAGCTTCCAAAACACTAAATGTATTTTTTATTTTAAATTTTTCGATTAAATAATTATAGTCCAATAGTAAATGAAATTTATTTGTAATGCATATGAGTGTCATGCTGTTAGAAATGGTCACTCAGACTTAGTATAATTTGGGATCTACATAACATTAGGTAATATATAAAATCTCAAAGGAAATTATCGAAAATATAATTTCAATTAATGTTTTTGAACAATGTCTCAAAATTCTTCTCAGAATTGGTAAACAAACTCAAAATTCAAACACAGAGAAATCAAAATTGGAACAACGATTGAATACATAATCATGCTCCAAATAATAATCTTTGTTGTGTAAATCACTTATCAAAATCTTGATACTTAAATCATAAAATTAAATGCACTTGCCGCAATGGGGATTGACATTGGGCTCCTGTAAAATATAATATTGAAAAGCTTCCTACAACAAAAAATAATAAACTACATCCATAAATTAGATTAGTTTACCATATTGTATCGATCATTCTAGTCTTCGAAATAAGGGTGGGTGATTAATTGTGTGCACTATTATGTTGACGTGGGCACATTTTACTTAATATCGAGATGCAAAATTTCTTTACGGGTTTTCCAATGTCCAGTTCTCAAATCCATGTTTAATGGCGCTGAGTGTGGAGGTGCAGTTGTGCGTAGGTATGAAAGGAGCACAATGAAAGATGTTTCCGCACCTCTGCATTAATTATTGTAAAAATAAATGTCTTTGAATTGAAATTGATAATAATTTATTAAATTTTTAAAATATACATTATGCCAGGTATGGAGGAAAAAATATATTCACTTGATATAGTCACTGCTATTTTAAAAAATCCCCTACACACCCTTTCTCCTGCACTTGCCACACACCTAATAAGGTCCCACTCCAAGCATGAGGTCTTTGATTGTGGTGAGAGAAAATATTCTCAAAAAGTTCACATCTTCATTGATAGCCATAGAAAGTACATGTTTGAATCTTCTCATTTGCACTTTTCCTTGTCAAATAACCCCACTTTATTATGCCATAATGTAATTTATTACTTGTTTTGGTACCTCGTGATAGATCAAAATTGTAGTAGTTTCATATTAAATTAATATGTAAAAGCTTCGTCCATATATTTTTCATCCTCACATATAATAGCTTTGCACAACCTTTCTCCCGCACTACCCACACGCCCTTTCTCCTTCATATGCATAATAGATCTGGAAAAATTGTTTTGTGGGGTTCTCAAAACTATGTGGGGTGATTTTGAGTGCATAGATGTGGTTGTGTGTATCTATGAACGGAGCATAATGAATGCTTATTCCTCATCTTTGCATTAACTATTTTAACAAAAAATGTTCTTCAACTAAATTTGATAGTTAGTTGAACCAATATTTCCTTATATTGATAGTTTCTAATTAATTTTTAACTTTACCATCACTTTCACTTCCGCACTCCACACGATTAAAGAGCTAGGTGTACTATAGAAGTGCGCAAGACGGGAAAAGTTCCTATTCCTTGTTCAGGAAAATGGAAAACCTGAACACTCGACAATGTCGAAAGCATCTGTAAATGAAGCTAACTATCTGTTTTTCTAAACAAGCTTCTTAAACAATAAGACATATTGGTTTCCATTTGATGTGCAAACTAATTTTTAAAATTTTAAAATATATATTGTGCTGAGTGTGGAGAAAAAACGTGTGACTCTATATAGTCCCCGCTTTTTAACAAACTCCCTTGCACACCATTTCTCCACACATATTTTTTCTCACACTTCCCCCACACCCTTTCTCGACACAACAAAATAGTAGCAATTTCATATTAAATTAATATATAAAAGCTTCGTCTACATATTTATTCATCCCTACCCCCTGCTTGCATAAGGGACCTGCAACCTCATTAGTTATGGTATCATTTGGTAGAGCATTCGCCAATGAAATTAGATTTTTGTCCATGCTTTGACTCTACATATTGAATTATCCTTGTGCCGAGGAAGAAAGTTTGACTTGATATAGTCCCTAATATTTAACAAACTCCCCCACACACAATTTATCCACACACCCTTTCTCCTGTGCTTCCCACACACCCATTCTCCTTCCTCTGCATATCTATTCAACCCCACCCCACCCCCTTGTTTACATCACTTACTTGGAATCTTGACAGTTCTGGCATCATTGAGAAGAGAAATAGCAATGCCAAGCATGATAGTGTTAGAGCACTCACCAACAGAATGACCACTCACAAAATTATCATTTTTTATTTTAAAATAATTTGTTAGGTACTAACAAACACCAAAAATAAATTTCCCTCCACCAAGGAAATTATGTCGTATCAAGGTTTGCTTATCTAATTTAAAATTAGAAATAATATCCCGAGAAATTAGAAAATCATTTTTGAATTTACAGGAAAAAAATTCAACATTTTCCCAAAACCTTGGTTAAAATTTCAAAAGCTCAACAAAATAATAGAGATTCAATGCAATTTGACTGCAAAGATTCAAAGTGAGCGTTATAGGCCCTAGGGAGGTAGGGACTAATACAATAAAGAAATTGTTTAATTTCAATTTATATGTATAAAGAGAAAAATAACAATAATACATTAAATTATTTTATTTATGGATGATATGAAAATTTTTATTTTCAATGTCATTGGCAAGTTCATATTGAACACATAATAAATCAAGCATCTCCCTCGTTATTAGCCTAGTTTTTTAACCTATAAAAAATTATTAAATCTCAATGAAATTATTATAACTATATATACTTTGAAATAAAAAATTTCCTAAGAATATTTACCATTATTTATTTCACTCGATTTTTTTACAACTAAATTTCCTTTTATTTATTTAGATATTTCCACATTTATTCATATATATTTATTCTAGAAGAGATCTGTGTATAATAATTAGTTTGTCCAACATTTTGCATCAAACTCCACTCATCATTATGGTTTTTTTTCCTTTCCAATTTTCCTATAATAATTTTATGAATCTATTACATTATATTATTTTTATGAATACTCTTGTAAACCTATTTCTTAAAATAATTATACAAGTAAAATGTTGAGAATGTTTTAAATTTATATTATCTTTTGCAAAGATTGATGGGAACACTCCATATTTTCTTTTGAAGGTTATATAATATTTTATATATTTGGTCAATACTTGATTTTATATCCTCTTTTATAGACCAAATATATTAGATTATTAGAATACTATAATTTTTTTTTGTGATTAACTAATAGATCTTATACTTATATTAAGAGGTTGACAAATGTAATGTTCATGTCAGAAGTGCCTATTCCAACTACTATCACAATAACTTCTATTTGAGAGTGGATAAGGGAAGCATCACAAGGTTTAGAATGAGAGAAAATTCCATGAAAAGTGAATTGATAATGCATCCATTCAATAATTATTATATTGAAATCAAACATTAAAATGTTGTTATAAGAAAATATGGAAGACGAAATTTGGGGAATGAACCACACATCTCATAGGTGAGACGAGCTACACCTGGGGGCTTCCAAGTTGCACTACTAAAAATTCATTAATTAATAAAATAAGATTACACATATTTATGTGATTACATTTTTGTTAAGGAGATCAAACAAACTCCTAGAAAAAATGATCTAACACCTAAACAAAAACAAAAGCTAAACCACTAAAAACCACTTTCTCTATTATTTCCACGTCTCCCTGTTAATGGATAAAGGATTAATTTCCACACCTAGTATCTTAATAAACAATACAAATTTCATCTTTCCAAGACACTTAGTGAAAATCTCAGCAACATTTTCACAATTATTACAATATTTAAGAGAAACTTCTTTGGACTATATCTTATGTCTAACAAAATGGAACCGAACATCAACATGCTTTGTTCTTGCAGATATAATGGATTATTTTCCAACTTTATTGAGTTATGGTTGTAACATTTGATCATTGTAGCCTTCTTTAGTTCTTGTCCAACATATTGAAGAACTCTCCTCAACCAAACAACTTCAAAAGTTGCTACACACAAAGCTTTGTACTCTACCTCAGTGGATCAAAAGGATACAATAGGATGCTTCTTTCTACTCCATTAAGAATTCCTAGATCCAATACTAAAAACATAACCTATAGTAGATCTCCTATCATCCGGATTACCATCCCAATCTGAATCTGAGTAACCTATCATCTCAACATCAAATGAATCGATATACTTAAGACCAAAATCAATTGTTCCTTTAAGATACATGAGCACACCTTTCACTGCATTCTAATGACATTATAGAGGTATCGCCATAAAATGACTTAACATACTAACATAGTATGCTAAGTCAGGTCTCGTTGTAGTAAGATAATTCAAGCTTCCAACTAATTGTCTATACATTGTAGAATTGACCTCCTTTGAGCCATCATCAAAATGAAGTTTCACATTATGTTGCATTGGAACAAAAACAAATTTACACTGATCCATTTTAAACTTCTTAAGCAATTCTCTGACATACTTACCCTCGAAAATAAAATATGACCAACATCTCTCCACACTTCAAGACCTAAATAGTAATGTAACTCACCAAGATCTTTCATCTCAAATACTTGTGACATTTTCACCTTAATTCCATCAATTAATTAAATTGAATTTCATGTAATAATTAAATCATCAACATATAAATAAATTAGTACAACATGCCCCTTTGAATCAAATTTGGTGTAGAGGTTTAGATCACTTTGAATCCTCATAAAACCCTGTTGAAGAAATAAGGAATCTATCTTTCCATACCATGACCTAGGTTCCTGTTTCATCCCCTACAAAGATTTATTTAATCTGCAAACTAAATGTTCTTTCCCTTTTTCACAAACCCTTCAAGTTGTGTCAAATACACCTCCTCCTTTAAATCACCATTCAGAAGAAGAAGATTTTACATCTATTTGTTGCAAATTCCAATGGTACTTTGTAGCTAGTGAGATTATCAATATAATAATATTTAGTTTAGTTACAAGTGAAAATTTTTCTGCATAGTCAATGCCCTCTTTTTGTGAGTACCCTTTTTCCACCAATCTAGCTTTGTAGTTATCCATACTTTCATATGCTTTAAACTTGGGTGTTTACAACGATTTACATCCTATGGGATCTTTATCTTGGGAAAATTCATTCAATTTTCATGTTTTATTTTTAATTATAGAGTCATATTCTTCCTTCATTTCTTTTCTCCACTCTTCATGTAGATCTCCTTGGAACTTCGTCGTATATTCATAGAATATATAGAGTCATAGAATCTGACGTGTAGATCTCCTTGGAACTACGTTGTCTCCATCTCTATTCCCTAAAGTTCCTTCTACACCTCTGGGTGAGCTCTGATTGTTGGAGTATCCACATCACTAGACTCTTCCCCAAGGTTCTATTGCTCACTGTCTTCTGCTTCTTCTTATTGTCTTCAAATTCAAGGAGTATGTACCACCTTTCATAGTTTTTATCCTTGTTTCCTTCATCTACATTCTCGTGGAAAATTATGCCTCTACTATGGATCAAACATTTTATAAGATTTAAATTCTGAATAGTATCCTACAAAAATACATTTGATAGCTTTAGAATCAAGTTTATTTCCTTTCTCTTTCAGAATATGTGAAAAGGCCTTATTCTTGAATACCCTCAAATGATGAACTGTTGGTTTAAAACCAACTAATTCTTTGAATGGGTTCTTGAGAACAAGATACCTTGTTGGACTTATGTTCTTTAAGTAAATAGGAGTGCTAATGGAATCTTCCCAAAAATCATCTGAGATATTCTTACCTTTAATCATACTCTGGGCACACTCCACCAACGTTATGTTTCTCCTTTTTGTAACAACATTCTGCTATGAAGAGTAGGGTATTGTAAACTGCTACATTATACCATGATCCTTGCAGTACTTGATGAATTTCCTCAACCTGTACTCTCCTGCTTGATCTCTCTACCATGTTTTTGAATTCTTTGAAATGTTAAAAAATATCACTATCTCTCATAAGGAAGTACACCCAAGTATACCTTGTGCAATCATCAATAAAGAACAGAAAATAATAAACACCTCCTAGGGATCTGGTATGCATGGGTCCAAAAACATCAGTATGCACAATTTGTAATACTTCTCTTCTTCTCTTGTCTGAATTAGAGGGGAATTCATCTATGTGCATTTTTCCTAAAGCACAACCCTCACAAGAAATATATTCATTCTTTAACATAGGGAGTCCTTCAACCATTCTTTTTTTATGCAACAATAACAAATCATGGAAATTGATATGAGCATACCTCTAGTGCTAATGAATTTCCGTTGACACAGTTGCAGAAGTAAATGCTTGATGACTCTTGCTAGTGACATTAAGCTTGTACAGGCCTCCAACTCTGACTCTTGAAGCAACCAGTTTGCAGTGATCCGCCAAGTCCTTTACTATGAAATTTGTTTTGAAGAATTCAACCTTCAAATTTTGATCTGTGATTGTGGACACAAAAATCACATTTTTCTTGATCTCGGCAACATACAAAGCATTATGAATGCATCTGGAATTTCCATTTGTTAAATTCACCGGAATATGACCATATACCTTTATTTGATGTGCACAATCATATCCAAGATAAATGTTTCCACCATTTCTTATTTCCTTCACATTCTCATACTAGTCCTTATTACATGTCATTTGGATTGAAGCTCTAGAGTCCACAAACCATGCATCGAAATCATCGGTTTCAACATAAAACACAACATTAGACATAAACAACTTAAAATTTTTAAGATCAGAATTCAGGGCTTCTCCTACCAAGTGTCTTGAATCTCTTTTGTGTTTATGCCTTGCTTCATCATTTTTCTTCTTGCAAAAATCTCTAGGAATATTCCCACTTCTACCACAATAAAAACATTTAATTTTAGAATCATCTCTAGTAGGCGACATACCCTGATTTGACATTGGAGATGGCCTTCTTTGAAATGGATTTCCACCTTTACTTCCTTGTCCCTGTTTTCTTTTGAAGAATTTCTTCTTTGTCATAAGTGCTAAGTCTCGATTCTGAGGATCCAAATTATTGCACCTCTCTTCTTCCTACATCAATATACCTGTCAATTCCTCAAAAGTAGGAGTTTTCTCCCTTGCTAGAAGACCTGTAATAAACATATGATGGTCCTCTAACACTCCATTTAAAGTGATTGTCACAACATCAGTACTAGGTAATAATTCTCCCATGTCTCCCAATGTATCTTTCAAATCTTTGATTCTTGAAACAAAAGAACTAATCGATTCATTTTCTTCCATTTTAATATAAAGGAGCTTACTTTTCAGGAAGAGGACTTGATTTTTACTTTTGGTCTCATACAACTCCTTTAGTGTATTTCAGGTTTGATTATAGGTCCTACAATCATGAACATGAGGGATTATATTATATTTCACGAACATTCTTGATAGTACCTTTGATTTATTTTCCTGCTTCTCCTAATCTTGGATCAATGCAGTTGTTGCACCTTCAACAACACTTGGCTTTGCTTCTTCTCCATTTATGATTGTTCAAATGCCATATCCTTCCATAAAAGTCTACAACTTGAATTTCCAATTAACATAATTTGTGGCGTCTAGTTCGTTGGCCTTACTGAGGTAGGTCTATACATGCAGATTAGTTATCTTGACAAAAAAATCCCAACTTTCTAGCAGTGCCTTGCTTCTTACTTGACACTTCATGGACACCACCACTAGCTCCACAAATCCTTTGTAAAAAACTGTCACGATCGACAAATCCCCGACTCCAACAATGACCAACCTGGGGTTCCATGCTTCACTCTAATTAAATCTAGAGAGAGGCTCAAGAACTTCAAACAAAAAAAAAAAAACAAGCTTAACCAAATTTTAAATTCCACGCAAATGGATCTACGCACTCTTACCACAAACACAATGCGGAGGAGTAAAACTCTTCAAGGGCGGGTAAATAATGCACTTCTCAAGAATGGAGTCTGCGCAGATCTACACATTTCTCAATACTAAAGGTTGTGCAATGTGTGCATTGTTCCTTTAATGGATCTGCACAATCTTTCAAATCTACGCACTGTATAGTTGATTAAGGGTATGCAACATTGCTTTTTTTTACCTGACATATCCCCAACTCAACTCTTCTATGAACCCTTCATAGAATGCACACAATCCAATGCTCCAAACTAATTTATCCTACCTTCAACGCTCTCAACCTCCTTCAACATTGTCGTACACACTCTTGCTCACCACTGGCAAGGGTCTTCTCCAAGGTTGACTCAGAGCCTCACTAGTCTCTATCACAAACCCAAGACAAGCCTTGTGCTCTAATACCAAATTAAAAAATATGGAAGATGAAATTTGAGGAATGAAACACACAGCTCACAAGCGGGAGGAGCTACACCTAGAGGTGGCCAAGCAGTGCTGCTAAACATTCATTAATTAATCAAACAAGATTATGCATATTTATGTGATTACATTTTCGTTAAGAAGATCAAACACACTCTTAGAAAATAAGATCTAACATCTAAATAAAAACATAATCTAAACCGCTAACAACCACTTTCTCCATTATTTCGAAATACTATCAATTGAAAATATCAAAATATTAAAATCAATAATTCATACATTTTTTAAAATTATAAAATATTTTTTATACCTATGAAATTTTCTTTGATAAATGTAATTTAATTTTCTATTTTTTTCAAAATCAAATACTAAATTCAATACCATACTTGATTAATCTTTTAAAAATTTTAAAGCAAAATATTTAATTAAACCCCTTTCATTCTTTAAAAATAAAACAAAAAAATAAATAAAAATTAATATCAGTATTAATATACTACCTTTCTTATCAATAATGTTTAAAAATAAAAATAAAAATAAAAATATTTTAAATATATTAAAAAATTATTATCACGTTATTATTTTTTTTAAATGTAATTCTATTTCACATACCGATCCCATTTTAAAATAGTCTCTCCCATCAATAAAACCATTCAAAATCATAATCATCTTTCCGGTCGATGTTTTTGCAACCAAGAGCACATTATGATAAGCTTTTCGAGATAGGATTTTTTCTTACTTCAAGAGGCTTGGTTTTTCTCTGACTTCAAGAGTCTTCGTAGGTGACTTCATCAACGGGATTTCTTGACAATATTGAAGTTTTTAGTCTGTTAATAAAATTCACCTTTCATTAACCTAAACTTAATGAATGCTCGTTAAATTATAAAAAAAATTGCAAAACATATAGATTATGTTCGGCTCCTTACTTATCAAAAAGGAAAATAATTAGCATTTGCACCAGATGTTGCAAAGGAAACGTCGTAAGGGATAAAGTGCGGAAATCCATTATCCATGTAGTGTGTGCATTACGTCAATTACCTAAATATCAACATATCTATTCACGTTTTTCTAAATGTTGTAAACAACCAGAATTATAGATATATTCTTAAATGTGTACCAATATTTATAGGGAAAAATATTTTTGTCTTTCGGATTTTCTAACACTTGTCAAGCATTTTCATGTTATAAAACAAAGTCTAGAAGTCATAAAACTTACAAGGTGGTGGAAAGTTTAAAATGGTGCAAAGAAAGATCAAGTTCGAGGGATACTCATGAAAACATTTAATGTTTGTAAACTAATGCTAGCATTAGTTTATTTGTGAAAAAATGTTAATCAAAATGTAACTTATAACATAAGATATATGGGTTGAAGAATTGGATATCTATCTTGGGAAGAGGTTAAATAAAGTCTTAGACTTAAACATAAGGTATAATGTGAAATGCAATATGTGATTTCGACAAAACTTTAATTTAAACAATGGTATATCATCATTTTTTGTAACTAATTAATTTAAAAACAAAAATAGAACACTATAGTCGTTACAACCCAAAGGGGAAAGACTTATAACATTGTAAAGGGACTAACAACATTGTAAAAATAGTTGATTCTTAAAGAGAAAACAAGATACTCCAAAAGAGCAATCACACCAAAAACCAAAATCAAAATTCTCTCCTTAAACTATTGGTCAAAATATAAGACATCATAGAACCATCACATCACCATAAAAAACAATAAAATACATACAAATTAGAAACCAAGAGTGGTGGTGCTACAAATTTCTACTTTCCAATGAAGGATTGAAGCTCTGTATTATTCATTTTGAAATAGTCTAGCTATACTGTTTTTTTTTCCTTGAAAATAATGGAAATTATGGCAATATTTTGATAAATTCTGGCAGGGATTTTTGTAAATCCAGGTTACAGCTATCAAACTTTAAGATTTTGGGTACCCCGAGGTTTTTGATGGTGTTGAATCTATTTCCACCATCAGAAACATGATTTAAACACTGCTTCTGCAAGATTTGTTGATTTTTTTTTGCCCGGATTCCAACCACTTTTGACTGTCCAGGAAATTCCTCCGCCTTGGTAGACTTGTCCATTTCTTTTTCCTTTGAAATGAGTAAATTATTAAAAGTGAAATAAAATCATATACATAATCGGTAAAGATAGAAAATAAAAACAATCGAATATTTTATGTAAAAGCAATAGAATATTAAGCATGATTGATATTAATTAGATTTCAGTTAAATCCACAAACCAACTCTAAACATCTCACCACGGAATAATGAATGAAAATCAAGAGAACTATCTAACCATTGGTTATATTCTTTATTAAATAAGTGTGGAATCCTTTGTCATGTCATGAGGCACAATCAAGCACCTCAACCTCTTCCCCTTCTTCATCACTAAAAAGAGATTAAAGAGTGCACAGGTAATGGATTAAAATGTTGCAATCATCATTCACATAATAGTGAGCAAGCGTCAATATTGATTCTATGCTTTGAAATAGAAGGCTGTCAACTTCATGATTAAATGAGACTAAGATCTACAGCAATATAAAATTGCTTGCTTAACAAATGGAAAGGAGTGATAATCAATGGAATGTAGAAGATTATTGCTCGCTGCCTCATAAAAATTTGCAATGTTCACATGTTCTAAGTATTGTTGCAATTTTTGCTACTGAAAGACTATTCTCTTTCTATGGATGATGTTGTTACAATCTTTATGAAAATGAGGAAACAACCTACTCTTCCATGTAGCCTTCAACGATGGATATTTAATCCTGATATCTTCTGATAGCCCTTTGTAATTCTAGGCCTTTTGGGTAATTAGGCCTGTGATGTTTCCCTTGTCTCTTGCATGGCTTGAAAGCAATATCCTCCATGTTTCTGGCAGGAGTTGGGGAATTATTTCTCCTTAAACCATCTTCAATATCTACTTTGGGACTGACTAGAATTTATTCTGGGATCAGGTCAGATTGGGGTTGGAGCTAATGGAACAATATTTATGGGATATGTTGCATTGGGATCAGGTTGGATCACGGTAGAAGTTAATGGAATTGCACCCTTGGGACATGTTGGTCTGGAATTGGGTCACATTGGGGCTACAATTAATAGAACTACACCCTTGGGACATGTTGATAGTATTGTGATTGAAGTAAATGGAACTAAGATCTACAGCAATATAAAATTGCTTGCTTAACAAATGGAAAGGAGTGATAATCAATGGAATGTGCTTAACAAATGGAAAGGAGTGATAATCAATGGAATGTAGAAGATTATTGCTCGCTGCCTCATAAAAATTTGCAATGTTCACATGTTCTAAGTATTGTTGCAACTGTTTTTATGGAATAATGTTGCTTTGGGATCGGGTTGGAGTTAATGGAGCTGCACCCTTGGGACATGTTAATCGGATTGGGTTTGGAGTTAATGGAACTGCATTCCTAGGGTGTGTTGCTCTAGAATTGAGTTGGATTGGGCCTAGAGTTAATGGAACTGCACCTTGGGACATGTTGCTCTATTGCAGGGGCATTAGGTCGGATAGGGGCCGGGACATGTTGCTTTGTTGCAGGGGCATCAGGTCAGATTGGGGTCGGGACATGTTGCTCTATTGCAGTGGCATCAGGTCGGATTAGGGTCGGAGTTGAGGAAACTGCACTGTTGGGACATGTCACTCCAAGGACTCCTAAGTTGTTTCTTGGGCAATTGCTACTACAAGGAGTCTCTGATGGTAATGACTGTGACACAGGTGGCGGCCCAACAACCTGTCCTAGATGCATTTGTAGAGCTAGATGTCTGACATTCTGCAATGGACGAGCCACTGATTGCATTGGTAAGGGGATGTTACTCCTTATGTTTCTGGGAAGGGTTGGGGACTTATTTCTCATGAACTCGCTGCTGGAATTTATTCTGCGATTGGGTCGGATTGGGGCGAGAGGTGATGGGAACAGGAGTTAAGGGGGTTGCACCCCCACGAAATGTTGTTGGGACACTTGGTGGGATTGAAACCTGAGATAAGGGAGCTGCACCCCCAGGAAAAGTTGCTCCGACACTGGGTGGGGTTGAAACAGGAGTTAAGGGAGCTGCACCCCCAGGAAAAGTTGCTCCGACATTGGGTGGGGTTGAAACAGGTATTAAGGGAGTTGCATGCCCAGGAAATGTTGCTCCGACATTGGGTGGCGTTGAAGCAGGAGTTAAGGGAGCTGCATTCCCATGAAATGTTGCTCCGACATTGGGTGGAATTGAAACAGGCATTAAGGGAGCTGCACCCCCAGGGAATGTTGCTCCGATATTGGGTCGGATTAAAGCAGGAGTTAAGGGAGCTGCACCCCTCCGGACTCCTAAATTTCTTCCTCTTGATGGCTGCCCAACAGTCTGTCCTGGATGCATTTGCAAAGGTGGTTGTCTCACATTCTGCAATGGATGAACGGCTGACTGCATTGGCAAGGAAGTGTTAAAAGGTTGCAGTTGGTGCTGTGGATTCCGAGGAAAGCATCCCACACCAGGTTGTCTTAGACGAGGTTGCATATTTGGGATCACAGTCGACGAAATTGGATTGTTACTGGGTGACAATGACTGAGATATGGTATCAAGTGATGGAATAGGTGATGTTCCCAGATTTTCCAAGATATCCAAAGGAATACCATATGAAAGCGGCCATTCAGGTACGAAATTGAGCAACTGATATCCATAAACAGTCCTTAATTGATGAGGCATCATAAGGGGTCGTGTCACAAGCACATCTGTTAAGGAGATAGAAGAGATGGATCCAACACATGAATCTACAGGTCTAGGCGTTTTTAGAATCTGTTGCATGGTAGGCTATAAAGTAGATTGAACACCAGTACCTGGAGAAGCGATATTTCTATCAAGGCTGGGAAGAGAAATTTGCATAGAAGAAAATTTACCACCAGAAATGGAAACATTCTGCACTGTTGGTTGATCCTTAGGGCTCTTCCTCTTTCAATCATTTGTTCCTGTATTACATCATAATTTCAATAAAAAGGATCTTAGTCCACATTAATAAACTGAACAACTTTTATGTAGCCAACACATGAATCTACAGGCCTAAGCACTTGCAGAATTTGTTGCATGGGAGACTACAAAGTAGACTGAATAGCAGTACCTGGAGAAGAGATATTCCCATCAAGGTTAGGCAGAGGAATTTGCATAGAAGACAATTTACCACCAGAAGTGGAAAAAACCTGCTCTATTGGTGGATCCTCGGGGCTCTTCTGCTTTCGATCATTTATTCCTGTATTACATCATAATTGCAATAAAAAGGATCTTAGTACACATTAATAAACTGAACAACTTTTTTGCAGCCAACACATGAATCTATAGGTCTAGGCATTTGCAGAATTTGTTGCATGGGACGCTATAAAGTATACTGAATACCAGTACCTAGAGAAAAGATATTCCCATCAATGTTAGGCAGAGTAATTTGCATAGAAGACCATTTACCACCAGAAGTGGAAACATCCTACTCTGTTGGTTGATCCTCGTGGCTCTTCCTCTTTGGGTCACTTGTTCCTGAATTACATCAAAATTGCAACAAAATAGAACTTAATACGCATTAATAAACTGAACTTTTCTGGATTCAACACATGAATCTACGCGTCTATGCACATGTCGAATGTGTTGCACATAAGACTGTAAAGTATATTGAGCACTAGTACCTCGAGAAGCGATATTTCCATCAAAGTTGGGCAGATGAATTTGTAAAGAAAACAATTTACCACCAGAAGTGGAAACAACCTACCCTGTTGGTTGATCCTGAGGACTTATCCTCTTTCAGTCATTTATTCCTGTGTTACATCAAATTTACAATAAAAAAGAACTTAGTCCACCTTACTAAACTGAAACTTTGTGAAACCAACACATGAATCTACATGTCTAGGCACTTGCAGAAATTGTTGCATGGGAGATTGTAAAGCAGACTGAACACCAGTTCTTGGAGAAGCGATATTTCCATCAAAATTGGGCACATGAATCCGTATAGAAGATAATTTACCACGAGAAGTGGAAACAACTTGCTCTGTTGGTTGATCCTCGGGGTTGTTCCTCTTTCGGTCATTTGTTCCTGAATTACATCAAAATTGCAACAAAAGAACTTAGCCCACACTAATAAATTGAAATTTTCTAGAGCCAACACGTGAATCTACCCATTTAGGCACTTGCAAGAAATGTTGCATGGGAGACTGTAATGTAAATTGAACACTGAGTACCTGGAGAAGCAATATTTCCATCAAGTTTAGATAGATGAATTTGCTCAAAAGACAATTTACGAGCACAAATGGAAACATCCCGCTCTGTTCGTTGATCCCCAGGGTTCTTCCTCTTTAGGTTATTTATTCTTTTATAATAACAAAATTGCAATAAAAAGGAACATATCCCACATTACTAAACTAAACTTTTCCCCTAGGATAAATGGATTAAACAGCTTAAATTCAAGAAACGAGTTTTGGTTTAATTATAAAGATGATCCATGATTTAGATTCACCTAAAATAGGTTGGACATTTCGCAGACGAAAATTCGCAAGCGTCTTCAACAACACCCAACACAAATCTAAAGAACAATATCGACAACGAAAATGGATTTCTCAACGGATTTTCTTCCTCTGGGGTAGATTTGCCCTCGACTCCTGCAGATTCAATCACAAAAACCATTTGGATGCAGCAGTCATCGTTAGATGATTCATCTCTGACCTTATTTGATCCGGATCTCATTTCTACATTCAGGAAAGCCATGGATGAAATTTCCCCCAGAGATTCGATGGAGCCCGTTTCAGAGGTCTGTCAGGGTAGCACGAGAAGCAAGAGCAGAGAAGACAAAAAGGGTACCCCAGGCAAATCTTTCAAGCTCCGATCTAGCAGCATTCAGGCGAGGGTGAATACTTTGCAGCAGATAATAGATGAGAGGTCGGATGGTGCTGGAAACATGGAGTAGGAACCCGGGTCAGTAAACCACAACTGTTTTGCAACTATTTCAAATATCGTGAATAGTTCCAACCACTCAACTACCTTCCCTTGATCGAACGATTAACAATCCTCTAATCGTCTAACACATAATCTAACGACACACAGGGATGACAAGTAGATTTTAGGGAAGTTCATTTCAGAGGGAAATGCCTTACGGCGTAAATATAAGAACAAGATTCCATATCATATGATAAAGATCAATGATTCATCTAGATTCTAGAATGTTTGTAAACCGCCATGGTTGAAAAAAGAGGAAATCCTTGTGATCTTATGGGATGTTTGGATGTAGTTGATTTTAGAGAACAATGTCTTCCTATTTGTTTATCCTAAAATAAGATTGAGGTTCTATGACTTGAAAATCATCAGAATTTGAATCCAAAACTATCTTTATAAAATTGGTTATTTATTTTAACATATATTTGAAATAATACCATTTTCATATTATGGATTTTTTTATATCTTCTAATTAATCACTTAGAGTTCTTAGTTTTCATTTTTTTTAATTAGAAAACTATGAATAAGATATATTTAATAATGTGAGAATATTTTGGAATTAAAAATTTTCTAAAAATTTTTCATTTTCGATTTTCAATCTTTTATTGGTTCTAAGTGCTACTTTATTTCCACGCTTAAATTAAAGTTACAAATTCTCAAAATTACAAATGGTACATAAATATTTTGATGGTTTTAAATATTTATCAACTATTTAATTTATGAAATGATACTCATATATATTTTATTATTAATAATCATTTTTAATTATAATATTCTAAATAATATTAAAATATTAATAAAAAATAAACAAATTAATTGTTTTTAAAATATAAAATAAAATTACTTTATTCAAATTTTGTATATAACTATTTTATTTTCTTAAAAGTTGAATTAAATATTTATTTCTTCTTTTGGTGAGATATTTTATAATTTCTAGCATGTCTTTGATAAAATCTCAAGTTTGTTATTAAATCCATTGAGAAAAGTTCGCCCTTAAGGAATATCATGAATAAATATTCAATGACTCAATTATATTCTCAAAATAATTAATATAATATAAAAACAATTATGTTAATATTTTTCAATTATACCAAAATGGCAACTAAATCTTGTAGTATTATATGTTAACTATTATAAAGAATTATATCGGGATCATTGTTTTTATGATACTTACAATTTAAATTTATATATATATATATATATATATATATATATATATATATATAATTGATTGTTTTTTCAAGAAGAAAAATGAAGATTTATATTAAAAATATATTTAGTAGAGAAATTATGTATGTTTCATTATGGATTCCATAAAGAGCTCATATAACCAAAATCAAAACAAGAGAAGTGCTTCCAAATAGTAATTGTGCCAGTAAGGTTAGTCACAAACCAAACAAATACATATATATGTTGCACACACGTATCAAAATGTCCATTGGCGCAAGTCCACAGTGTCTTACTCGCGCCAATCATGGAGATCCTCAAAAGAGGGCGCGACCATTGGCGCTCTGTCTTAGAGCAGCAGTCGCGCCAACCAAGTTTGGTCATGCTTTTTGCCTTAACGCACGTCCGACTGTTGTTTCCTTCATTACATGGAGCTTTTCTGAGGATAAAAAATCAGCTTTATGTCGAGCTCTATCCTATCTCCATCTTTAATGGCTTTTGGGGATAATGTTAATCCACAAAAGGTGTCCCGGTTCATCGTATCCTCCTCCCTTCTTCATCTATATAAGCTTGTCATTATGCATTGGACAAGCTAGTGATAGTAGTGATAATGGTTAGTCATGGAGTGCTAGATGTTGAGTTCTTGAGTTCTTGGAGGAATGCTAGTGAGTGCTAGAGAGGTTATGCTGCCGGAGAGGAGATGCATTGCAAGACACATATAGTTACTCGCCCAGCCAGGAGAAGGGTCAACGTCAGAACAATGGTTGTAACTTTTCCTGTTTATTATTAATTGATGAGCGACTGCTATTATAGTTCCAATCTCATTGTCTATTATGGTGATGTGTTGATTTATTTCCTTTCTGACTGAAATATAGTTGTGCCTTGGTAGCTTTTATGTTGGTATCTGTCTCTTCCTTTGCATGTGCAGGTGTTCGTTTATGATCTGTTGGAGCGAGGGAGCGGGGGATATCAACTCTGCTTCAATCATAGCGTTGGACTTCAGGTTGGTCTTCTTGATTCACCTTTGATGCATAACTAGGAACTTGCGTAGCAGCGTGGTTTGATTGTGGCTAGTTCTGTTATAGGCTAGTGGGATCGCCTCTGTCCGCAGAGGGGATTTACCTAACCAACAATTTGGCGACTCCGCTGGGGAGGAGCTATTTGACTTTTGTCTTGCATGTTAATTTTCTTCTGCTTGCTTGAGTGAATGAGCTTCCTGAGTCAGTTTTGAGTTTATTCTTTACTGTTTGACCCATCTGAGCACTGTCAACCCGACCTGAGGTCGTATTATTTATTTTTCTAGCCGGCAAGCTTCATTGGCGCGGTTATTACTCTGACAGTCGCGCCAGTTGGCGCATGTTTCTCTAAAGCAACACGCGCCAATCCTGTGGTAGCGCAAGCTGCAGGCTGACAGTCGCGCCTGCCCTGTAAATTTTGTCTGTGTGTGGGTGGAAAGCTCTTTCAGTCTCTTTTTTATATCTCTTACAGCCTCTGGAAGTGTGTCGAACCTCTGCTTGACTGGTCTTAGCCTTTATCCTTCAGCTGTTTGCTTATTTCTATTGATTTTCGACTCAGCCCTAGGACATCTAGTGACTTTGCATGTCTAGCCTTCTGTGGGAAGTTTCGGTCTCTTGATTATCCAGTCAGCTTGTTGGTTGTGTTCTGCACCTATCCAGTGATTTGTTAAAGCTTGATCTTCTATACTCTGAGTGCTTCGCTTCTAGCCTCTTTGGATTTCACTCGATTTCATTCGAACTTAGATTACATGGTTCAGTGAAAGTCTTTTGTGTTTTTCCTTGCTTGCATGGTTCATTTTGGTGTTTCAGAATTGGTTCTATTTCATTGAGTGAACTTGGATTGTGCATATCTCTTAAAATTTGTTTAAATGCATCATGCCATCTTAAAGGAGAGAAAAACAAAAAATCTTTTGCATCATAGTAGTTAGCATTTATTGTTATTTGTTGCTATTAAAAAGAAAAAGAAAAAATTTCGTTTCTTGTTATTAGCTGCATTAGGATCTTTGTTGTTTGTTGAGTGATCATTTCGTTTGTGAAAAGATCTCAACCCTCCTGTAGATAGAATTCATCGAATCGAATGATATAATTTTGGCATATAGTTTGCATTTAAGAAGTTTTTGAGATATCACATACGGTAGGACCAAAAACTGAAACATAATCGAAGATAAACTTTAAAATGAACTCAATGAACATAACAACGCATTGGAACATAACGCAAATACTCTAGAGGTCTAGGTTAGAGACGTGTTCCGGCATCTTTAAACCTGGTAGTTTATCGTCGAGTGGTTGGGTGATTCCTCCACGGTGAAACGATAGGTGCCAATACGGACTGTGCTCCCACGTACTGTCGCGTATATATTGGGAGACCCCTATAGGAATAAAGCCTTTATCCATAGGAAGCCGTGTCAGCCGCCCTACGATTCGCAATGCAGTGAACACAGCATTCACGAAGATCGACCACCCGTACCCTAAAAAGTATTCTGTGGTTTTGCGAAAAGTTTGGCACACCCTCTACCTAGAATTCCAGAGCAGTCACTTTTGATCCTTTTCGGACTCCCTAAATGAAAAGGTGCCTATGAGCATCTTGTCACTTCGTGCTCGTTAAATATTCGAAGGAGACTAGAGTCATCTTTTATCCTTTTCTCGACTCTTAAAAAATGAAAAGGTTAAGTTCAATGTCTTAAAATTTATTGGCCACGATAACATCTACCCAATTAGATTTTGTTTGCGTTAGCTTGAGTAGGATTATTCCTCGTTCAATGGCAGCCTTCCCGGCGCCCACCGGCCAAGGTGTTCCTCCTAATGGGAACCCTCGTCCATTTCCTTCTGTTGGAAATGTCGGTGTTCAGTATATCGCAACATTGTCTTTGCCTGGGTTGACCATTGGTTTACCCGTATGGTTGTTTTCAAACTCGATGGTCTCAAGTGTGGTGACTCCTGTTCCGCCACCACCTCCTCCACCCGAACAACACCATGTTGATTCTAAGGTGGACCCCTTCCCTTCTTCGCCCATTACTGCGTCCTCATCTTCTATTTCGCCTGGTGAAACCGTGGATTTCACTAACCAGGTGGCTAAGAAAAAGAAGAAGAAGACCAACAAGAAGAAGTCTCCTAAGGGAAAGGTCGCATCTACCACGAAATTATCTAAAGTGGAACCACCTTCTGCTCCTCCGCGGAAGGTTTGGTCTCCTTGTCTATTATGCAAGGAGGACCATTTTCTTTCTGATTGTCCTAGTATTCCCAGGATCCTAGATATATGGTCCCGTGACCCGACTCGCCCCTTGTTGTCGCAGATCGACGATACCTTACTAGTTGGTAAGGGAAAAGGGAAGGTTCGTTTCCCTTGTCGACTTTGTGAAGGTAATCATCTCCTTCGCCTTTGTCCACTTATGGATGAAGCTTCCCGTCTTTTGGCGAGTCTGTCGGCTCCCTTACCCAAACTACCCGCTGGATATCAGCGTCTTTTTGCAACTGCAAATCATCTCTCCACTAACCAAGTGATCAAGCATGATTCCTCTTTGGCCCAGCCTTTTCTTCCTGAACCTCGCTGTGCTCCGCCTGTTCCAGACCAGTCCCTGGTCGGAATGAGTGTTGATTTACATTCATCATCTACGCACCACTCTATTATCAAAGATGAACTACCTGAGTCCAAACCAAACGAAAGTCCACAGTTCCAGATTACAGTTGACCCGGTCTTTCAAAAGGTTCAGATTACAAGTGACCCGGTTTTGCCTACAAAAGTTCCATCCTTAGATGATCTTACACCTGAATCTAAACCAGACAAAAGTCAAAAGGTCCAGATTACAAGTGACCTGGTTTTGCCTTCAGAATTTCCAGCCTTAAACGATCTTACATCTGAATCCAAACCAGACAAAATTCAAAAGGTCCAGCTCACAAGTGACCTGGTTTTGCCTTCAGAAGTTACCTCCTCAGATGATGTTATCACTGCAAAGAATGAAGGTCCCACCGCCCAGATTCTATTTATTAACATAGATGATCAAGTGAGCATCCCTCTCATTCCTTCACACCAGGAAGAAAGTCCATCAGAGTCATATCCGGCTGTCTATCCAGTCCCACCTCCAAGCAACCTAGTTGTTTCCTTCAATTGGGATCAACTAGTCAATCCTCGGTTACCAGCCTCCATACCATTTCGAATTATAGTTCAAGTCTACCGCATGGTTATGGCCGGTACAATTATTGATGAGGGATCTCCTGTGAGTATCCTTTCTTCAACAGCTTGGGAAGCACTTGGTTCCCCACTGCTTCTGCCTGAGATGAGAAACCTTACAGGTTTCCATCGAGAAACCACTCGACCTTTAGGAATTCTTCCCAACGTACCTATTACGTTAGAAGGGAAAACTATTCAAATGGGTGTCATGGTAGTCCAAGGTCTGTTAGATTACAATTTACTCCTTGGACGAGACTATATTTATCGCATACGTGCTATTGTGTCCTCACTCTTCAGAGTGATGTGTTTTCCGCATGAAGGAAGGACGATTAAAGTCGTAGACCAACTTTCATTCCCCGGTTCACACTTCACATATAGTCATCTACCATTCGTTTATGATCTGTTGGAGCGAGGGAGCGGGGGATATCAACTCTGCTTCAATCATAGCGTTGGACTTCAGGTTGGTCTTCTTGATTCACCTTTGATGCATAACTAGGAACTTGCGTAGCAGCGTGGTTTGATTGTGGCTAGTTCTGTTATAGGCTAGTGGGATCGCCTCTGTCCGCAGAGGGGATTTACCTAACCAACAAAACATACAGACAACATGGAAGCCAAAAAATAAAACACATGACACCAGATTGGAAACTCCAACACAACAAGATTAAAACAGGGCATGCAAGCCCTCATCCACAATCTTTGCATTAGATATGAGGTTGTAGTGAAAAAACCAAAGGGAGCCCCCACACCTTCCTTTAATAAACAATCAACAACACAATTATCTTCCCGATAGATTTGTGTGAAAGAAATACCAAAAATTTTGAATCAACTTCTCTATGTGCCCAAGCCACTTTATCCACGAGGGAGGAGAGAAATTAAAGGATCCAGTGACACTGTCAATGATAGTCTTTGAGTCACCATAGATTGAAAGTCGATCCACCTTGTGCAACCTAGCCATGTATATCAAACCCCAAAGAGCCAATGTCCCAACATAAGTATTTGAACCCTCTCCACCAAACCAGAAAAAATGGAGTTGTGTTTGTGGAATGAAACATAAGACCGCCCCCCATCCACATTTATCTGTTAGGGATGCCCCATCAAAGAATCTTGTTGGGAACTGAAGATTAAAATAATTCCTCATTATTCTTGGTGTCTTATCAATCTTCTTATCCTGAGCAGACATCATCCAAAATTAAACTTTGAAATAATCCTCCTAATATCCATGGGTATGTTATCAAAGATTAGATCATTTCTCACTTGCCAAACTTTACAAAAGATGAATATAGGAATAAACTTTATCTTTCCCTATCTATTAAACCACCACTGTAAGCAATGCTCAATAGAGTGAAAATTCCACGAAGGCGGCATCTTATAATAATCTAACATTAGCATCCATGCAACAATAAAGAAAGGAAATCGAAGAAAAAAATGTAGACCTTTTTTGTTGTCTCTTTATAGAACAAACACTAGCCTAAGCCCAAGAAACCCCTTCTGCCTAAATTGTCCTAGGTAAGGAGACGATTTTTCTAAATCAACCAACTAGAAAAAGTGATATTCAATGGGACATTCTTGTTCCAGGCCTTCATGAACCAACAATATTTGGCATGTGGTGTATCTCCCTCAAGTTGTAGTTCTAAATGTATAATACCACCACATTCCCCCACACAGATAATCATTCCAAATAAAAGCATTGCCATGTTGCTTCATATACAAACTGACCATTTTAAGTGCATCAACATACTGGGTTCATGCACTGACCTTAACACCATGAAAACCAAGATCAGATGCATTCAACCAATTTGGATAAGAGGAGGAATCAGAGTGTGACAGATCACCTGGTATAGGAAGAAAAAACCCCTCGAATGTAAGGCATTCAACAAATCAGTAGGAATAAGGTCAACATGTTTCATCCCTTGAATGTGATCTATCCCAATCAAAATGTGTCTCGCCAAATGACCAAAATAGATTATCAAGTAACCTCTTACGAACCTTTATGTTATGAAACCAGCTCAAGAAAATATAGAAAAGATAGATCAACGCTTTAGAATTCAGCCTCTTCCAGGGGGGCAACCTCCTTTACATTACATAAATGAACAATTCTTGGATGATACAAATGACAAAACCTCCTTTCTATATATAGGAGTCTAAGGAGTCACAATATAATCCAGCCGACCTAACAATAATAATATAAAGCCACAAAAATAACAATAGAGGGATTCTATGGGGCACAGAAATAACAATATGGGGGTAATAGGGGCACAACAATATAAATAAGGGGTATAACTACAATAGTAATGGGCTAATCACTAGTATTATAGGGACCCAACATGCCCCTCTCCTTCAAAAAAGTGTTGTCCTCAACGCTTGAGTAGTTCTGGATACTTCTGCATAAAATTCTCATCCTCCCATGTGGAATCTTCAGCGGATAAGTTCTTCCACTTGATAAGATACTCTGAAATTGATCGATTTCGTAGCTGTCGAGTTCTTGTTTCTGTGACTGCTTCCGGTTCCAATATAATTTTTCCTTCCTCGTCAAGTTCTGGCAATATTGTTTGAATTGGGAGCTTGTCACCTATAACCTTCTTTAAACATGAAACATGGAAAACTGGGTGCAATCGAGAAGCTGCAGGAAGCTCCAATTTGTATGCCATAGTACCAATCTTTTGCAACACCTTGTACGGACCATAATACTTTGGTGATAATTTATTATCCTTCTTAGCTTGCTTTAGGGACATTTGCTTATATGGTTGTAGCCGTAGGAATACCCAATCACCTACATCAAAACTTCTTTCACTGCGATGTTGATCTGCCTGTTGTTTCATTCTATTTTGTGCCAACACGAGGTTATCCTTTAAGAGTTGGAGGACTTGTTGTTGATGTTCGATGTGATGTTCCACTGCCTGAACCTTAGAATTTTCTCTTAAATATGATGTGATGGATGGTGGTTGATACCCATAAAGTGCCATAAATGGGGTCATTTTTGTTGCTGTATGGAAGGAAGTGTTATACCACCATTCAGCCAGAGGCAACCATTTGACCCATTGTGTCTGTTTATCAGATACAAAGCAACGAAGATATCCTTCCAAACATTTGTTTACTATCTCAGTTTGCCCATCAGATTGAGGATGATAAGATGAGCTATGAGCTAACTGAGTACCAAGACAAGAAAATAATTCTGTCCAAAAATTTCCAGTGAAAATGGGATCTCTGTCACTTACAATAATCTTTGGGTTTCCATGTAGCTTTTGAATTGTTTCCATAAATGCAGTAGAAACTGTACTGGCTTTAAATGGATGTGATAATGCACAAAAGTGTGCATACTTGGTAAGTCTGTCAACTACCACCATGATGACACTCTTTCCCTCAGACTTGGGTAAACCTGTGATAAAATCCATTGAAACCTCCTCCCAACGTTGGCTTGGAATGGATAAAGGTTGTAATAGACCCGGTGTCTTAATTGTTTCAACTTTATTTTGCTGGCAAACCAAACATTCCGCCACAAACTTTTGAATATCTGATTTAAGGCCATCCCAAAAAATTCCTTCTTAACCCTGTGGTAAGTTTTTAAAAATCCTGAGTGCCCTCCTAAGGGAGAAGTGTGCAATTCCATAAGAATCTTTTGTTTTAGCTGGGAATTCTTACAGAGGTATAAGCGATCTTTGTACCATAACGAATCATTTTGCCAGCTAAATGTATCAGAAGTACTGGAATCTTGTTGTAGCTTTCGAATAAGTGCCCACACTTCTTCGTCATTCTTCCATTCCTCCCTTGCTTCGTTTATCCAATCTGGTTGGATAATAGAAATGGCACACAACAATGCTTCCACATCCTCATCCTTTCTTGAGAGTGCATCTGCCACCACATTTTGCTTCCCTTTTTTGTAGATGATTTCAAAGTCATAACCCAACATCTTTGTGACCCACTTTTGTTGCTCTTCAGAGGATAATCTTTGTTCTAAAAAGTATTTAAGGCTATCATGATCCGTTTTTACCTTGAAGTGTCTTCCCATTAGGTAGGGTCGCCATTTCTTAAGTGCATGGAGTATTGCCAACATTTCCTTCTCATAAATAGCTTTGCTTAAAAACTTTCCCTTGATTGGACGACTTTCAAAAGCAATGGGTCTTTCATCTTGCATTAGAACAGCACCAATTCCATTTCCTGAAGCATCACATTCCACAATAAAGGTTTTTGTGAAGTCCGGTGTAGCTAAGACCGGTGCTTGGCACATTGCCTCTTTAAGATGTTCAAAGGCCTTTGTTGCTTTCGGAGTCCATGAAAATGAATCTTTCTTCAATAATGTTGTTAGAGGTGCTGCTATTCTCCCATAATTCTTAACAAACTTGCGATAATACCCTGTCAACCCAAGAAATCCTCGCAGATGCTTTATGGATGTGGGGATTTTCCATTCCTTAATGGCTTTAATTTTGCTAGGGTCTACCTTAACTCCTTCATGAGATACAATATGACCCAAATATTCCACCTCCTGGACTCCAAAGAAACATTTGGATCTTTTTGCATATAATTGTTTCTCCTCCAATAGTTGTAGCACCTTGTCAACATGTTCAACATGATCCTTCCAAGACTTGCTGTAGATTAGTATATCATCAAAAAATACTAACACAAATTTTCTAAGGAATGGTTTGAAAATTGAATTCATCAAACCTTGAAATGTTGAAGGTGCATTGGTAAGGCCAAAAGGCATGACCAAAAATTCATAATGACCCTCATGAGTTCTAAATGCCGTTTTCGGAATGTCTTCAATCTTCATTCTGATTTGATGATATCCCGAACGAAGATCCAACTTGGTGAAGTAAATTGATCCATGCAATTCATCCAGTAATTCATCAATAACAGGAATGGGGAACTTATCTTTAATAGTGAGCTTGTTGAGCTCCCTATAATCCGGACACATGCGCCATGATCCATCCTTCTTGTGCACCAATACTACTGGAGCTGAGAAAGAACTTTGACTCGGTTGAATTATACCAGCCTCTAGCATTTCTGCAACCATACGTTCAATTTCACTTTTTTGGACATAGGGATATCTGTACGGCCTGATGTTTGGAGGAACACTTCCTGGAATCAGATGAATAGCATGATCATGATCACGCATAGGTGGGAGACCTTTGGGAGTCTCAAATACCTTGGAATGATTGTCCAGGACTTTTTGGAGATCTGGAGAAATAGATGATTCCAATGTGGAAACATCTAGCGAACATAATTGTGCAATTACACCTCTTTGCTCCTTTTTTAGAAGCTTTGTCATGCCATTAGAGCTGATTATCTTTCCTGGTTTCCCTGCAATACCCCTTAATTCAACTTCCTTTCCTTCCGTAGAAAATTTGATGAAAAGTTCTTGAAAATTAAAAGCTATTGTACCCAAGGATTGTAGCCATTGGACTCCTAGTACAACATCAGCACCTCCCATTGGAATGGAAAGCATTGGGCTAGTCAATACATATTCTCCCATGGATAGCTTGATATTATGGCACTTTCCAGAACAATTTATTGTTCCTCCATTTGCAATCATCACTTGACACTCTGGTGCTGGATATAGGAAGCAATTCAATTCTTTTGCTACCCTACAATGAATAAAATTGTGGGTGCTTCCTGAATCAATCAACACTATTACCTTTTTCTTCTTGATTTGTCCTTCTATCTTGATGGTTTGAGGAGTGGTAATTTCCGCCAATGCATTACAAGATATGGTCGGATTTATTTTTTCTTCATCTAGGCTTTGTTCCTGGAGTATATCTTCTTCTTTTGACCTTTCTTGCTCCTTTTCTTCTTCCTCTTCACAATCTATGTAGAATAATTTCTTCTCAGCACACTTATGACCTTTAGTGTATTTGCTATCACAACTGTAACAAAGCCCTTTTGCTCTTTTTTCTTCCAATTGTTGTGGTGTCAACCTTATAGGTTGTGGAAGACTAGGGGCAACAACACTTCCGTCTTTATAGTTGTGAGTGGTATGCTTCCTGGTTGCCATAATTTTGCTTTCCATTTTTCTTGCTAACCTGAATGCCTTCTCTAATGAATCAGGTTCCCAAAGGCGAACATCATGTTGGATATTATCCTTTAAAGACCCTATGAACACATCAATCCTATGCTCCTCTGGAATATCTTTTACCCTTATGTTCAATTTTTGGAACTCCTCAATGTGCTCCATTATTGAACCCTTTTGTTTGAGACTTATCAATTGGCTAAAAAAAGTGTTGCTTTTTGTATCTTCATAATGTGCTATCAATTCTTCCGTAAAAATTGCCCAAGTGATAAATTGTTTACGAGAGCAAAGCCATTGATACCATACAAACTGATTTGGTTCCAAATATACAGTTGCCATACGTACCTTTTGTGCGTTTTGCACATTATTGAGATCGAAGAATTGCTCCATCTGTAATATCCATGTGGCGGGATCCTTGCCATCAAACTTCCTCATATCGATTTTTGGAATATGGTGATTCTTCGATCCAACATTAGCGTCTATGGAATCATGATTAACATTTCTTTTGTTCTCATCATGAGTTTCCTTTACTACCTTTTCACCATTAGTGACCCTTTCTTGTAGCAACTTCTTCAATTCTTCCATGTCTGTCTTCAAATCTATCTTCAAATCTGCCATGTCCCTCTTCAAATCTGTCTTCGAATCATCCATATTAGCTTCCATGCCCTTTATTTTAGATTCCACGCCACTTATCTTAGCTTATGTTAGCTTTTGTGAGCGTGACATTTGTTGCACTTGTTCTTGTAATTTTGATATATCATGTAGCATTTCTTCCTCTTCTTCATGAGTCATGCTAGAGCTTTCAGGTTCCTTACTAGGTGTTTTCATTTTCTTTCCTCGGGGCATCAGTTACCGATAATAATGCTTTACTATGCCCTTTGAATTCCGTTAAACCAAGCTTACACAAAAATTTTAAAAAAAACTACACACCTTTTTTCACTTTATAGAAGCCTGATATTGAATCTGATGTATCTCTGTAATTTTGGATCATCTAGTTCTGAAATTGCTACCTGTAGTAGCCTTCTGCGTCCTCTTTCCAATGCCACAAGTCTGAGCCAAATTGGATTCTTCAAGGAAGAGTTATGTGAAATCTCCCACAGTGACTTGCTTTTAGACTGGTTCAGTAGAGTGAACTTGTACGACGTACCACGAGTCACTGTTTCAACCTTTGAATCTGAAACACACACAAACGAAACTACAGTCCGTCCTCTTTCTGTAACTTCCTACGAAATTTCAATCCGATCCCCACAGAGAAAGTTATGATGATTTTCCCCAGGTCACCTGTTTTTAATGTAATTCAGGGGTCTGCAAAAAGACCAACTTCCTCAGATCATATCTCCGCAAATATCGCGCAAAAAGCTCTGAAATTTGGACCCAAGGTTCAGCGTGATTTCTTCTCAAATGGGTTTTTTTTGCGACTTCTGAAACGTCACAGAAAAAAAGTTATAGCGAAAATGCCACGATGACCTGTTTGGAGCAGCGAAACCCTAGAATCCAAAGCTCTGATACCAAATGTTATGAAACCAGCTCAAGAAAAGATAGAAAAGATAGATCAACACCTTAGAATTCAGCCTCTTTGAGGGGGAAACCTCCTTTACATTACATAAATGAACAATTCTTGGATGATACAAATGACAAAACCTCCTTTCTATATATAGGAGTCTAAGGAGTCACAATATAATCCAGCCGACCTAACAATAATAATATAAAGCCACAAAAATAACAATAGAAGGATTCTATGGGGCACAGAAATAACAATATGGGGGTAATAGGGGCACAACAATATAAATAAGGGGTATAAATACAATAGTAATGGGGTAATCACTAGTATTATAGGGACCCAACACTTTACCAAACCATACCAAATTTGTGATCCTTTTTTCATTGCATCCCCACCCTTCCTATACCATTTCTCAATGGGCATATGTCTTAAATATTTATCACAAATGATATCTTGGCAAATATCCTTCCCAAAAAGTGCTCTCCAAAAGATTTTTTGATAACAAAGCTCATCCCAAAAGCTTCAAATCCAATAGAACTCAACCACCACATCGCTTATCAATTATGACAAAATCAAGTCGAACTAGGTTGAATCATTATATTTATAAAAAAAAACAAAAGCAAAACTACTTAAAATTACCCAGTGATATTTTTGCAAAATGCCTTCATTGTACCAACATGAAATATTCTTCAAACTTAGAAAAGTTTAGAAGAGAGGATAATACCATTAAATATTTACATAATAAATAGGACAAATCAATAACTTATTTACATTTTATTTTAAATATATATATAAACAAAACAAAAATGTTTTGGAAAAGGACACATATACTTTTAAATTTGATTTATGTAACACTTAATTTCGTGCTATTACTAGGATTTAAGGCTTTTCCTCATCGGGGAGGGGGATTTGAATCTTAAATCTCTTATTTTTCAAAGATTTTACACTACTTCAATCACCAATTAAGCTACCTCCTAAAATAATTTAAAACTTTATTATACAAAAATTTATGGAAAAAAAGTTGTACACCTTCAAATTTGAAATGTTCAAATGTCTTTATTACTACCTTCATTAAGGTGCCAAGGTGCCACATATTGTCTATTTTGAAATTGTAAAGGCGACGACCGGCTATATGCCTTTTGTTACTACATTTATTACTATGCTACGTATGTATAAAGCTCGTCTACATTTATTACTATGCCACATATGCCTAGAGCTAGTCTTTTCTTGGAACTGTACATGTGACAATGTAAATCCGAGGACGATGTTGCTAGAATACCGAATTCATGTTGATCGCTAACAAACAGGATTATAAGTTAACTGGTTTTGTTAGGAAGGGATGAAAATATAAAATTAAATGTCGTCAAACTTTTAGCCTTGGCTTTGCAACAACCTATACTAGAGTGTAGGTGATGGGCTGAGAACTAAAGTGGGGCTGGATGCCATCAAAGGCCTCAATGGCAGCCACCTACTCCCTATTTCCATCATCAATGAACTTAATTCATAGCGGTTGGATACTCTTGCTAGCTTGTGGGAGTGGTCCAGGTAGCGCTTGGTTTCTCATTCCTTGCCACATGCTTAGCATATCAGTTTATCAGAGGACTTGGTGGATGAATGTGAAAGATATTGAAACATTCTTTGCATGGTGAGCATTAATATCTCACATAGGTATTATGTGCTTGTGTGGGGCGGACACATTGGGAATAACTAGATTTCGGTCAAGGAAGCATATGACCACATCACCTCCACTTCACAATCGTTGCCCTTCTCTGATATTTCCTCTCTACTATGGAAGTGGGAAGCCCCTTGACGATTAAGTGTTTCTCGTGGCTGGCCATTCACAACCGTATTCTAACTCAGGGTAATTTACCAAAAAGGGGCCTCTTTGGTTCTAGCTGGTGCTGCCTATGTAGATAGGAATCTGAGGATTGCTTCCACCTTTTTATATGTTGCCCCTTTGCTATCAAGATTTGGGTGCGAGTGGTCACAATTTTGGGTGTCCCTCATATTAATGATGCATCCTCCATTCACGAATGTTTCAGTATATGGAATTCCATAATTAAAGCCCATAGAACCCTTCCCCTCTATGTCTTTTGGGGGATTTGGAGTGTCACTAATGCTCCGATATTTGAGAACAAACTCCTTGTGTCTATGATTGTTGCTCTGACATTGCAGCTTTTTTCCAGGAAATTGGTCCCCGGATTCCAAAGAACTCCCTTTGGGCTATCTCATATGTTGATTTAACCGACATTTTCCCTATTTGTTCCTTTGATGGTGCCTCCACCGACATTTTCCCTATTTGTTCTTTTGATGGTGCCTCCTCTGAAAAAAAATTGTAGATGAGGTGTCTCGCTACACTTAGACCTTACTATCCATTATCATTTCCTCTGAAATGGTGGTAGGGGGGCCAATTGTAGAGCCAAGTTGCTCGCTTAGATTTAAATGCATCAGAATTTAAATCTGCTTTTGAGATCCTCGCCTGAAGGCAGGAAGATTACTATGGGACTAACCTATACTCATGAAAGTATCCATCAAAATTAAATTTGGGTAACAAAATTTTACGTGTTGGATGGCGGCCGAAAGAGGAAACATTACTATAAAATTAAGCTACTCCAACGACACAGTCAGCACAGTCCACAAACATGGGAAGGTGTTCAAGACACTTGGTAGAGCCCACCAATAGGTAAACGTGCAAAGCTGGAGACATTTTCGTGCACGGACTCTGAAGAGACATAATTATAATAAATAACAAACGAAAAAGTGAAAACACATAATTAATTGACAAGTAAATATCAAACACAATCCACACGATAATTTGGGGAAAAATCTAGTCCACGAAACCAAATGGTGAAACAAATATAATCAATTGACAGAGAAATATCAAACGTAATCCACAATAATTTTGGAAAGACTATCGTCCACAACTAGTCAAATTTAACCCGTCATGCCCACCTGCCTTCTCTGCTCTCTTTGACTTCAGTTCCCTCAATTTCATATCTTTGCACGACCGACCCGTCAGTTAGAATGTCGTAGACCGCCACCCACCCATTTTAACTTTCGCTCTCTGCCAGGCAATGAGGAGATGTAGAATCAACGATATTGGAAACCCAAGAAGTTCATCCCGCGATCTGGTTTTCACTGTCTTGACAATGAACTCAAGGGGTCCATTTCTTGCACCAACTAGATTGGAGATAGCATGAGTGCCATGTTTGTTTTTCTTCTAAGATATCGTACACCAAAAAATTAATTTGTTTGTTGGCTTCCCATGTCATGTTTGGGATGAAAGTAATGGTCACATTCCACTTTACGATTTGTTTTCTGTACTCCAAGGTATGATCACTCTTTAAGAATCTTTAGCTAAAGTGACAATACAAGGATAGCACAATAGATTTCTTTCATTGCATTTAATGCCGTGACAAAATGTCAAGAAATCTTGGATAATTCACAGTACTTCCAAACTTTAGTCAGAAAAATACAAGTCTTCATAATACTCTGGGCCAGACGAAGCATTATGAGGTAGATACTCTGAGGTACTATCTTAGTGAGAAAAGATGACAATAAGTACAATGCAAGATGTAGATAAATCTGTAGAGATGGTCGGCAAATCCTATTAAGATCAAGCTAAGATTTAATTTTCAGATATCAAATAGTTGCAGTGAATAGCAGATCAGTGTCTACATTTCGGGACTTGCTCATATGAACTCCAAGTTTATGGTGGATTGTGGGTTGAGGAATATTGACCACTGTTTCTTGGATTCTATGTCGAGTAAAATCATGGAGCGCAAGGTGCAGAGACCGTTAATCCCTCCTACATTTGCAGAACCGAGACCTAATGACACTGCTCCGTTCCAATATTTCAAAAGTGAAAACGAGGAGAGCATGAGCAATGAAATCGCTGTGTCTGGGTGGACAATGTATTTGGATCAGTCTATAGATAGCTGGAGTGATAGAAACGCAGCCAACCAGTTTGACATTCACCAACCGCAGAAGAAAAATTTTCAGTATTCAGAAGCTGCTGACAGATACCCAAATTATGATTATGAGGGGTCGAGCGTTACAGGCGGAGAGAAGGATTCTTCCATGGCTTCGGATGCGTCCACAGGCCCCCCAAAGCCGCCGTCACCTCTGCAGGATATTGATTTTGAGGAGGGCCGGCCTGCTAGATCAGATCTCTCAGTTGCTAGAGGAAAGCGAAGTGTTCATGATAAATGTGACGATTTGGAATGCACAAGGAATAAATTTAGAAAAGTGAAAAAATATGATGATATACATGAGGAATTGGAATCCACGGCATCCTGTTCATCTGACGATATGAAGCTCAGGAGGAATAATTTCAGAAAACTGAAGAAAGACCAGGATGAGCTTGAACTTAGTCTATTGCTTGAAGACACGGCTAATACTCCTGTCCACATCCCAGAGGTATGCTCGAGAATCGATACGTATTGCATATAGAGGACATTAATACGTGCTTCGAAGTTATCTGATCCAGTTTACCTGATGGCAGATGCCAGTCCTGATAGACTTCGATATTATACGTATGGTAATTAGTTTGTGATACAATTCATCTTCCCTGGATGGTCAGAAGATCGGGATGCTTAGTGCATTCTTCTAAACATCACTTATATTTTTTTGCTTTTATCTCGGTAATGGCTGTGGTTATGGTGTTCAATGTTGACAACATGATCTCTCTAGAAAGAGGAATTCAGGTAATGTAATTGACTGCACTTAGTTTAGCTTATGCGCTAAGCTCATAACCGCAATTTATATGGTGGATATTTGAATCTCTCATCTTGTAAAGAGAAAAGCTTCTCTTAAACTTGGATGTACAATGTATAGAATCTCTTGGATTATAAACGACATGAATATAAATAATATTTTCATTATAAATCGAAGCAGTATGAAAACTCAATAAAGAAAATGGAGCGTAAACATTGTTGCATATATAAAATTACATTAAACAATTTTGCAATATACCTTGTAAAAAAAATATGCAATAATATTGTTTTAATAAAAATAAATTATTTGGATACTTTAATATATATAAAAGATAATAACATTGTTTTTGCATATATAAACTATTTGGATCACAGAATCATTTACTTGATCTTATATCTCAATCACGTACTAATTTAGGAACTAATTAGTTGGATAATATCTCTTTCCAACTAAATCTACCCAACTCAATGTGAGTAGATGAACTCTCCCTAATAGTGACTAATATTCTCAACAATCCACAAACATAGTCAACCTAAGACAAGTTCAAGTTACATATTCCAATACTCCCTCTTAATAACAAATTGCATTAATCTCCATCAATTGAATATGTTCTCATATGAAACACATGATTCACTATGAATGGAAGAACCTCCTCATTAGGAAAGTCTATGTCTGATATTTACAAATCACAACTCTATCATCCAAACACTTTCAAAAATATTGACACCCATATAAAGGAACCTTCCACTAGAATGCGTGGATAATTAATAGTTTTATTCAGTAGCCTAGTAGGATGCCCCTTGGAGTGTATGCTTGATTCGATCATCCCTTAATAACATATCTTCATAGTTGTACCATTAACTCCACCTACAAGATCATTAGTCATCATCATTGGCTTTCCTTCACTCACTTATAACCACACTTGATCATTATGGTTATGGAATTTTGTGGATAATGGCAACCATTACGCCTCAAGTGGTTTCTACTTAATACAAATAATACATGATATCAAGTTGTTTTGTCTTACTACAAGCCTTCATCTACAAAGTGGTTGTTAGATCAGCGTGAACTTCCCAACATAACAAATTTTGGGGGTGTACATCACTTAATTCAACTACATACAATTACAAACTCCATTCATTGAGATATGAGGTACATAGTCAAAGATTCTCTAGGACCACTACATCAAGTTGAACATGACATCATAGACTTGCTTACAAAGAGACTGAGTGAATCCCATCACAATATGGTCTTATGTCTATTATTATTCCACAATACTCATAAACTTTATCCTGTTTATTCTCCATCATTACTTCACATTGGTTGTCACCCCTAGACTTCCACCTGCATTATGCACTACTAAATCTGGGACACATGCATTTCTCTATTTTTATTTTTGAAATCTCCTCATTGCTATTTTCACATGTTTGTTGTTTTGGTCTTCATTTGGATGAATTGTGTTCACATTGGATTTGACATTGAGCTTTCTTCTACTTCATGTACATGTAGAAAACTTTTTCATCCTTTTCCTACTTAAAAGAAGATTGATCATTGAATTCCATATAAATAAAAAACCATCTACCTTAATACATGGATGTAATATATAGTACTTTTCAACTCTTTAAGAATCCTTCTCACCTACATAGTTTACCAACATGTTAAACCATCTCTTAATAATAACTTGGTTCCAACCTTCCCACATTCTAAGATTAATTATTTATGTTAAATCAAAATAGCATGATATTATGTATTGTAATTGATGCACGTCACCATCTGCTTCAGAATCTCCTCATCACATTGTAAAGCATATCACTCGACATTATCATTTTTGACTTCATGCTTTAGGGGGTAGTTTTTACAGATCCATTTGGGCACATCACTCCCAACATTCAAATTGGTACTATTAGGCCTCATCAAACCCTAATCCAATTGCTACATGCCCTAGACAAGTCATCACTTTGAATGGCTCCTTCCCTGAGAGTCTCTTGGCCTGAAGCCCTCTAGAAATGCCTCCTTGAGGGACCACGCAGCCTTGGTAAGGGGTAAGTGTGCTTCACTATAGGTTTGCCCATGTCAGGGTGCATTTCAGAGCACTTAGGCCCACTTTGACCTGTGCTGGGCGAGATTGAGTCAAAATGCTCATAGGGTGCTGGGAATATTATTATCTTTTGGAACCTTCTAGAATATTCCAACACTTATCATATCCTATAATCTCGAAATTGGATAGGTAATGAGTTAAGTAACCTCCTATCTTCTCATCCCTTCCACCATGGAAACTAACTCTAAGTTTGGAAGGCCATTCAATACCCTCATTTATGACCAAACCTCCTCAATTTTTCTATAAACTGAGCACTCATCTAAGTGATTAGGGGCTGGACTTTGAGAATTTGTAAGGAGATATTGTTGGTGTGAGGTTTGAGATTATATGAAAGTATTGTCATGCTGCCAGAGCGTTGTGCTTTTGATGTGATGTTGGTTTGAACCCAAGCGAGATGAGTGGCATTGGATCAGACTTTATGGTTGTAACTCTTCCTTCTACTTAATAAAGTTGTTTACAACTTTTCCCATATTCTTGTCTTTATGTATGATGATTATATGTGTAAATTATTTCAATTCCATTTTCTTATAGTAGATAGATCTCTTGCTTTGATTGGTTTTTGTCCTCTATTTATGATTGCAGGTACTTGTCAAGCGGTTTAAGTTCGAGAAGGAGCGACGAGAGCCATACAAAGGAGATAAAGGGAAAGCAAAAGATAACAAGTAGGTCCCTTGTCTTATTTATCTTCTATAGAAAAAGGTTAAGTGCTTTAATTCTGTTGTTCTAGGTGTAGCTACCCACCTAGGGAAATTGTATTTATCCATAGATGCAAAATTCCAGATAACAATCCTAGGTAAGAAGAAGATTTTTCTAAATCAACCAACTGAAAAAAAAAAGTGATATTCAATGGGAAATTCTTGTTCCAAGCCTTCATGAACCAACAATATTTGGCATGTGGTGTATCTCCCTCAAGATGTAGTTCTAAATGTATAATACCACCACATTCTCCCCACATGGATAATCATTCCAAATGAAAGCATTGCCATGTTGCTTTGTATACAAACCAACCATTTTAAGTGCATTAACATAACGGGTTCATGCACCAACCTTAACACCATGAAAACCAAGATCAGATGCATTCAAACAATTTGGATAACAGGAGGAATCAGAGTGTGACAGATCACCTGGTATACTAAGAAAAAACCCCTTGAATGTAAGGCATTTCAACAAATCAGTAGGAAGAAGGTGAACATGTTCCGTCCTTTGAATGTGATCTATCACAATCAAAATCTTCTCTCGCCAAATGACCAAAATAGATTATCAAGTAACCTCTTACGAACCTTTACCAAACCATACCAAATTTGTGATCCCTTTTTCATTGCATCCCCACCCTTCCTATACCATTTCTCAATGGGCATATGTCTTAAATATTTATCACAAATGATATCTTCGCAAATACCCTTCCCAAAAAGTACTCTCCAAAATATTTTTTTGACAAAAAAGTTCATCCGAAAAGCTTCAGATCCAATAGACCTCAACCACCACATCGCTTATCAATTGTGACAAAATCAAGTCGAACTAGATTGAATCATTATATTAAAAAAAAAACAAAAGCAAAACTACTTAAAATTACCCAGTGATATTTTTGCAAAATTCCTTCATTGTACCAACATGAAATATTCTTCAAACCTAGAAAAGTTTAGAAGAGAGGATAATACCATTACCTATTTACATAATAAATAGGAAAAATCAATAATTTATTTAACATTTTATTTTATACATATTTAAAAAAAACAAAAATGTTTTGGGAAAGGACATATATACCTTTAAATTTGATTTATCTAACACTTAATTTAGTGTTATTAGTAAATATCTATGCATTAAGGCTTTTCCTCCTTAGGAAGGGGGGATTTGAATCTTGGATCTCTTATTTTTCAGAGATTTTACACTACTTCAATCACCAATTAAGCTACCTCCTAAAATAATTTAAAACTTTATTATACAAAAATTTATGGAAAAAAAAATGTACACCTTCAAATAATTTGAAATGTTCAAATGTCTTTATTACTAACTTCATTAAGGTGCCACATATTGTCTATTTTGAAATTGTAAAGGCGACAGACAGCTATATGACTTTTGTTACGACATTTATTACTATGCGACGTACGCATAAAGCTAGTCTTTTCTTGGAACTGTACATGTGACAATGCAAATCCGAGGATGATGTTGGTAGAATACCGAATCCATGTTGATCGCTAACAAACAAGATTAGAAGTTAGCTGGTTTTGTAAGGAAGGGATGAAAATATAAAACTAATTGTCGTCAAACTTTTATCCTTGGCTTTGCATCAACCTATGCTAGAGGGTTGGTGATGGGCTAAGAATTAAAGTGGGCTTGGATGCAATCAAAGGCCTCAATGGCATCCACCTACTACCTATTTCCATCATCAATGAACTTAATTCACAGGGGTTGGATGCTCTTGCTAGCTTGTGGGAGTGGTCCAGGTAGTGCTTTGTTTCTCATTCCTTGTCACATGCTTGGCAAATCGGTTTATCAGAGGACTTGGTGGATGAATGGGAAAGATATTGCAACATGATTTGCATGGTGAGCATTAATATCTCATAGACGTATTATGTTCTTGTGTGGGGCGGAAACATTGGGAATAATTGGATTTCGTTCAAGGAAGCATATGACCACATCACTTCCACTTCACAATCGCTGCCCTTTTATGATATTTCCTCTCTGCTATGGAAGTGGAAAGCCCCTTGACGATTAAGTGTTTCTCGTGGCTAACCATTCACAACCATATTCTAACTTGGGATAATTTACCAAAAAGGGGCCTCTTTGGTTCTAGCTAATGCTACCTGTGTAGATAGGAATCTGAGGATTGCTTCCACCTTTTTATATGTTGCGCCTTTGCTGTTGAGATTTGGGTGGGGGTGGTCACAATTTTGGGTGTCCCTTGTATTAATGATGCATCCTCCATTCACAAATGTTACAGTATATGGAATTCCAGAGTTAAAGTCCATAGAACCCTTCCCCTCTATGTCTTTTGGGGATTTGGCGTGTCAGTAATGCTCTGATATTGGAGAACAATATCCCTATGTCTATGACTGCTGCTCTAACAATGCGGCCTTTTTCCAGGAAATTGGTCCTTGAATTCCAAAGAACTCCCTACGGTTTGTCTCATATGTTAATTTGACCGACATTTTCCTTATTTGTTCTTTTGATAGTGCCTCCTTTAAAAAAGATTGTGTGTAGATGTAATGTCTCGCTACACTTGGATCCTTCTATCCATTATCATTTCTTCTGAAATGGTGGTAGAGGGGACAATTGTATACCCAAGTTGCTCGCGTAGATTTAAATGCATTAGAATTTAAATCTGGTTTTGAGATCCTCGCCTAAAGGCAGGAAGATTACTATGGGACTAACCTATACGCATGAAAGTATCCATCAAAATTAAATTTGGGTAACAAAATTTTACCTGTTGGATGGCCCACGAAAGAGGAAACATTACCATAAAATTACGCTACTCCAACGACACAGTCAGCACAGTCCACAAACATGGGAAGATTTTCAAGAAACTGGGTACGTCTAACACTTGTGCTAGTGCAACCATCACAACCACCATTCAAGTAATGTATCCAGTAATCCTTGTACTTTCATATGGACTGCAACACGTCTAGCACTTGTTTCATGGAAGGCCGACGGTTTGGCGCGCTGTTGGTGCACCGTAAACCAACCGCCAGCATACCCAACATTTTCTCTCTATAACCACTGGTACTCTCGTCTTCCTCTTCTATAATTCGCCGGTCCAATACTCCCAACAGCCGCTGCTCCTCCTCTTCTTTGCAAATCAACTGCTTGTCAATCCATCCCACGATGTCGAGGCTTTCCCCATATTCCGTCTCCCCCGTGGCTCGCTCCCCACTCACAAGCTCCAGCAGCACCACCCCGAAGCTGTATACATAAAGACGTGCAAAGCTGGAGACATTTTCGTGCACGGACTCTGAAGACACATAATTAATTGACAAGTAAATATCAAACATAATCCACAGGATAATTTGGGGAAAAATCTAGTCCACGAAACCAAAAGGTGAAAACAAATATAATTAATTGACAAAGAAATATCAAACATAATCCACAGAATAATTTTGGAAAAACTGTCGTCCACAACTAGTCAAATTTAACCCGTCATGCCCACCTGCCTTCTCTGCTCTCTTTGACTTCAGTTCCCTCAATTTCATATCTTTGCACGACCGATCCGTCGGTTAGAATGTCGTAGACCGCCACCCACCCATTTTAGGTTTCGCTCTCTGCCAGGCCATCGGGAGATGTAGAATCAACGATATTGGAAACCCAAGAAGTTCATGCCACGATCCATTTTCTGGTTTTCACTGTCTTGACACCAACTAGATTGGAGATAGCGTGAGTGCCATGTTTATTTCTCTTCTAAGATATCAGACACATCTACAACAAAATTAATTTGCTGGTTGGCTTCCCATGTCATGTTTGGGATGAAAGTAATTGTCACATTCCACTTTACCATTTGTTTTTCTTCTAAGATATCATACACAGCTAGGAGAAAATTAATTTGTTGGTTGGCTTCCCATGTCATGTTTGGGATGAAAGTAATTGTAGAAAAATACTCTGGACCATACGAAAATACTCTGAGGTACTATTTTAGCGAGAGAAAATGACAATAAGTCCAATGCTAGATGTAGAAAAATCTGCAGAGATGGTCATCAAATCTTATTAAGATCAAGTTAAAGATTTAATTTCTCTTATTTATTTATTTTTTATTTCTCTTCTCTATTTATATAGATATATATCCACTGATATTTAGTAAAATATTTTGAAAAAAAATTATTTAAATCACAAGTTTGATGGGTAATCCCTACACAATCTAAGTGCCTTAGGGGTTTTCCAGGTTCTGAATCTATATATAGTTAACACAAATCAAGATTTCACCTCAATTTTTTTTACCAAATTCAACACCAAAAAATCCAAAAATCACACTAAAAACAACTCCCATATATACACTCTTTCAGCATATTTTTGAATTGTAATAGCTAAAGTTTAACAAAATTGGCAGTCACAAGTAGAAAGCCTGGTTGATATTTTGGCAAAATATTCCAAAATAAAGATAACTTTCATTCATCCGGCGGCTAATTAGTGTTTTCACCAGTGTGGCTAATTCGTGTTTTGACACACCTTCGAAATTGCAGCATATCTCGTGTAAAATTTTCTACTTTCGAATCCTTTCATACAAATTATTGGGTGATCTGTTTAACACAACTCTATGATATTATCTCGTTTATTGACAAGGTTTCATCACTTTATCGGACAGGCAACGAGCCATGGAAGCTAACGCTCTTATAGGGAGATATTAGTGCCCGAGAATCGATACGTATTGGATATAGAGGACATTAATACGTGCTTCGAAGTTATCTGATCCAGTTCACCTGATGGCAGATGCCAGTCCTGATAAACTTCGATATTATACCTATGTTACACCGTATGGTAATTAGTTTGTAATACGATTCATCTTCCCTGGATGGTCAGGAGATCGGGATGCTTAAAACATTCTCCTAAGCACATCACTTGATATTTTTTTGCTTTTATCTGTGTAATGGCTGTGGTTATGGTGCTTAAAGTTGACAACGTGATCTCTCTAGAAAGAGGATTCCAGGTAATGCAATCGTCTGCACTTATACTGAAGTGAAAATTGATTGAGATGATTTTAGTGACTTCTGATTTAGTTTTCCTTATGCGTGAGCTCATAACCACAATTTATATGTTGGATATTTGAATCTCTCGTCCTGTAAAGAGAAAAGATTCTCTTAAACTTGGATGTAGAATGTATAGAATCTTTTAGATTATAAACGACATGAATAGAAATAATGTTTTCATTATAAATTGAAGTATGGAAAAACTTTAATGAATTCTCATTTGCTTTGGCTTATACGCTAAGCTCATAACCACAATTTATATGTTGGATATTTGAATCTCTCATCCAGTGAAGAGAAAAGCTTCTCTTAAACTTGGATGTACAATGTATGGATTATAAATGACATGAATATAAATAATATTTTCATTATAAATTGAAGCAGTATGAAAACTCAATAAAGAAAATAAGAAAATGGAGCGTAAACGTTGTTGCATATATAAATTACATAAGGGTGTCATGAGTATTTTATTAAACAATTTTGCGATATACATTTAAAAAAGTACAATAATATTATTCTAATATAAATAAATTATTTGGATATTATAATATACATAAAAATATAATAACATTGTTTTTGTATAGATAAACTATTTAGATCACACAATCATTTACATGATTTAATATTTCAATCTCACAATAATTTAGGAACTAATTAGTTGGATAAATATCTTTTGCCAACTAAATCTAATCAACTCAATGTGACTAAATGGACTCTACCCAATAGTGACCAATATTTTCAACAATGCACAAACATAGTCAACGTAAGACAAGTTTGAGCTACATATTTTAATACTCCCTCATAATATCAAATTGCATTAATCTCCATAAGTTGAATATTTTCTCATATGAAACACATGATTCACTATGAATGGAAGGACCTCCTCATTAGGAAAGTCTACATCTCGCATTTACACATCGCAACTCTATCATGCAAACACTTTCAAAATGTTGAAACCCATATAAAGGAACAACCTTCCACTAGAATGCATGGATAACTAGTAGTTTTATTCAGTGGCCTAGTAGGATGCCCCTTCATGTGTATGCTTCATTCAACCATCCCTTAATAACATATCTTCATAGTTGTACCATTAACTCCACCTACAAGATCATTAGTCATCATCATTGACTTTCCTTCACTCACTTATAACCACACTTAATCATTACAGTTATAAGATGGATAACCATCAACCATTACGCCTCAAGTGGTTTCTTCTTAATACAAATAATACATTATATCAAGTTGTCCTGTCTTCCTACAACCCTTCCTCTACAAAGTAGTTTTTAAATCACCGTGAACTTCTCAACATAACAAATTTTCGGGGTGTACATCACTTGAATCAACTACATACAATTAAAAACTCCATTCATGGAGATATGAGGTACGTAGTCAAAGATTTTGTACGACCAGTACAGCAAGTCAAATATGACATCATAGACTTACTTACAAAAATATTGTGACTCACATTACATTATGGTCTTGAGTCTATTATTATTCCACAATACTGAGAAATTTTATCTTTTTTGTCCTCCATCATTACTTCACATTGGTTTCTACCCCAAGAATTCCACCTGCATTATGCACCACTGAGGCTAGGACACATGCATATCCATATTTTTCTTTTTGAAATATCATCATTTCTATTTCCACATGTTTGTTGTTTTGGTCTTCATTTGGATGAATTGTCTCGCATTGGATTTGACATTAAGCTTTCTTTTGCTTCATGTACATGTAGAAAAAAATTCATCCTTTTCCTACTTAAAAAAAGATTGATCATTTAATTACATATAAATAAAAGTACATCTACCTTGATACATGAGTGTAATATATGGCACTCTTCAGTTCTTTAAAAATCATTTTCACCTACATAGTTCACCAACATGTTAAACTATCTCTTAATCATAACTTGGTTCCAACCTTCCCACATTCTAAGATTACCTTATCTCATGCCCCCCCCTCCCTTACTTGATGATTCAACTTCTTAGATTCCACATCATGCTAGCATAGAATTACCTACCAAGTGGTTCATTCCACAACTTGATGCCACATCTTGTTTATACTTAACAAGGATAAACATTACTTGATTACATGTGCTACCACACTAATGCAAGTATGCTTAAGCCAATAGGGCTTAAAAAACACGTGGGGAAATCCACATTCCTGTGTCTATAATTTTATAGCTTGAACCAAAACTTTTGGGTTGTCAAGTACAATTGATCATGTACTACCTATGCCACATATCTTCAACTACAACATTTCAATTCAGGTACAATAAATACCCAAAGTAATTTAAAACAACAAAAATGTTACGATCACTCCTTTGTAGTAATCATGTGCCCAAAATATAAGCCCATTTACATCTCATGACCATGCAAAATTTCTACTTTACTTCTTCATGTGGACTATTCCTTCTTTTTCCTTCAACGAATTTCTCAAAATGTCACAAACCTAAAAAAACCATAACATAATTTGATACTAATAAATATCAAGTCCTCTATGAGTGTACCAATACTTAAAGATGACTCCTTTCCTATAAGCACACTATCAAATAGTTTAATAAGTATTGAGGAAGAAGTTGCCAAAAGTGATATTTGCACATTTAAGGTCCAAGATGGATTCCTTCACTTGCTCAATGTTTTTCAACACATATTCAACTTTTTCTCCATCTTAAGTCTCCAATATATGCTCTAGGTATGAAAACATGAAGGAATGAAAGAACTTGTTTCCATCGCCATGTGTGCATCCAATTTCCCATATAACTATTCCAATACCTCAACTTTTTCCTTTAAGATAGGATTGTGTGTTTCATACTTGGTCGTTATGGTAGAAAGAGACTCAATGTTAATAGGGAATGGGATTTCAAGGGCTTCCTCTACTTAATTGTAATTTTGTTGTTGTATAATGTTATCATCTGAGTAGAATGTCTAGTGTACATCAACTACACCAAAACATTTGTTTTCAATCCTTTACCCTTAACCACACACTTATTTCCATGCAATATATGGAAATCCAATCATACACCTCACCATTATTCCAAATGGCCCTTGTTTCCTTCCGATATCTATCAATGATGACACACCTTCTCCATTCTCTTAATCCTAACAACACCCTCACATTTTTGGTGTAGGTCACTTCATTTCCTTTATTATGTGAATTCCCACTACACTAGAATACTCACTCTAGGAAGTGGTTTTGATGATTCTGGAAAAATGTATTAGCTATAAATCGCTTGGTTTTTCTTTGTTTCACCTCTTTTCATCATAGCCATCAATAGATCTACATCATAATTATATCATCATGAACCATGCGGGTGGGTATTCTTAAAGAATTGGAAAGTATAATGAATGGTATCCATGTATCTCTTCACAAGAAGGAAAAATTCATGGAGGTTGACATTACAAGTTTTGAGCCATTATGTCTAGCAACTTGCACTCTTAACCCAGAAAGACTAAACATTTCCCCTATGCCCATGGCTATGGTGAGACAAGTATAGATTTCAACTACTCAAATGACTTGAACATGGGATAAGTCATCAACAAACTGAACATGGTCTCCACCAAATTCTTCATGTTTCTCTCAAACTGAAAACTATGATGGAAATGAAAACAAAGATAAGATTCCATATGAAGTGAAGAGCCACTACAGGACAAGATGCTAAAGGTGAGTAGGCTTGCATCTAATTGTAAAAGTGGAGAGTAGACATTATCGTATAAGTAAAATTGTGCTAAGAACTATATTAAACAATATAATGGAAAATATATAAATAATACATCATTTGTCTCGAGATAGATGAACCACTTGATGAAAAAATCATGTGGTTTAGTGAATAGCTCAACCACACACTAATATAGGAAACTAACTATTTGGAGAATATCTTTCAAACCAATTAGATCTAACAACATCCTAAATACTAGGAACATATGCTTCTTGTAGAGATGAACTCTACGTAATGATGACTAATAATCTCTACATGACATAAACATAATCACCCCTAAGACAAGTAAGATTTCCATATCTCAATATTATGTTTTTAACCTCTTCTAAAAAATTTGTTTATATAAAGAAAAGATGATGGGGAGATAAATAATGTAGTATTGAGAAAATTATTATAGTGATTTACTATTTCTTGATTTACTTCCGTTTATAATTTAATTCCATATTATGTATTTAAAAAATTATACAATAAGAAATTATCAAAAAATAGTAATTGCATTAAGAGTAGTGACGTGCTTTAAAATTTACTATGAGATAGACGTTAAATTTACTTCCATTTATCATTTAATTCTATATGATGTATTTAAAAAATTACACAATAAAAAATTTTAATCCCTTTAAATAAAACTAATATCTTTAAATTTAAAAAAATAAATACACTGATTTAATTATTTTACATATTATGCCATATACAAATACATTTATATATGTATTTATTTATATTTTGTTTGTTTATTTTATTTTACTTCTAAGATGTGTTAAATTTAAAATTAAAATAAATGATCCCTTTACTACCTAATAGATAGAATAAAGATGAATATAGATTAGTGTTAAAGAAAATGTTATTATAAAATAAAAATAATAAATTAAATATTTCAATAAAATTTATGATATTTTATTTTAAAAATATTTCTTTTAATATGTATTGATTATATTAACGATAATAAGTATAATGGTGATTGCGTACGACTAATGTTATGATTCTATCTAGTTATGTTTTAATCCCTAAAGAAATTTGGTAAAGATTTTAAACATGTATTTTCTTATTAAGAATATATATGAGCACAATTATGGAATTAAAAGCGATTGATAAAGCAACATCATTTTCTGCATTTGGTAATTAATAGAGTTAATCAATGTATATTTTTTTAATTATTTATTTGATTGGTTATAAAATTGTGTGGAGATGATTACAGGATTTGTGAATTAATTTTAGTATGGCTGATTATGTTGGAAAATATTATAAAAATATTAATTTAATTATTATTAAAATATTAGTATGATATTTTAATATGGTTAATTATGTTTGACAATATTATAACATGGTTTTTTTGGTTTTATTATCATTGATCATTATTGTTTATGGTTGAATATTATTTACCATAATTGATTAATATCAATTTTGGATGATGGTGGTTCACTTTGTTTTACTATGGGTTTGGTATTGTTTATGTTCATTTACTATAGTTAACAACATTTAATCATGATTCTCTATAATTAACTTATGTTGACTATGCATCACATTTGTTCACTGTGGTCAATGGCTACCTATGATTGACTATGATTGACCATGTTGATTTTTTTAAACCATGATTTACTATGGTAGTGTCACATTGGAATTTTCATTATGGTTAACTTATGTGGAATTGTTATTTTCCTTAAAGATTATGATACAAAGTGGCATCCATCAAGGGTTATATCACATTGTGGTATTCTTCAAACATTATATTGGATTTTAATGTCCATAATGATTATGTTGCATTGCAATGTTCATAAAGGGTTATGTCACCTTGTGATATTTGGTTATATTTAAGTGTAACATTCCTCATTGGTCATAATGAATTTCGATATTCATCTTGGTTAACTTATATGGAATTAATATATTCCTAAATGGCTATAACACATTGTAATATTCATAAGGGGTTATGTCACATTATAAGATTAAAAAAAATAACATTATATTTCTCATATTTCTTAATAGCTATGTAATGTTGTTGCATTGGTTATTGTCCTGTCATAAATTTGGTGTTCTTTAATAGTTCTCTTTTCCACATTCATCTTGGTGGATTTATGTTGAATTCAAAGTTTCTAAAGGGTTAATGTCAGGTTTTGATGTTCATGAAACAATGTGTTGGATTGCGATGTTCATGAATCATTATGTAGCATTTTGATCATTTACTTGGCTGGGTTATGTCAAATTTGTATGTTTGTTCATTATTATGTCACAATGAGGCATTCCTCAAGGGTTAGCATATATTGTAGCATTCCTTAATGGTTATTTGATATCACAATGTTTATCACGATTGACTTAAGTTCACCATTGTTATCCTTTGTTGGCCATCACCCATTATGGTTGACTTCAATGGATTATGGCTAACCATGTTGATTGTTGTTAGCCATGGTTGACTATGGTTGACCATTCTGACTATGTTTAACCATTTTTATTAGCATAATATAGCATTGTGACGTTCATATTGGTATAGTTATTTTGAATTGTTGTGTTCCTTAGTGTTTGTCTTGAATTTTGATGTCCACAAAGGGGCTATGCCAAATTGTAATTTTTCATAAGGGTTATGTAGGATTTTGATATTTAATTATTATGTCATATTGTAATCTACATCTTACTTGTCTTCTGTTGAATTGTGTTGTTCTTAAATAAATATGTCACATTATGGAATTCATTTATGTTTATGTCTCCTCAGAACATTCCTTCAAGGTTATGTTATAGTGTGATGTTCCCACATGATTGGCTATGTTTGGCTACAATTTTCAGTCATTCGCTTACATTTAACATGGCTGATTATGGTTGAGTTTAATTGACGACGATTTCCTAAGGTTGCATCTGGACAATTTTGGTTGATTATGTTTAACAATGATTTAAAAAGATTATATTTAACCATGGTTGTATTTAGTTATCTATGTCCTGTTATGGTTGGCTCTAGTTAAATATAATTGAATTTTGTAAACCATGGTTGTCTTTAGTTACCTAAGGCTTACTAAGATTGACTTTAATTAGTTATGGTTGGCTATGGTTGCTTATGATTGACTTTGGTTGAATATCATTGACATTGGTTTATTATGGTATATTTTGATTTGTTGGATAAGTTAACCAATTTATAAATTTGACATAAGTCAACCATTTAAGGATGCCACAATCTAACCAAATCCTTGAATAACATCACATTATGATATAATCACTAAGTAACATAGCAATTTGACATATGTAGCCAAGATAAATCTTGCAATGGTAATGCATAACCATGGTGTAATATGGAAATATGACATTGGAATGATCAGCTTGGTTGATTAACATCAAATTTCTATGTTACTTGATGGTTGTGTTGCACTTTAACATCCATTAAGGGTTTTGATGCAGTGTGACATTACTTAACGGTTATGTTTCAATGTCATGTTCCTTAATGGTTTTGTCCCATTATAATGTTCATCTTGGTGAACGTAGATTAAATTGTAATTTTTTTGAAGGATTATGTTGCATTATGATGTTTGTGAAATGATTTGTTTGATTGCAATATTTCTTAATGGTTATGTAGAATTGTCATGTTTATATTAGTTGACATATCTTGAATTGCTATGTTCCTCAATATTTATGCCACAAGGTGATGTTTCTTAAGGGTTAGGTTATATTATCACAATTCCTATTACTTATTTAATATTGTGATGTTTGTCATGGTGGACCATGTTAACCATGGTTCACTATGGTTAACTCTGGTCAATTATGGTTGAAAATAATGATTATTGATGGCTTGTATTAGTTTTAGTATCATAACATATAAATCTTATTAAATTAAGACATGTTTATTTAGAATGATGCAAATTTGTAGCATGTACATGTAAAAATAAAATAACGATGAGGAATCACAACAAAAAAATGGATTTGATAGTGGAATTAGGATGAAAATTAACCTTCTTTGTTATAGTTTTCCCACCACTCATCCCTAGAAGCAACTAAATGTATCCACTACAAGAAGAGCATCAATCACAAATATGGAATAATATATGAGAATGCAAATCCTCAGATTTAGGATAGTGACCATTAGCCCACTATGGAACTATTTATATAATAAGGAATTCTTAATAAAAGTGAAAAGCATTACCATTAGATAACATCCTTGTACAAACAACTTTGCAAGTAGATTTGGATACACCTTCTGCAATATCAGTAAGTATTGGGCCTTCTTTGCTTCTAACCTGTAAATTATGACAATTAACTCAAATTATTTGATATCAAATTTAAGAGCCAATTTTTTTAACTTGTCGATTTTGACATTTGAAATTTATATTCATGGTTAAAAACATTTAAAAAACCAAAAGCATCCATTGAAACATAAAATTCCAAGGTTGATCTCAACCCTTGTCCAACTTATCAGAGTTGACCATATCATATTTTGGAAAACTTTACAAAAGAGGCCCATCACATTACACTATCATTAGGGTTCAAATATAAAGAGTGGTGACCATGTCATATGGGGGAAAATTATACATAAGAAGCTCATCACATAACACAATCTCTTGGTCGATCACATCAGATGATCTCTTGACAAGTTGGTGCATGTTTTATTTCAAGGTATAACATGAAATGTAATATAATGAATAAAATGGATGGGCGTATGTTTGGAATTTCAAAATTTCTTTATTTTTCCATTGAAAATTTGGTGATGGTCATTTGTTTTTTACAGAAATCATTTTAATTTAAGTGCAAGTTAGTAAAAATTAGAGTTTGTTGTTATATACAATTTATTTGTAATAATTAAGAGGTGAGACAAAAGTTAACCATCCTAAAACAACATTTATCTAGCTAAATTGTAGGTTTTAACACTGTACAGAAATTACTTGCATACAAATTCTAAAACATAGAAAATAAACAATGGGAGAGCATAACACATAAAACACATATACACAGAGATTTCCCCCTGGATCCCAAAACCGAGACTACTAGCTTGATTTTTCATTATGTTCCTTTCAATGCTACAATACATATTTATACATTTCAAAGCATCAAATACCATGGATCGAAAACCATCACATCCAAAACCATGGACCGAAAACCATCGCGTCCAAAACCATGTGCAAAAATCATGCACAAAACCATAGGTAGGTCCGCCCAACCTAAGATAGGCTCCATAGAGTGGGGTTACCTGCACCCCTCAAACCCCTGTGACCCCCACGCTACGTAATCGGTGCAACGAAGGGGGGGCTCTACCCCCATTCTAACCCCCCAGTTAACCATGTTGGCTAGTCGTGGAAATAATATAACACAACCCAACATTCTCCCACTTGTTGTTTTCTCTCCATAGGGGTCCATAGGAGAGCGTAGTCATTTATCCAGCCCCGCAATGCCCATTGCTTCTCTACACCAAGAGAACTTCTCAGAGCTCACAGATTTTGTCAATGAATCTACAATATTATTCAAAGTGTCCACCTTTACCAACAACACCTTTTTGTCTTCTATCATATCCCTCACAAAGCGATACTGGAAATCAGTGTGCTTTGTCTTTGAATGATATGCAGGGTTCTTTGCCAAGAAAATTGCACTTTGGTTGTCACAGTCTATCCTTTTAGCTCCCTATATTAACCCCATACTTGAACACAATCTCTGCAATCAAACTACTTCCTTGCTTTCATGAGTGGCTGCCATGTATTCTACCTCTGTAGTTGATAGTGCCACTACATATTGTTTCTTACTCATCCAACTGACTGCACCTCCAAATAGGTTTGACACATACCCACTTGTAGATCTTCTCTGATCCAGATCTCTAGCCCAGTGTGCATCAACAAAGACATGAATATTCAACACTCTGTCTAGTCCTGGTCTTCCTTGGTAGCACAAACCATAATCACTAGTGTCACGCAAATACCTAAAAACCTGCTTCACTCGCGTCGAGTGCTCCTTCCCTAGTTTTGACATAAACTTGCTCAATACTCCCACTACATGTGCAATGTCTGGTCTAGTACAGACCATCGCATACATCAAGCTATTGACTACACTTGCATATGGAACACCGGACATGTCTTCTTCCTCTTCTTGTGTCTTGGGACACTGTTGAACAGATAACTTTACACCTACGGGAATAGAAACCTTCACCGGTTTACTATCCTGCATATTAAACCTCTGTAATATTGTCTCAACATACTTCCTCTAGTTTAACCAGAGTTTCCTCTTTGTTCGATCTCTTTTAATTTCCATGCCCAAAATATAGTTTGCAACACCAAGACCTTTCATGTCGAATTTGGAGGAAAATGGGTCTTCAAATCCTGGATAATTTCTTTGTCATTTTCAATGAGAAACATATCATCCACATACAAGAACAGATAAATAACACGGTCACCAATTAATTTAAAATACACACAGTGATTTTCTTTGCTTTTGGTGAAGCCAAGTCCCCATATAAATGTATCAAATTTCTGATACCACATCCTTGGTGACTGTTTTAACCCATACAGAGACTTCTTTAACTTGCATACTAGCTCTTTCTTACCCTTCACCACAAAACCTTTAGGTTGCTTCATGTAGATCTCCTCTTCCAGATCCCCGTGAAGAAATGTTGTCTTTACATCCATCTGTTCTACCTCAAAATCAAAAGCAGCAGCAACATATAGAAGTAATCTAAAAGAAACTACCTTGGAAATAGGAGAAAAAATATCACCAAAATAAATTCCCAACACCTGGGAATAACCTTTTTCTACCAACCGAGATTTGTATTTCTCCACCTTTCCTTCTACATTTGTCTTCTTCTTGAACACCCATTTGCTACCAATGGGTTTCCTTCCAGCCAGCGACTCCACCAGATCCTATGCCTCATTTTTGTGCAAAGATGCCATTTCATCAACCATGGCCTTTTTCCAGAGTTTTCCATTCTCTAAATCTACTACCTCCTTCACAGTTCTGGGATCACCATCAGTAATAGATAAAGCAAAATTTGAACAAAAAGCAAATGGACTATACCTTTCTAGTTTCCTTCATTCTTGAACTGGTCTTCTCACACTCAAAGTTTGTGGCTCTTCATCTTTTGATTCCTCCTCAGCTATAGAGTCTAAATCTTCCTCCTTAAGCTCAAACTCTATCTTCTCAGGTTCCTTTGGTTGGACTTCATGTTTAATAACGTCTTTCACCTCTCTGAACACCACATCTCAGCTGTACACAACCTTCCTTGTTACTGGGTTCCAAACCTTATAACCCTTTAAGCCATCCTTATATCCAATAAAGATGCACTTTTCTGATTTACTATCCAACTTGGTTCTTTTCTCCTTTGGAACATGTACATATGCATCACATCCAAATAGCCTCAGATGTGAAGGAACGGGTTTCTTTCCAGTCCATACCTCTTGTGGAGTCTTATCCTCCAATGCCAATGAAGGTGATCTGTTCACTAGGTAACATGTTGTCTCCACTACTTGTGCCTAGAATTCCTATCCTAACCCGACATCACTGAGCATGCTTCTTGCCCTTTCCATCAACGTCTTGTTCATTCGTTCTGCAGCTCTGTTTTTCTCAGGTGTGTATGGAGTAGTATTTTGTCTTGCTATACCACACTTCTTATAGAATTCTTCAAATTCCTTACTGCAAAAATCTCCACTGTTATCCATCCTCAACACCTTGATCTTCTTCTCTCTTTGGTTTCTCACTAGAGCCTTAAATTCTTTAAACTTGTCAAAGACTTCAAATTTGTTCTTAAGGAAATATAGCCATGTATTCCTTGAGAAGTCATCTACAAATGATACATAGTACATAGACTTACCAAGTGATGGAACCTTCATAGGTCCAAACACATCACTGTGCACAAGTTCTAATTTCTGTTTCACCGTCTTACTACTAGAGGGAAACTCACCCGATTCTGCTTCCCATATATACAATTTTCACAAAAATTAAAATCCAGAGAGCTATTACTCATACATTATACCATACCTTTACCATGAAGTATTCGAAGGCCCTTCTATCCAATATGTCCAAGCCTTTGATGCCACAACATGTTCTTCTCTTCAGAAACCACTAGATTTTCTGCTCCACTTTCACGAACCACAGAATTGTTGCACCCATCAACAATAGTGCTACCTTGTAGCTTGTACAGAGTTCCAATTCAAACTCCCTGCATCAATACCAATGCCCCCCAAACCATCTTGCAGGTATCCTTCTCAGACATTGTTTTTACACCTGCATCATCTAGCTTGCTTACAGAAATCAGATTTCTGGCTCATGTAGGAATATGCAGAACACCTAGAAGTGTTCTAACCCTTCCACCTTGCAACTTCAAATTTACTTTTCCATGACCAATGATTCTAGCCTTCCTTTCATCCCCCAAGAAGACATGTTGTGTTGTGTTATATTCTTTCCATGACTAGCCCACGTAGTTAACTGGAGGTTAGAAGGCGGGTAGGGCCCCCCCTTCGTTGCGCCGACTGCGTATCGGGGGGGTCACTGGGAGTTTGAAGGGTTTTTGGACGTTATATTAGCTTAGGTAGATCTACTTGTGGTTTTGTGCATGATTTTTTGCACATGGTTTTGGACGCGATGGTTTTCGGTCTATGGTTTTGGACGCGATGGTTTGCAGTCCATGGTATTGGATGCTTTGGCATGTATAAATATGTATTGTAACATTGAAAGAATCATAATGAAAAATCAAGATGGTAGTCCCGATTTTGGGATCCAGGGGAAAATCTTTGAGTATATGTGTTCTATGTGTTATGCTCTTGCATTGTTTAAATTCCGTGTTTTTAGAATTCATAAGCAGGTAATTTCTGTACAGGGTTAAAACCTACATTTGGTACCAAAGGTGTTTTGGCTTCAAGGGGATGCCTTTGCTGCTGAGGGATTGCGCTTGGGCCTGTGGTAGACCCTGGTCAGTAGGAGTTTTTCGGGATTGATTCTGGTAGTGAAAGAAGATGACGAGCAGTGGAAAGATAGAGATTGAGAAATTTAATGGTCAGAGTTTTGAGTTGTGGAAACTCAAGATGGAGGATATGTTGGTGGACAAAGATCAATGGATCATAATAGATACGGGTACTAAACCAATGGGTGCATCCGATGAAGAATGGAAGAAGTTGGATCGAAAGGAAAAGAGCACAATATAATTGTGTGTCTTAGATTCAATATTGTTGAATGTATCAGGGGAAGCTACAACGAAGGCTTTGTGGGACAAGTTAGGGACTTTGTACCAATCTAAGTCTCTAGTCAATAAACTGTTCCTACGGAAAAAGTTGTATAACCTGAGGATGAAAGATGAAGACTCGGTGACAGAGCATCTAAAAGCACTTAATACTGTGGTAAATCAGTTATTATCTATTGATATTAAAATTTCAGATGAAGATGAGTACATCAGTTTGTTGTGTTCTCTACTAGATTCGTGGGATAGTCTAGTTATTGTAATAGGTAGCAATGCAACTGCCTTGCAGTTTGATGAAATATTCTCATCCTTGTTGACAGAGGAGATGAGACGAAAAAATATGGAGAGCCAGAATGGTGATTCCTTGTTTGTACAAGGGCAGTCCCAGAATAGAAGAAAAAATAAGTTATCGAGTAGGAGATCTAAATCTAGAGGGAGATCTAAATCTCCAGGAAAACTTGTAAAGGTGGTGTGATAGAAGTGCGAAAAGGAAGGGAACTACAAAAGGGACTGTAAATCTAAAGCTCCTGATAAAGGAAAGGGATCTGATGATGCTCCTTCTACATAGGCGAAAACCACCTCAGATGAAGGTGGGGATGTGTACTTGGCTTCTTCAAGTATACATGTAGATCATGAGGCATGTCTGATTGACTTAGGTGCATCCTTTCACTTCACTCCCCATAGATAGTGGTTCTGCGAATATGAGAAATACGATGGTGGTGATGTCTTCTTAGGGGATGAGTGGAAGGCTAGAATCGTTGGTTGCGGAAAAGTATAGTTTAACTTATGAGGTGGAAAGGTTATAACACTTCCGGGTGTTTTGCATATTCCTGCATTGGCCAGAAATTTGATTTCTGTAAGCAAGCTGGATGATGTAGGTGTAAAAACATTGTTTGAGAAGGATACCTGCAAGATGGTTCGGGGAGCACTGGTATTGATGCAGGGATTTTGGATTGGAACTTTGTACAAGCTGCAGGGTAACACTGTTGTTGATGGGTGCAACAACTCTGTCGTTCCTGAAAGTGGAGCAGAAAATCTAGTGGTCTCTAGAGAGAAGAAAATGTTGTGGAATCAAAGGCTTGGACATATTGGAGAGAAGGGCCTTCGAATACTTCATGGTAAAGTTATGGTAGAAGGCATAAGTAATAACTCTCTGGGTTTTGATTTATGTGAAAATTGTCTATATGGGAACTAGATTCGGGTGAGTTTCCCCTCTGATGGTAAGAAGGCGAAACAATTATTAGAACTTGTACAAGTGATGTGTTTGGACCTGTGAAGGTTCCATTATTCTGTAAGTCTGTGTACTATGTATCATTTATAGATGACTTCTTAAGGAATACATGGATATATTTCCTTAAGAAGAAATCTGAAGTCTTTGACAAGTCTAAAGAATTTAAGGCTCTGGTGGAAAACCAGACAGGGAAGAAGATAAAGGTGTTGAGGAAAAATAATGGTGGAGAGTTTTGTAGTAAGGAATTTGAATAATTTTGTAAGAAGTGTGGTATAGCAAAGCAAAATACTACTCCATACACACCTAAGAAAAATGGAGTTGTAGAAGGAATGAACAAGGCATTGATGGAAAGGGCAAGAAGCATGCTTAGTGGTGTCGGGTTAGGACATGAATTCTGGGCAGACGCGATGGAGACAACATATCACTTGGTCAACAAATCACCTTCATCAGCGTTGGAGGATAAGACTCCACAAGAGGTATCGACTGGTAAGAAACCCTCTCCTTTACATCTGAAGGTATTTGGATGTGATGCATATGTACATGTTACAAAGGAGAAACGAACCAAGTTGGATAGTAAATTTGAAATGTGCATCTTTATTAGGTATAAGGATGGTTTAAAGGGTTATAAGCTTTGGAACCCAGTAACAAGGAAGGTTTTGTACAGCCGAGATGTGTTGTTCAGAGAGGTAAAAGATGTTATTAAACATGAAGTCCAACCAAAGGAACCTGAGAAGATAGAGTTTGAGCTTAACGAGGAAGAATCAAACTCTACAGCAGAGGAGGAATCAGAAGATGAAGAGCCATAAAATTCAGGTGTGAGAAGATCAGTTCGAGAAATAAGGCAGCCAGAAAGGTATAGTCCATTTGCTTTCTGTTCAAATTTTGCTTTATCTATTACTAACGATGATCCCATAACTATGAAAGAAGAAGTAGATTCATAGGATGGAAAACTCTGGAAAGAGGCCATGGTTGATGAAATGGCATCTTTGTACAAAAATGAGGCCTGGGATCTAGTGGAGTTGCCGGCTGGAAGGAAACCCATTGGCAGCAAATGGGTGTTCAAGAAGAAGACAAATTTAGAAGGAAAGGTGAAGAAATACAAAGCTCGATTGGTAGCAAAAGGTTATTCCCAAGTGCCTGGAATTGAATTTGGTGGTATTTTTTATCCTGTTGCCAAGGTAACTTCTATTATATTACTTTTATATGTTGTTGTTACTTTTCATTTTGAGGTAGAACAGATGGATGTGAAGACAACATTTCTTCACAGGGATCTGGAAGAGTAAATCTACATGAAGCAACCTGAAGGCTTTGTGGTGAAGGGTAAGAAAGAACTGGTATGCAAGTTAAAGAAGTCTTTGTATTGGTTAAAACAGTCACCAAGGATGTGGTATGAGAAATTTGATACATTTATACAGGGACTTGGCTTTACCAGAAGCAAAGCATATCACTATGTGTATTTTAAATTAATTTGTGACCATGTTATTTATCTGGTCTTGCATGTGGATGATATGTTGCTGGTTAGAAATGACAAAGAAATTATCTAGGATTTGAAGACCCAATTGTCTTCCAAATTTGACATGAAAGATCTTGGTGCTGAAAACTATATTTTGGGCATGGAAATTAAAAGAGATGAGACAAAGAGGAAGCTTTGGTTAAACTAGAGGAAGTATGTCGAGACAATATTGCAGAAGTTTAATATGCAGGATAGTAAACCGGTGAAGGTTCCTATTCCTGTAGGTGTAAAGTTATTTGTTGAACAGTGTTCCAAGACACAAGAAGAGGAAGAGGACATGTCCCGTGTTCCATATGCAAGTGCAGTTGGTAGCTTGATGTATGCGATGGTCTTTACTAGACCAGACATTACATATGCAGTGGCAGTATTGAGCGGGTTTATGTCAAAACTAGGGAAGGAGCACTGGATAACAGTGAAGCGGGTTTTCAGGTATTTGCGTGGCACTAGTGATTATGGTTTGTGCTACCAAGGAAGACCAGTATTGGACAGAGTGTTGGATATTCATGTCTTTCTTGATGCAGACTGGGATGGAGATCTGGATTAGATAAGATCTACAAGTGGGTATGTGTTTAACCTGTTTGGAGGTGCAGTCAGTTGGATGAGTAAGAAACAATCTGTAGTGGCACTATCAACTACAGAGGTAGAATACATGGCAGCCACTCATGCAAGCAAGGAAGCAGTTTGGTTGCAGATATTTTGTTCAACTATGGGGTTATTATAGGGAGTTATAAGGATAGACGGTGATAGCCAAAGTGCAATTTTCTTGGAAAAGAACCCTGCATATCATTCAAAGACAAAGCACATTGATGTTCAATATCACTTTAAGAGAGATACGATATAAGACAAAAAGGTGTTGCTGGTAAAGGTGGACACTTTGAAGAATACTGCACATGCATTGACAAAATCTATGAGATCTGAGAATTTCTCTTGGTGTAGAGAAATAGTGGGCATTGCAGGGCTGGATAAATGACTATGCTCTCTTGTGGCCCCCTGTGGAAAGAAAACAACAAGTGGGAGAATGTTGTGTTGTGTTATATTCTTTCCACGACTAGCCCACGTAGTTAACTAGGGGTTAGAAGGGGGGCAGAGCGCCCCCTTTCATTGTGTCAATTGCGTAGCGGGGGGGTCACAGGGGGTTTGAGGAGTGCAGGTAACCCCACTCTATGGGGATCCGATATTAGGTTGGGCGAACCTACCTATGGTTTTATGCATGATTTTTCGCACATGGTTTTGGATGCGATGATTTTTAGTCCATGGTTTTGTACGCGATGGTTTCCGGTCCATGGTATTGGATGCTCCGGCATGTATACATATGCATTGTAACATTGAAAGGAACATAATGAAAAATCAAGCTGGTAGTCTCGGTTTTGAGATCCAGGGGAAAATCTCTAAGTATATGTATTTTATGTGTTATGCTCTCACAATTTTTGTGTCTTTAGAATTCGTATGCATGTAATTTTTGTACGAGCTTAAGACCTACAATCACCACCATCATATTTCTCATAGTCGCAGAACCACTCTCTATGGGAAGTGAAGTGAAAAGATACACTTGAGTCAATCAACCATGCTTCATGATCTACATGTGTACTTGAAGTAGCCAAGTACACATCCCCACATTCATCTGAGGTGGCTTTTTCCTCTACAGAAAGAGCATCATCAGATCCCTTTCCTTTATCAGGAGCTTTAGATTTACACTCCCTTTTGTAGTGCCCTTCATTTCTGCATTTCCAGCACACCACCTTTATAGGTTTTCTTGGAGATTTAGATCTCCCACTCAATGACTTAATTTTGTTTCTGTTCTAGAACTGTCCTCGTACAGACAAGGCATCACCATTCTGGCTCTCCATATTTTTCCATCTCATTTCCTCCATCAGCAAGTATGAGAATATTTCATCAAACTGCAAGGCAGTTGTATTGCTACCTATTGCAATAACCAGAGTATCCCACGAATTTGGTAGGGAACACAACAAACTGATGCACTTATCTTCATCTGAAATTTTAATATCAACATATAATAACTGACTTACCATAGTATTAAATGCGTTCACATGCTCTGTCATCGAATCTCCATCTTTCATCCTCAGGTTATACAACTTTTTCTGTAGGGATAGTTTATTCACCAAAGACTTAGATTGGTACAAATTCCCTAACTTTTTCCACAAAGCCTTCGTCGTAGCTTCGCCTGATACATTCAACAATACTATATCTGAGACACATAATCGTATTGTGCTCTTTGCCCTCCGATCCAACTTCTTTAATTCTTCATTGGACACTCCTGTTGGTTTAGTACATGGATCTACCGCGATCCATTGATCTTTATCCACCAATAGATACTCCATCTTGAGTTACAACAACTCAAAACTTTGACCATTAAATTTCTTGATCTCTATCTTTCTGTTGGTTGCCATCTTCTTTCACCGCCAGAATCGATCTCGCAGATCTCCTAATGAACAAGGTCTACCACAGACCCAAGCGAAACCCCTCGGCAACAAAGGTGTCCCCTTGAAGCCAAAACAACTCTGATACCAAATGTAGGTTTTAACCCCATACAGAAATTACCTACATACGAATTCTAAAATACAGAAAATAAACAATGCGAGAGCATAACACATAAAACACATATACATAGAGATTTTCCCCTGGATCCCAAAACTGGGACTACCAACTTGATTTTTCATTATGTTCCTTTCAATGATACAATACATATTTATACATGCCGAAGCATCCAATACCATGGACCGAAAATCATCGCATCCATAACCATGGATCGAAAATCATCGTGTTCAAAACCATGGACCAAAAACTGTCGTGTTCAAAAGCATGTGCGAAAATCATGCACAAAACCATAGGTAGGTCCGCCCAACCTAACATAGGGTCCAAAACCAAAATTATCTGGGGCACTTCCCTGGACCCTATAGAGTGGGGTTACTTGCTTCCCTCAAACCACCTGTGAGCCTGCCCGCCCCCGGTACGCAATCGGTGCAACGAAGGAGGAGCTCTGTGCCCCTTCTAACTCCCTAGTTAACTACGTCGGCTAATCGCGGAAAGAATATAACACAACCCAACATAAATGACACCCAAAATGTACAAGGGTTGGGGGAAAATTGTAGTTGGGTGACCATGTCATATGTAGGAAAACTATACATAAGAAGTTAATCACATAACACAATCTCTTGATCGATCAATCATGAGATCATCTCTTGACCAAGTGGTGTGCATTTTATTTCAAGGTATAATATAAAATGCAATATAATGAATAAAATGGATGGGTATAGGTTTGGAATTTAAATTTTCTTTTCCCTTCTATTGAAAATTTGGTTATGGCCATTTGCCTTTTGCACCAATCGTTTAAGTTAAATGCAAGTTAATGAACATCAAAGTTTATTGATATATACAATTCTTTTTGTAACTATAAAAAAATGAGACAAAAAGTAATGATCATAAAACAACATTGATATTGCTAAATGACACCCAAAATGTATTTAGGTCAAAAGATAGTCCATCGATGTCAAAATTGGAGGAATACAAAACCATAATCGTCATCAAGTACTTGGTAAAAGTGGTTTCTTGTCTACAATCCCGTGTGATCCCTTTTTAACTCATTATTTTGTATGGAAATTTGTCGAGTGAAGTTGCCACAAATACCTCAGTCTTATTTAATTTAAATTCAACTAAATTCATAACCCTTAGCATTAAATTTTGTAAAAAAATATTAATTATGATTCTTAATATTCTAAAATAACATGTTAAAACATGTTAACCTCACCCCTCTTTTATTGAAAATTGTGCGAATTGGCGGGACATACCAGCAAAAAGAAATGAACAATGAAAAACGACTTCATAAAAAAGGATTTATTAATGAAATTTGGCTGAAAAGTAACATACTTTAGGTTCTCCTGCATGCAACTATTACTAGCAAAGAAAGATATCCGCAATAAGGAAAAGAACAATCACGCTTATGGAACAAAGTCTGAAAATGCTTAGATTTGGGATATTGGCGGTTGACTCCTTTGTTTGTCACTTGTAATTTAAGCAATTAAAAATATATATGAATAATTTAATATCTAAGTTTACACCTAGATTAACTTAAATATTTACAAATCAAATCTGCTGTTTCAAAATTGTTTTAAGGATCACTTCTGACATTGAAATTTTTTTGTTCCCCTCAAATTCGTTAAAAATATAAAAAATCTTTCCCCGCACATAAATTCCAAGACTATTCTAGGGTAGTTCGCAAGGAGAGATTTTCGTATTAATCTTAAGATCTCTCGTAATAAAAGATTTGGTTGGTTTTTTTAATTTAAAATTCCACTTAAAAATGAGTTTTGTATTTTTTTTTCAAATTACACTTTAACTTGGTTTTTTATTGGAGTTTTCGAAGCATTAGTTATGAAATTAATTATTTATTTTATTTGTGAAATTGGGATGAAAAATAGCCTCTTTTAGCATAAGTTTTTTTTAGTTTATTTTTTAAAAATAAAAAATTTCCAAAAATAAAGATAAAAGATTAATTATAATTATAAAGTAAAATCTTAACAAATTGTATAAATTTTTATTTATCAGTGTAAATTCATCTTAATCACAGATCTGGCAAGAGCCAAGAATAATTAAATCTCTTGAGTTAAAGATTCTTTTTAAAGTGCAAAATTTGTATAAAATGTTTTTACTTTGACAAATTTAATCTTTTATATATATATATATATATATATATATATATATATATATATAGATAGATAGATATAATTATAATTTTTCATTGTTTATGTTGCATTTTTGAATATATAAAATAGATCAAAATTTACTTGGGCATAAATTAATGAGACTACATAAAATGTTTTAACTATATAAAAAAATTAAAACAGATTCATATACTTTATTGATAGTTTTTCTTTGAACTTTGAACTACTTTATTTATAGTTGAGAGAGTATGAAATATTGTTTTTTTGGCCACTTATCCTTAGTATGGCCACTAAGAGTGAGATTATTGATGTTTTATAATACTTTTAATTAAACCAACCAAACCCCTATATATATTTTGTTATATATAAAGACACATATCAACTCCAAATTGAATATGAACATACACCTCTCTTATTACACTATAAAATAAACCTCTCCTCAATAAACTTATAATTTAATCAATAAAATTTTTATAACAAATTAAATAAAATCTATAATTAAAAAAAAATTATTTAAAAAATTACTCACCTCAATTACATTTAAAAAATTAAAAATAAATTAAAATTTAGAACAAGTAAAATAAAATCTCTAATTAAAAAAAAATCATTTAAAAAAATTACTCACCTCCATTACATTTAAAAATTTAAAAAAAGTTTGCGTAAGGTCAAATTCCAACCCTTTTAGTCTTATCTCAAAATGTGTAATGGTATATATTTTTGGTCTTTTATTGAGAACTCTAGTTGAGGTTTTCATTTTATTTTTGTAAGTTATAGTTTCACCTGATTCTAGATTTGAGTTATTGAGCACCAGCTAAACTCTTTACCCTATGGCTAGCCAACTCTAGATCCAGCGAGGAGGATGGCTACTTAAAATTCCCAAATAATCAAGTAATAAAGTGGAAATCGTCTTACATTGCTTTTATTAAACCTCTATCTGAACTATGAGGAGTGACAACGTCGTCGTCAAACGAGACGGTCCACACGCAGACAGAGAGGGCGACTTTTTTTAATGAAGCTGGGCAGCACGAAACTAACATGAAAACGTGAATATGTGGGTGAGGTTGTCATCCTGAAGAAATCTAACACAATCTCCTACGTACGACTATATGAATTTACAGGCACTGCTTAGGGGTTAAATTTGATGCTCGTTTATCTTTTTTATTTTTATTTTTTGCGTAGAATACAGTTGATTTTCTTTTTTTTTTGCGCGTAAAATACAGTTGATTCTAAATTAAACACGTCATTGTCAACTGGAAAATAATTGAGGAAAACGACGGGCATAGAAAAATATCAGAAATTTCATAAGTTTATATATATATATATATATAATATTATAGGTTTCAGTCCACAGCCCATGCATTTCATTTATGGTGCAACTGTGGTGTACACTTCACATTCACGAGGATGACCATGGATAGGTTAGAAATTTATTATAAAAAAAAGGTGTCATGTTACTAAATGGATTTACTTAAAAATAATTCAATTCAGGTTATAATATTGGTTTATAATTATTCATCTTTACTTTTTGGTCGGCAATGTTCCATCACCTATTAAAAAAATAAATTTTATTCATTTATTTAATAAGTTGGAATTTTAGGTTTTATTGGATGAACCCTAAAAATGATAAAGATGCTTTCACCACTCTTCACGGGCCCGAATGGCCTGCGAGATAATCACTGTTCACAGGTTCTGGGAGATAATCACTGTTCACATGTTTTGGGATCGATCCCGTCTACCACTGGTCATTGGTGATGAAAGAGTTCATGGAAACCGCCATGAAGCACCCTTTCGAGTCATTATCACAAAGTTGGCGTTGGATTAGGAATGGAGGCAGAGGAGGATGGTGTTGGATTAGGAATGGAGGCGGAGGTGAAGGTTGATGGCATCCTATTCTGAAGTGACCCTGCTGGGATAGAGACTGACAATAGTTTCGAGGAATTTTTTTTGTTTTGAAAAAAATCAAGGTGACAAATAGCCTTGACATTATGGGAGAAGCAACATGCTCTACACTATCTGTGATGGTGGGGAAATTGGGGATCCATTTTTTAATTTTGATTGTGCCTTTTACAGCCTGTGATTTAGATTCCGCGAGGGACCACCTCTAGGCTCTGCTCATTCACACATAATAAAAGCAGTGACCACATCGCACAGGCAGAAGCCACCCGCCTGGCGATCTGGCAAACCCGCAAGAACCCAAAGAAATCGAATTACTTGTAGTGTCAAGTCAAAGCACTTTCGATACCAACATATTTGGTGAGAAGATCTCTATTGTTCTGTTTCGTTCCATCCAATCTTGTCAACAAATATGGAGGGGGTGGCTGCTCAAAGTTATAAAGGCGGACAGGCCACTTCGTACCTTGGGTCTACTTTTTGAGTTTTGGAAGTCATATTTTTTTCTACGTTGATTTTTGAAATTTATGGTATCACTATAGACAAATTGAAATTACTTTCTTGAAATTCACAACACGTAAATACTAAACGGGTATTATATCGAAATTGAAATTAAAATTGAATTTTTTTTTTATAATATTTATTGAAACTTATAATACACAAATGCGAATTTATTACCTATACCAAAGAGTATATATCAAATGCTTCTAGTTAAATGTTTCTAGCATATATATCTAAATTTACTCAATCTTAAAAACAACTAAAATAAAGTTTAAATTTAAATCATTTCTTATTAATTATATAGGATTTCAATATGAATTTCTCCAATATTAAACATATTTAATAGAAAAACTGTAACTCATTTTTTTTTATCTGAAAAAAAAATAAAAATTAAAGTTATATTCTTTTCTCGTTGGAAATTTATATCCAATATTAAAAATTGGAAATTTATCTTAAACATTCAAATTATTAAATACAAAGAACTTTGAATCTTGGTCTTTTTATCTTTGTAAATTTGGACATCAGTGAATGTGCTATCACAATATTAATTCAAAAATTCATATATATATATATATATATAAAAAAGTGATTAAATGGAAATCAATGAGCTCTCGAATGATAATAATTCGATTGTAGATTTGAGTTTTTGAGGTTAAATTTGATGGTTCTCCTCCCCCGGGAGGTAATTTATTTATGATATATTTTTGTTGTTTATTTATTTTAACTTTCTTTATTTCAATTGTAACCCACAGTTCAATTCCTTTCAAAATATTTTTGGTTGTGTACAATTTGATAATAATATTTGAAAAATTTGTTTTGTAAGTTTAAAAATGTGTAATTAAAAATATAAAGCTTATTTTAAATTTCTTACAAAGTGAATATAGTAATAGTGATGTTGATTGAGTATAAGAGAAACTCACATAAAATTTTTGGGAATGTCATATTTCCTAGCATTGTGCTTTCTCCCTTCTTATCTTCAAATATGTTTACTTTTCTGAATTTATGAAATATTACTTTTAAACCTAAATCCCAAAAGAAATTTTTTTTATTAAATATTGTTTTGGTTAGACAATTTTGATTGCAAAGGTAATATGGAAAGTTATTTTTAATTTTTTCTTAAATCGTTTATATTTCTCTTTATGTTTAATTTAAAAGAAGAAAAGTTTCTCTTTTGATTTAAATATTTTTTTTACCATTTAGCTAAAATGTTTAAAATATTCTAAAATTTGTACCATACTCTGCTAGTCAAAATAAAATGGTGAGATTGGGTTGAGTTTCTAGCTTTGACGACTATTACTTAACAATCATGTTTTATGAATCTAGTACATTGAAGTTAAATTTATATATAACTAATCAATTTATTTTTATTATATAAATATTATATATCAAAAAATGTTAAAAAAAATAAAAAATGATGATTTTTTTTTGTTGATTATGGTTTAATAAGAAAAATATATTACGCAGGGCAAAAATATATATTAAAAATCATGTGGAGGGTAATTTAAAAATAAAATGGGACCCGTCAAATTTGACGCCAGGCACTGCTCATCCGAATATTTGCCGAAGGTGACGATGATGTAAGACGCTGGGAAGTCTGAACAATGAACGATTTGGTTGCCACCATCACCGTCCTGCATGTAGAAGTGTTGGCGTATCTGATCCTGATATGACTTTGTATTGGTTAATTTTTAACGTCATCGAGACTGAAATGAATTTTTACTATGTCAAATAAGCAATACAAGAATTTATGTTACATGAGAGTGACGTTTAATAGACTTGCATGTGCAATATGAGAGTACTACGATCTCTAATTTTTAATTCATAGTGGGCAATGAGAGTGCACATTTTTTTCCTGAATGTACAGACTAGGCCTTTGTATTCCTTTGGTCAGCGTTGGAATGTGCTAAACATCGTATTATCGACATTTTGTTCTAAATGACACGTGTATTACACGAATTTTTGTTCTAAATGACACGTATTTTTCGGTCGGTACGTGTGGTGGTTTACACCTGTCATACCTACGTATCACGTCAAGATTTCAGAGTTTGACAAACATGTCTCCACGGTAGATAATGGTTTCACCATATTTCTTGCATCCCTTTGTTTTAGCAGGACAGTGCATGTGCGCCTCTTCAATTTCATTTGCTTACACGACCGGACTAGGTATCAGAATCCCGTAGACTCGGCCTACCAATTTGACTTCTCTTCTTCTAATGGAATTATCTTAGAAGGTTTTGTGAGAGGCCTTTCCCAATTAAGTTGGTAAATTACTATGCGCCCTGTGCAGAGAGACGAGGGATAAAGTCCAATTTAGTGGCTCTCTCAAGGACCATTCCTTGTCATGAAATTTTGAGGTACTTGAGCTTGTTCTAACTTTTTGGTTCTTTATTTTTCGGAGATGTTGCAAAATTATAATCTTTGTGATATTATTCCTTTCCCTTTAACCTTTACGTGGAGGAATGGCAGGACTAGTGAAGAAGGTATTTTTAAGAGACTTGTTAGGTTTTTGGAGGAATGGTAGGACTAGTGAAGAAGGTATGGTTAAGAGACATGTTAGGTTTTTGAGGACTCGACAACTCGCTCATAAATTGGGAAGATTCTGATCATGGATTACTAAAGAAGAAATATTGGATCACTTCCTATTTTTTCTTGAATTGGACTTTGAGGATCACATAAATAAATACCCTTTTAAGTTAATTCATTCTTGGATGGAATTGGATTCCTTCAAGTCCCCTTTAAGTTCAATCATTCTTGGTTAGAATTGGATTCCTTCAAGTCCTTGGTGTCTCGTTTGGGGAAAAATTGTTATGCTTTTATCTGCTTCTCTAACATGGACTCTCTTGTTAGGAAACTAATGGAACTTAAGAAGGTGGTTATTGAATGGGAAAAGAAAAGAGAAGTTGAGCTAAAAGAAGAGTTTCTTTTCCTAAAGAAAGAATATGAACAAATTTCTCAATATTTTATTAGCTCTAATTTTTCAGCAGAGGTAAATCATAGGATGAGTTCCTTGGAATCCAAGAAGTTGCAAATTCTCATACGTGAAAAAGAGACATGGAGGATTATGTCAATGGAAGAAGAGACCCAAAGGCTCAAAAGCAAAGTGATTTGGATTAAGATGGGAGATAGAAATACTATTTTTTTCATAATTACGCTAATCACATAAGAAATATAAACTCCATTTGGGAACTAGATGTAGAGGATGGTAAGGCCGTTACAATCCAAAGAGATTTAGAAGCTAATGCTGCAAAACATTTTACTTCTCCGTTTAGGGTTCTAGGAGGAAATAATATTGTCCCTCAGTTACAACCCATCCATAAATACTCAGAATTATTCCACGTTGAGGATTTTGAAAGGATAGGGAGATATGTCCCTCTTGATGAAATTAAAGGGGTTCTAAAGCACTTTTCAAAATACAAAATTATAGGCCTAGATGGATGTACAATAGAGCTCTTTCTATCCTTTTTTGAGCTCATGTGGCCTAATCTTTGTAAAGCAGTGGATGAATCTACAAGGATTGGGAAAGTATAAAATGCCATGAATGCATGTTATTTACCTCTGATTTGAAAAATCTCAAAATTTATGACCCTTAATGGCTAAATTCCCATATCTTTGTGTAACCTAATGTATAAAATCATCACAAAAGTGATGTCAAATAAGATAAAAAAGAAGAAAAAAAAGAAAAGAAAAAAAAGCTAGCATAGATTATGTCTCTTAACCAATTTGGATTTCTGGAAGATAAGCAAATCCATGATGCAATTAGCATAGCACAAGAGGTCCTCCATTTTAGAAAATTAAAAGAAGTTTTGGTCCTCCAGATGGATCTCAATAAGACTTTCGATAAAGGGAACTAGACATTCCTCATATTTGTCTTGTCGCAGATTGGCTCAGGGTTAGAGGTCACAAGTTGGATCATGGGTTGTGTGAATTTTATTAATTTTTCAGTTTTGGTCAATGTGTCACCTTCAAGAAAATTTTCTAGCTCTAGAGGTCTTAGACAAGGGTTTATGCTCTCTCCCTTCATGTTCTTGCTAATTATGTAAGGTTCAAGCCTCCTTTTGCTGAAATAAAAATAAGAAGGATACATAAAAGGGATTAAAGTCTCTCTCAAACAATATATTACTCATCTACTCTTTGTGATGATGTATTGTTGATAGAATTTGGAACTATCTTGGAATGGAAAGTCTTCAATAGGGTGATAAACATATTCTATCAAGCCTCTAGAATGGAGATTAGTGTAAATAAATCTATTTTTTTACAGAATGGTGTAAGCTTATATATTGTATCTTCCAGAAAGTATTTTATGCCCTTTCAGGTGGATGACTTGGAAAAAGGTTTCAAGTATTTGGGTTTCTATCTTAAGCCAAGTAAATACCATAAAGAAGATTGAATGTGGCTGATTAGAAAATTCAAGAAGTGAATAAGGCTGTGGTGCTTTAACTAGCTTTCCCTAGGGGAAAGAATGATTTTAATGAAATGGGTACCAGATAACATTCCACTCTTGTGACTATATTTATCCTAGAATCCCAAATTAATTTTGAATAATTTAATACAAATGATGTTTAGTTTTTTGTGATTAGGTAAGAAAATAAAGGAGGGGATTCACCTTTCCAGGTAGGAATCATTATCCAAGCCAAAGAAACTCATAAGGTGGGGTTTAAAGAACTTGATTAGGTTTGTTAAGGAACTAACTCTGAAAAACATATGGAGAGGTCTTTTTAGTGAAGGAATTTGGAGCCAAGTAATAATGGAAAAGTATCTTAGAAATATGCCTATGGTGGATTGGCTTAGAAAAACTATGAATAAGTTGGTCTACAAGAGCTCCATTGTATGGAAGACCCTCATGGACTCCTTCCCTTTCCTCTTCACTTTCCTTGTCTGGAATGTTGGGGATAGTAATAAAGTGAGTCTTGGTAAGGATCCCTTTATTGGAGGAGCTTCTTATTATTAACTATCTTATGAATTGATAAATATCCTAAACTCAAAAGGTTATTTTATCCTAAACAATGTCAAAGGAATGGAATTCGCAGATTTCACAAATGGTTACTAGATGACTCCTGCTGACTTACGTTTGGTTGGCTATTTTGTTAGTGAATGGAATTCTTTCCTCAAAATAGTTATATATTAATGGTATCAACTTAAATAACTCTAATGATCTACTTGTATAGAGCTAGTATAATTATTCTAATAAGGTGAGAGAAAAATATGCATATGAAACCATTGTTAGCACTACAACGAAATAGGCAATTTGTGCCAGATTTAGCACCATATTTTAGTGCATTTTTTCTTAATTGGGATGAGTAGCCTGGCGCTAAATCTGGCTCTATTGTACAATTTTTAAAGCGTCCTTTTTTGCGCCAAATATTGCATCTTTTCTTACGCCAAATTTTTCATCAATTTTTGCATCATATTTTGCACGAAGATTTGCATTTGGTTTTACAATATGTTTTGCTTCTAGTTTTGTGCCATTTTTTGTATCATTTTTTGTAGAAATTTTGAATAATATGACACATATTCACAGAGATCATCCTAATTATACACTTATAAGCGGAACATGCATAATACATAACCTCCTCTATGTTGATCATCAATTTACAGAAGCAAAAACATTCACAGGCGTACATAGAAGCATCAATCACACATATCAACACAATATTTTCCTGGGGAAAGCATCTCGCTAAAAACCCCAACTATCTGTATATTATAGTGATTGAATCATGTAACAATACATAGTACAATACTCCTCACAAGTACTCAGTACTATCTCCACATGCTACACAGAATACAGCTCAGATCTGATCTCCAAATCTCCCCCGCTGCTTGCCTGCCTCCACAGCTCAATACCTGCTCAAGAATTGATGAGAATGGCTTACCAAACTCGTATTTGACCTGCAAATAATCACTCACACTCTGTTGGACGTGAGCACAGGCTACAATTCTTGATATTGGCCAATTCATTGGCATACTCAATCCCTTTGATTGTGCAAATCATCATGCACAACTATAGTCACAACTGATAGCAATCTGATCCTCTAACACCTGTCCCTGCTGAACTGAACATGCAATGACATGAAACTGAGTTAACTGATGTATTCTATAGTTGCATTATGAGTTAATAACTTGTGAATCAATTAATAACTAATTCACCCAACTCATCTCTAGTCTATTGATCAGTTAGACTAAATACAACTAGTTTAACAAGGCTAAACTGAACACAACTCCATCAACTGCACCTCCAGTCCACTAAACTCAACTCACTTCAGTTCTAACTAAAGTCCTGCATGAAAATATTAGTCATACCATAGGTAACCACGTATTTCCCTATGGGATCTGCATGTATCACATTCGTAGTTCATCCTGAAGTGCTCAAAGAGAATAAGATCAAGTTTATAGTCCAAATATTATTATGAGACAATAATATTTGACTTTTCTATATTTGATAGCCAGTCTAAAAATAGACTTTGATCACTTGCACTGTGATCACTCACACTGTGGTCACCCACACTGTGATCACCCACACTGTGATCATCCCTTCTGGGATCAAAAATAGAACTTGCGCCATAATTTTCCTGCGGGCCCACTTAGTGAAGGCGACTCCTTTCCACTAAGCTCCATCTTCTTGTTGCATTCTCAACAAGCATTTCTTGTTGCACACTTTTCAACACTCCCTCTCAACAAGAAAGGCTTCCTCTCAAACTTGATCCTGTAACTCTGGAATGTTCTCCATGCAACACATCTGGCCGGTCCACTTGCTCTGTCATCAAGGTCTCTGACTGCTATTGCCTCTGTCGACTAAAAACTTTGCATCTATGTGCTCTTTAGTATCTGACTGCTCTAGCCTCTGTCACTTTGATCTCTGACTGCATCCGTGATGCTACTGGTTCTATCTCCCAGCATTGCATCCGCACTGCACCTCCCAACTGACATCCTTGTTGGGCTCGAAACATCCTCTGATGCTGAAGCTCTACCTGCTGCTGACAAGTGCTCCCTCTCTGACATCTGCACTACTGAAACATCTCCATGCATCTCGCACCATTGCACACCTCTCTGTGCCACCTAGCACTGTGCAAAACACTTGTGCCTCTCGCATTGCTGCAGCCTGCTAGCCATGCGTTGTCCTAGGATTGCGTGCACTGTCGCTCTCTCTGTTGCTCCATCCGCATTTGTCTCTACCCAATTAGTCAGTTCCTGCTACTACACATTGGGGCTCCCGTAGCAAGGTCTCATCCAAGAGGTTGGGTACCTCAAGGATCTTGCCCTCCTCCTTGGGACGATCAATTCACATCACCCCAACTCCTACCTAGAGGTATGGCTGCATGCGATCCCTCAGCCCACCTAGCTTGAAGTTTCCCCCTATTGGAGGTCTCTGCATGAGTAGATGTCTCTACTCGATCTCCTCTCAGCTTCCCTTGTTGTGGCTGCTCCACAACCTCCTGAAGCTGCTGCACCAATCGTGGCTCCTCCACAATCGTCTGAGACTTCTTCTGGCTCTGTATGTTGAAAGGTAATGTATGCTCCCTCTCAACCACCAAGTCTCCATCAATTGCCTCACTGCTCAAGGTTTTGCATGCATCTTGAACCTCAAGAGCATACAGGTTCTTGACCCATGAACCAATCTCATGACAACGAAAACATCGCACTTTCGACTTGTCAACCTTCTTCCCATCATTGGAAGAACTGGATTCGGAAAGAGAAACCTTCTCCTTCCCCTTCCTCACCTTACTCGCTAAGGCATAGTTCTCCTCATCATGCATAGATGAAGAATTGTCTCTGGTGCTCCGTCTAATCTCCTCCTGCATCAAATCCGACCATAGTCGTTCCCAATTTGGCAGTTTCTCCCTTCCATTCAATGAGTCCTGGTAGCTATGCCAACTCTTAGGAAGGTCAAGGAGTGCTAGACTCACCATCCTCATCCGACAGTCACCCCCACACTTCCCAACTCATCCCGGCATTGGGTGAACTTCGTGAGATACTAGGGAATACTGTCTCCATTCTCACACTTAATGTTTCTGAGTTTTATCTCTTGCTTTGGAATTAAGTTCGAATTCCACCAGCTCAAAAACTCAACCACTTCCGATCTAGAATTCGTGAGAACAAAGTATTTCTTGTACAGAGATTGACTATCTGGGCATTCACCGGATATCTCACCTTCCAAAAGAAGGATGAATCCAGAGGCTACCTGGCTCGATTACAGACTCTGCCTGAAGAAATAAAATGTAAACACTTTCTGAATAATAGATCTGATGATCAATACATCACTAATATCATGTAGAACTTCTTCTACAAATCAGCTAGCTCTGATACCATGTAGAAATTTTGAATAATATGACACATATTCACAGAGATTATCCTGATTATACACTTATAAGTGGAACATGCATAATACATAACCTCCTCTATGTTGATCATCAATTTACAGAAGCAGAAACATTCACAGGCGTACATAGAAGCATCAATCACACATATCAACACAATATTTTCTCGGGGAAAGCATCTCGCTAAAAACCCCAACTATCTGTATATTATAGTGATTGAATCATGTAACAATACATAGTAGAATACTCCTCACAAGTACTCAGTACTATCTCCACATGCTACACAGTATACAGCTCAGATCTGATCTCCAAATCTCCCCCGCTGCTTGCCTGCCTCCACAGCTCAATACCTGCTCAAGAATTGATGAGAATGGCTTACCAAACTCGTATTTGACCTGCAAATAATCTCTCACACTCTATTGGACGTGAGCACAGGCTACAATTCTTGATATTGGCCAATTCATTGGCATACTCAATCCCTCTGATTGTGCAAATCATCATGCACAACTATAGTCACAACTGATAGCAATCTGATCCTCTAACACCTATCCGTGCTGAACTGAACATGCATTGACATGCAACTGAGTTAACTGATGTATTCTATAGTTGCATTATGAGTTAATAACTTGTGAATTAATTAATAACTAATTCACCCAACTCATCTCTAGTCTATTGATCAGTTAGACTAAATACAACTAACAAGGCTAAACTGAACACAACTCCATCAACTGCACCTCCGGTCCACTAAACTCAACTCACTTGAGTTCAAACTGAAGTCTTGCATGAAAATATTAGTCATACCATAGGTAACCACGTATTTCCCTCTGGGATCTGCATGTACCGCATTTGTAGCTCATCCTGAAGTGCTCCAAGAGAATAAGATCAAGTTTATGGTCCAAATATTATTATGAGACAATAATATTTGACTTTTCTATTTTTTACAGCCAGTCTAAAAATAGACTTTGATCACTCACACTGTGATCACTCACACTGTGGTCACCCACACTGTGATCACCCACACTGTGATCATCCCTTCTGGGATCAAAAATAGAACTTGCGTTATAATTTGCTTGCAGGCCCACTTAGTGAAGGCGACTCCTTTCCACTAAGCTCAATCATCTTGTTGCATTCTCAACAAGCATTTTTTGTTGCACACTTTTCAACATTTTTTGCTTCATGTTTTGTGCCATTCTTTGCTTCTAGTTTTGTGTCGTAATTTGTGTCGAGTTTTACACCATCTTTTGCATTTGATTTAGTTCCTTTTTGCATTCAATTTGTGCCAGTTTTTGCAACTAGTCTTATGCCATTTTTTGCTTCTAATTTTGTACTTATTTTTACATCTATTTTTGCGTCAGTTTTTCTGCATTTTTTTACACCATTTTTTTCATTCAATTTTGCACCATATGTTGAATTTGATTTAGTGCCAAATTTTGCATCGATTTTTGCACCATCTTTTGCATCCACTTTTTCGTTTTACTTGTCTCCCTTTCTTGCATCCTATTTTGCATCATTTGTTTCATCCAATTTAGCATCATTTTTAACACCATTTCTTTCATCCAATTTTGCATCCTTTTCAGGATCTAAATTTGCATCCTATGTTGAACCATGTGTTACGTCCACCTTTTCATCCCATTTTGTGTCTAATGTTACATTCAATTTTGAGCCATTTTTTTGTCTACTTTTGCATTTGTTTTTGAACCAAGTTTTGAAACATTTGTTGCACTTCGTTTTGCATCCAATTTGCATCCAAATTTGAGCCATTTTTATGCCCATTTTGCACTATTTTTTTTTTACTTTTGTGTCCAATTTTGCACCATTTTTTATGTCAAATTTTGCATCCTTTTTGGTGTCTAATTTTGCATCATTTTTGGCATACAAATTTGCATCCTTTTTCTGTCACATTTTGTGTCCACATTTTCATCTCATTTTGTACCTAGATTTTAGTTTGAATTTTCATCTAGTTATGCATCATTTTTGGCATCCTCAGTTTCACCCTTTTTTAGTACCATTTTACATCTTGTTTTTTGTCCTTTCCTACATCCTTTTTTCACCCAAATTTTCATCCTAATTTTACACCATTCTTTGCATCCTCATTTTGGTGTCCATTTTTGCATCCTTGTTTGCACCCAATTTGGTATCCTTTTGTATGCCCTATTTGGTTCCATTCTTTGTGTCTAGTGTTACACCCTTTTTTAATTCTACTTTAAAACCCTTTTTGTGTCATTGTTTGCATCTTGTTTTGATGGCTAGTTTAACATCCAATTCTACTCCCAATTTTGTGTCCATTGTTACATCCACTTTTGGCTTCTTGTTTAGAGTTTTACTTATATTTTCATTTATGACCCCCTTTATGGGTTCATTTTACTAATTTCAATTACATAGTGAAATATATTACAATTTCTAAGTATCATTTTGCTATAGGATTTAATGCACGGTTAAATGAACATAAAACCCTCTCAGTTTATACCAGAAACCTAGGACAAATTGATTAAGAGAATGGTTGTTCTAAGGCTCAGGATTCTTAGTAGATCAAGATGTAGAGTATAGATTAAGAAAAATAAAAGGAATTCCTATGACTCCTCGCATGCAGGTCTTGTTGGAGATTTTAGTGTAGCTGGGAAGTGCTCCTATCTAGCTCCAAAGCTTGGTCCTACACATAATAGAGAGAAGAAAACAACCTTCACATCATAATATCTTGATAATCAAAACTATCATAAACATATAAATATTACTAAATAAATAAATATAAACCAAAATCCCATACATTCATTAGTTAAATAGAATAAGTAAAGAATGAATAGTAGCATATGGAAGGAAGAACAACCGATCTATATTAATAAAGGAGTTGGAGGAAAGTTACAACCATCAGATGCAGTTGTAGCAACACCTCCCCCAACTCCTAGCTCCAAAACTCTCCCTCTCAAGATAGATCTCAGCAGCATGACAATACAATAATTCCCATCCTTTTCTCAATGGCCAAGCCTCCAATATATAGGAAAGTGAAGGCTATGAAGATTTCCCAAATTCCTCATTAGTTCAATTTGGGCAAAATATTTTGGGTGAATAATGTTTCCTCATATAAAAATGGCATTTTCCACTTTTTAGATGCTTTTGTGCTTAGGAAAAATATTCTCCATGTTTTATGGCTCTTTCTTGCTTTTGTATGCTTTTTTGTTTTAGGAAAAAGATAAAGATGAGGATAAAGAGATCACATTCCACCATATGAGTTTCTGAATGTGAACAAGAGTGTCAAATTCTAGTTAACTCAAGCTTTTTTCCTAGTGAGAATTTTGGTAAGAAAAGTTAGATGAAGGGGACAACTTGTTATAGACTAGGATAATGTGGTCCTCATGGTACATAACTTGTATTATAACCTTATATAGTTTAGGAGAAAGGGGTATTTCAACCAACAACATAGTATTCTCGTCCAAGATGATGAGGAGGTATTTTCATGTATAACACATTTAAGAAGATATCAAAATTCAAATTGATAACTTAATTTTTGTAAACAAATTTAAGGGTAATTGACAACATTCATAAAAAAATATAGCGGTATCCTCATATATAACAATTCTCCATCAAAAAATCATTGGTAATTTTCAATATACATATATGACTACTAAATCAACACTTATTGCAGATATCATTATTCCAAGGTAAGTTCACAACATTACATCCAAAAATAATATTATCATCATACATAATGATTTTCCTTCAAAAAGCATTAACAGTTTTCAACACATATATAAAGTAACATGATAATACTAATAATATCCTCATCATCTTTAATAAGATCAACTAAGATTCAAATGTGCGATTATCAGATCAAAATGTTTTGTGAACACCATTATTCTAAGATAAATTCAAATCCATCAATAGATAGTAATATCATCATGCATAATAATTCTCCATCAAAATAATGTTGATAATTTTCAATATATACATAAAATAACAAGATAAAAATGATAATATCATCATCATACTTAATCAAATAAACTAAAAGTCAATGTATGATTACCAAATAAAAATGTTTCATAGATATCATTATGCTAAGGTAAATTCACAACATCCATATAAAAATAGGAATCTCATCATACATAATAATTCTTCATAACAAAAATGTAAACAATTTTCAACATATTCATAAGTTAACAAGATAGTACTAATAGTCTCATCATAATTATTCGAATCAACTAAAATTCAAATGTATGATTACCATATTAAGACATCCCAACTAAATATCAAAAATAATGCATGCCTTGCTAGCACCACTAAAATCATAGTCAAGATCATCCTCATGATTATTTCCATGATCATCATCCTGACCATCCTGATAATATAATCCACATAATCATCACCAACACCATCGCCATACTTATCATCATCGTCTCTGATAGATGATGTAATCTAAACATAGTTTGTATCATCATCTTCATGGTCATTACCTGTAGCGTTCTGGAAAAAAAATCAATATTACATGTTAGTACTAATTCTATAGCACAATGCATATTTTTATTACAATGCTAACCATAAAATGAGGTAGGACATAATAAAATTTAATATTACTAAAAAATAAAATGAAAATATGGTCCAAGATATATTGGAGATCCAAGTACGATTACACTTGTAATTCAAATTATGTAGTAGAATCATTTTTTTAATGCATTTGAAGTAGGTACCCATTTGTTCTTTGTATTTATTGTGAATGTTTCTTATGATGTCCATGCACGATTGGTAAATTAAGATTTACTGGAAACTTTATTTCAAATTACAATTGTAATTCAGATTAGAAATAGAAGAAATTTTAACAAAAAAAAAATGTCACATGAAAAAGTAAATTGTTTTTAATGAAAAATAAGTCGCATACAATATGAATGTCACATGAAATATTGAGTTGTTTTTAATGCATGTACTTTTATCTATGATAAAATGGATCCTAATGTTCGTTCAAGAACAAATGCTCACAAATAATTACTTCATTTTATCCATTATCATACTTAATCCATTATACCTACTAACGACAATGATTCCATTCAAATTGCTTTGAAATCCCTAAATATAATGTAAAAGAGAAAACTCCACAACCACGACCATGACTGCAACCCCATCCCTTGCCTCGGCCACCATAAGAGACAATGAACTTAGATTTATGACCATGATAGCAACCCCTCCCTTACCTCGTTTCCACCATCGGAGGCATTGGACTTGGAATTAAGAGTACTCATGTTTTTTTTGCTTTAACTAATCTCCAAGGAATCAAAACTTGATCAATATATCAAGGACTCCACCAAGGAATCGATATATCATAGGTGAAGCTCAATAGTTTTTTCCAAAAGAGTGTGAAATAACACTTATCTATGTTTTATGAAATAACTCAAGTGAGTGGAATGAATGGTGGGAAACACTTACCACGGAAAGGAAGATTTTTGGTCAGTCTTTATTTCTATTATTATTTTTTGCTTAGAATGGAGGGAAGTTTTAAAAAAAAATCTAAAAATTATTTTAAATTACAAATAATTATTTGCTTATGTTTTAGTTTTTTTAATATATATTTAGTTTTAGTATTTTTTTATTTTCTAAAAAATATTTTTAGTTTTTGGTATTTTTTTTATAACAAAAGTGATATTTCTTTTTTATAAAAATGGATTTTAAACATCTATTCACACTAAATTTGTGATTTTATGATAGAAGTTTAAATTATATATAAAAAAATAACTTAATTCCATGTGTTGTGTTATTGAGATGGGTATTATACATCTCTTCCTTGCTAAGTTATAGAATGTGCTTGGGTTTTCTTCATGCAATAAAATTAATTATGCTCTTCATTATATCTTGAGATGTTCAACTTGCACCTAATAAAAACAATAAAGTTAAAATAGGTTTTCCTTTGTCCTTCGTAGATTTTTGTCCCCATTAATCTTGCTCTTAATAGATTAATTGTCTTATGGTGGCCTTGAGTGGTCACTCCCATTAGTTGCATGCTTTTTAGTTTTCTGTTAGTGACATTTCTTAGGATTGATAACATGTTATTTAATCTATGAAAATGTGTTATTGTCAATATTATTGTTAAATATTAATATTAAGTATGTTGGTTTTGAGCATGGTTTAGCAAAAAATTCCCAAAAGGTTTATAGATTGTATTTTATAATGTAATGATTCATTGCTTGATGAAATTGTTTTGGATATATTTTTTTAATGATTCATTGATTGATGAAATTGTTTTTTTCCAGGGGAAAAAACGGTAACCTTTTATTTAAAAAATGAAAAGTTACACTAGCAGATGCATTGAAGCATTTCCATAATCTGCCCATTTGGGCTCGAGTGATTTCGCACCCCACGCAACGTTAAAAAGCTAACGTGCATAAAGAAGAAGAAGAAAGGAAAAGAGAGAAGAAAGGAGAAAGAGGCAAAAAACTGGTTTCCGGCGGTGAGTAAAAGCTCACACTTCAAGTTTTTCTCCCCTTTTTCTTTTCGACCTTGTGCCACTCTCCTTGAGTGGGCTCGATCGAAGCTATGACTAACTGTGTTTTTGCTTTCTGTGAGGCTGTTTCCTTGTCTGAGTCTGAAGTATCTGAGTGGTGATGCCGTTTGATCCCTCCCATGCTTTGATCCTCGCTTGCCTTCTCTGCCTGATTTGGGTGGAGCTGTGAAGTCTTGTTATCTGATGTAGTTTCCTTCTGAGTCTCCATTTCTTGGGATACCTCTGCATTCTCTGCGGGGGTGTCTTCCTCTTCTGCTTCTGATTCTTCATCATCTGAGTTAGGGGGGGGAAATTGCCATCCTTTCCTCTGCTTCCCTTTCTGCTTCTTTTTACTGTTTGCTTTCTTGGCTTCTGGACATGTGCTTTGCAGGTGTCCTGTCTGCCTGCAGAGCCTGCATCTGAAAGCAGTATTTTCATAGTCTAGTGCTTGCAGCCAATTTTGTTGTTTGTAGATCAGCCTTATGTTGTCTGGCAGCCCTTTGCTTAGATCTACTTCCACACAAATGCGTGCAAAAGTGTATACCCTTTCATCAATCCTCTCCAGATCTGTTTTGATATATTTCCCTATGCTGTTCCCAATTCCTTCCAGAACTCGTTCACTCCAAAAGTGAAGGGGAAGGTTATATAGACGGACCCAAACCGGCACTTTGGATATAGTCATGTTGTTTGGATCAAAATCTGGGAACCATGGGGTCATGAATAGCCCCGATGTTCCCCAGAACCAAGGCCCATCTCTAATGATTGTATCTCTGACTTCCGAGGATGCAAATCTAACTATAAAAAACCCCTTGGAGCATAAATGTATATCACATTCCATGGTCCAAGTGGTGAAAATCCAATGAAATAGATCCATTGGTTTTGGCCAGAAACTGTTAAAACGACAGATTAGGGCCTGCGTTTCATAGGACTTAACGAAATCATCAAGCCCTGTAGAATCAAAGTTAAGGGTTGGGGTTTGCCCTAACTGATCTACTATGTATGGCCTAGGTGTATATCTGCCTTGATCTGGAGAGGACCCTGAATCTTTGTTACCCTGAAGAATGTTTTTGTAGGAGGAGCCTCCCTTGGGTTGTTGCTGAGGTGCTGTCTTTTTCCCCTTGTCCCCTCCTGAGGAGCTTTGCTGTCCCTGAGACAGAGCCCCTCCTCTCAGCCTGAGGTTTAAAACAATGGTTGTTTCTGGACCAATCTCATAGCTTTCCAGGGTTCTGTTATCCTGGAGGGACCACCTACCACTGACTAGATGTTGGATCTGAACAGGACATCCCGTCAATGCCCGAATTTGCTGTTTCAGCTGCATGATGGTGCTTTCTGCATGAACCCACACTAAACAAGATTTCCCCTCTGGGGTTTTAATGAAAATCTGAAAACGTGTTATTATTACCTGTGGCTTGGGTTTCGTCTGGGTTCCTGATCCGCCTAAGCCAATGTCGCTGCTGATCCGCATGTGCTCTGACTGTGAACAATCTTCCAGATATGACCTCTTAGTGGGTCGTTCTTCCATTTGCATGTCGATGTCTGCAAACCCTCTGCTCGATCTATGCATATTGCCACCTATCTGCTGCCTGGGTTCTAGCTGTTCTCGAATATTGGTCAGATCAAATAGATCCGGCCCAGATCTGTACTGTTTGAGCCAATCCGTTGAGAGAGGGGGCAGATCTGCATCATGCAGTCCCCCTTCTTTGATTGCAGCGATCGAAACAGTTGGAGAACCTGTAGATCCCAACCCGTCCACGTTCTGGGCCTTTACATTTTCTTTAACCTGCCTGAGATCGTAACTTTCGACGGAGGCTTCGTCCGGGAGGCTTTGAGGGAGTGCGAGGGAATAGCTTTCGCCGGATTCCGACCTGAGAAAGATTTGCTGGTCGTCGACGAGAGAATAACTGTAATGGCATGAGAGATCATACGGCACGGGGAGGGTTGCATGCCAGAAAAGAAACTCCGCAGCCTGAATCCAGGGCGTTATTTGCTGTCCCTGCTTCATTTCCCACGCTCCCAGCACATGATCCGACCCGCAGACCATCAAATTCTGGCCCCATTGCGTGAAGTATCGAAATCTGAAGCTCGAAAATACCTTGCGAATGCGAGTGAACGGCGAGGGTTCGAATCCGTTGCTTGCCATCGGTAAAGGTCCGCTCTCGCTTCGCCCAGCACTCCCCGGAGTCGGTTTTTCTCAACCTTTCCGCAAAACCCACTTGATTGATGAAATTGTTATGGATAATTTTTGTATTATATTAACTTGTATGTGATAAATTCAAAAGTCACCTCTTTTTGATATTTTCATTGGTCAATTTCCCTTAAGGCCATCAATTTCACTATTCGGTCCCAGGTTAAGAAATTATAGGAGTCATGAAGTGGCATTGTCCAAGCACTTAAATATTGAAACATTTTTTTTTAGTCACAATATACTTCCTTTATGTGTAAATTCTCCATGAAAATAGCCTCATGGAACATGAGGGGCCTCAATAGTAAAGGAAAACAAAGACTCCTAAAAGAAAAATGGTACGCAAAGCACCCATCAATAATGTTGATATAATAAAAAAAATATTAAGTGACGTTTTACCTCATATAATTAGCAAATGGGGGAGGAATTTCCAAGTAGTAGTGATTGATTCTTAGAGTTACTTGGGTGGAATGATATTATTTGGAATGATCATGACATCAAGGTTACAAATATGTTTAACTCTTTTCGCATTATGACAATACAATTTTAGTTAATTGACATCAAGGACTGCTACCATGTATCCAATATCTATGACTCCAATATCACAAATGGAAAAACTCTATTTTTAATTCTATTTCCAACACAAGTAATTTATAGTCCCCATCTCCATGGATTATTAGGAGTGACTTCAATATTATCAAGTGTCTCGAGGAAAAGAAAGGATGAATTACAATGTTTACCAAGAGATTTTGTAAGTTATACCATCAAATCCCTAAACTAGTCTCCATTAAATTTCTCAAGCAATAAGTCTCCAACCCACATATGTCGATCAATGAGATGTAATACATGTGTGTGTGGTGACTAACTTAATACATTTTTCAAATAACTCCACAAACTTAAGTATTTCACTCTGTCACATAAATTGACTGTAGTGTGACATAAGTAAACCAAGAGTAGACATGAAACCCTTAGGCAACAAACATTCCCTAGATCCTCAATTAGGTGCTTAAATGATGAAGTGAAAATGGAAGGGTAAAATAGGACTTCATGATTTAACCATGACAAACATGTGATCAAGTGCAACTAGGAGTGTATATATTCATATGTTTTCCAAAGAGGGAGTTAATACATTCGTTACCATTCATTGGGCCTTATTTTATTTCTTGTGCTTTTTCTTATATAAATGACTTAGGGAATAAGGTTTTCATAAGTTTGGCACAACTCATAGATATAACATTTACATGAATTTTCACTTCAACCTTATAGTTTAGACTTAGATAAATCATTATAGTGTATCTTTAATAATTTTTGCTTTCACTTTTTTATTTTCTTTCATCACAAATGACAAAAGGGGAAATATTTTTCCACAAATATATGAATTCTTAATCATAAAGGTGTCATGGGATGAAAAAAATTAATCATGTTATTCTCTATGAAAATGATGGGTATTCTTGAGAAAAGGTTATGCTTGTGGATGTCTCCTCCCTGGTTGAGAGGGAGTGATGGTGGACACCATATTATCCATGTGTCATGTACTATGGCTAGGACTAACAATTGTAAGCCTAGTAAAGACACCAGTAGGGAGAATGGTGGATTGGATAAACATCTGGGACCAACATTATTTGAGAATTTGTACTTTGACTAGGACTAACTGCTATAAGTCAAGTACATTAATCCAAGATAAGAATAGTCATGAGGATCGACATTTCCTGGTGTCAAATTTTATCACAATGGATTAGGAAATGATCAGGCAAGGACATACTTGATGAACATCCTAGTGGGTAAGTGCCTAAAGAGGCATTAGTGTCCAAATTTATGCCTCCCAACATTCTGCTCTAATATAATGGAGATATAGAACTTGTTAGTCAAGGCCTTGCTATTTTGACAATGTTGGCTATGATGATGTAAATCATCATTGATGCTTATCAATCCAGATCTCTTATTATATGAATATTTCAACTTGAGAATACTTTTTTGTCTCATTATGAGTACCTCCATATTTTAGAGGGAGTGTCATCATCTTCATTATCGTCATCATCACCGCCATCATCGTCATCATTGCATTATTGTCATAATCACCATTCATGTTGTCATCATCATCATCATCATGATTATGGACATTGTTGTCATTTGTTCATAATTATAGGTGTTGTAAGAAATATCATAAACCCAAAAATTCTTACGAGTGCTTGAAAAGGGTTTTTAGGACACATGATATATGCAAGAGAAATAACAACTTATTTTTTAGAGATGATCGATGATCATCATCATCATTACCATTATCATCATCATTATAATTTTCATCATCCCCATCATCATAATTAATGTAATTTCAATCATCATTGTTATCATCTTCATCATGAACATCATAATCATCATTCATTCCATTATTGTTTTTGATGATGACCAAGACAAAAATAATGATAATGATGATCAGATGACGATGAATTGGAAGATGACATCAAAGATAATGATTATGATTATGACGATGACAACATTTAAAAATTAGGAAGATTGGCCAAGATAATTAGCATTGTCATCACCATTTTCATTGTAACCCCCATAGTCTTTAGCATCATTGTCATTATCATAATAATTAGAATTCATGTCATTGTCATCATCTTCATTATCATCATCATCATAATTATTGACATCGTCATTAGTTGTTCTTAATTGTCAATGTCATAAGAAATATCGTCAACGCAAAAAATATGATGAGCGTTGGAAAAGGGATGCAAAATTGAACAAAAAAAATGGGGGCGACAATAGACATAAAATTGGATGAAGAGAGAACACAACATAAGTATATGAAAAACAAGACAGAAAAATTGACAAAAAAGTGGATGAAAAAGTAGATGCAATAGCTGATGCAAACTTGAACACAGAATAGGATGCAAGCATGGATGAAAAAGTAGAAGAAAACATGGGTGCAATAGTAGGCATAAAACTTAGCATGAATTGTGGTGAAACAAATGTGCATACAACAACGAATGCAAAAAAGGACACAAAATTGGATGCAAAAAAGAGTCAAACTTGGATGCAAAAACAGACATAAACATGGACCAAACATGCCTGCAATAGTGGATACAAAGTTAGATGCAAAATTGGAGGCATTAGAAGTGGATGTAAAAGTAGATGCAAAATGGGATGCAAAAAACATAAACAATATTTGATGCAAACTTGGACACAAAAGATGATGCAAATGTGGATGCAAAAGTGGAAGAAAATGTGGGTTTCAATGATAGGCACAAGATATGGCAGAAATTGTGTTGGGTCCCTATAATACTAGTCATTACCCCATTACTATTGTAGTTATACCCCCTTTTTATATTGTTGTGCCCCTATTACCCCCATATTGTTATTTCTGTGCCCCATAGAATCGCTCTATTGTTATTTTTGTGGCTTTATATTATTATTGTTAGGTCGGCTGGATTATATTGTGACTCCTTAGACTCCTATATATAGAAAGGAGGTTTTGTCATTTGTATCATCCAAGAATTGTTCATTTATGTAATGTAAAGGAGGTTGCCCCCTCGAAGAGGCTGAATTCTAAGGCGTGGATCTCTCTTTTCTATCTTTTTGTGAGCTGGTTTCATAACATTTGGTATCAGAGCTTTGGATTCTAGGGTTTCGCTGCTCCAAACAGGTCATCGTGGAATTTTCGCTATAACATTTTTTCTGTGATGTTTCAGAAGTCGCAAAAAAAAACCCATTTGAGAAGAAATCGCGCTGAACCTTGGGTCCGAATTTCAGAGCTTTTCGCGCGATATTTGCGGAGATATGATCTGAGGAAGTTGGTCTTTTTGCAGACTCCTGAATTACATTCAAAACAGGTGACCTGGGGAAAATCGTCATAACCTTCTCTCTGGGGATCAGATTGAAATTTCGTAAGAAGGTACAGAAAGAGGACGGACTGTAGTTTCTTGTATGTGTGTTTCAGATTCAAAGGTTGAAACAGTGACTCGTGGCACATCGTACAAGTTCGCTCTACTGAACCAGTCTAAAAGCAAGTCACTGTGGGAGATTTCACATAACTCTTCCTTGGAGAATCCAATTTGGCTCAGACTTGTGGCATTGGAAAGAGGATGCAGAAGGCTACTACAGGTAGAAATTTTAGAATTGGATGATCCGAAATTACAGAGATACATCAGATTCAATATCAGACTTCTATAAAGTGAAAAAAGGTGTGTAGTTTTTTTTAAAATTTTTGTGTAAGCTTGGTTTAACGGAATTCAAAGGGCATAGTAAAGCATTATTATCGGTAACTGATGCCCCGAGGAAAGAAAATGCAAACACCTAGTAAGGAACCTGAAAGCTCTAGCATGACTCATGAAGAAGAGGAAGAAATGCTACATGATATATCAAAATTACAAGAACAAGTGCAACAAATGTCACGCTCACAAAAGCTAACAGAAGCTAAGGTAAATGGCGTGGAATCTAAGATAAAGGGCATGGAAGCTAAGATGGAGGATTCGATGGCAAATTTGAAGATAGATTTGAAGACAGACATGGAAGAATTGAAGAAGTTGCTACAAGAAAGGGTCACTAATGGTGAAAAGGTAGTAAAGGAAACTCATGATGAGAACAAAAGAAATGTTAATCATGATTCCATAGACTCTAATGTTGGATCGAAGACTCACCATGTTCCAAAAATCGATATGAGGAAGTTTGATGGCAAGGATCCCGCCACATGGATATTACAGATGGAGCAATTCTTCGATCTCAATAATGTGCAAAACACACAAAAGGTACGTATGGCAACTTTATATTTGGAACCAAATCAGTTTGTATGGTATCAATGGCTTTGTTCTCGTAAACAATTTATCACTTGGGCAATTTTTACGGAAGAATTGATAGCACATTATGAGGATACAAAAAGCAACACTTTTTTTAGCCAATTGATAAGTCTCAAACAAAAGGGTTCAATAATGGAGCACATTGAGGAGTTCCAAAAATTGAACATAAGGGTAAAAGATATTCCAGAGGAGCATAGGATTGATGTGTTCATAGGGTCTTTAAAGGATAATATCCAACATGATGTGCGCCTTTGGGAACCTGATTCATTAGAGAAGGCATTCAGGTTAGCAAGAAAAATGGAAAGCAAAATTATGGCAACTAGGAAGCATACCATTCACAACTATAAAGACGGAAGTGTTGTTGCCCATAGTCTTCCACAACCTACAAGGTTGACACCACAACAATTGGAAGAAAAAAGAGCAAAAGGGCTTTGTTACAATTGTGATAGCAAATACACAAAAGGTCATAAGTGTGCTGAGAAGAAATTATTCTACATAGATTGTGAAGAGGAAGAAGAAAAGGAGCAAGAAAGGTCAAAAGAAGAGGATATATTCCAGGAACAAAGCCTAGATGAAGAACAAATAAATCCGACCATATCTTGTAATGCATTGGCGGGAATTACCACTCCTCAAACCATCAAGATAGAAGGACAAATCAAGAAGAAAAAGGTAATAGTGTTGATTGATTCAGGAAGCACCCACAATTTTATTCATTGTAGGGTAGCAAAAGAATTGAATTGCTTCCTATATCCAGCACCAGAGTGTCAAGTGATGATTGCAAATGGAGGAACAATAAATTGTTCTGGAAAGTGCCATAATATCAAGCTATCCATGGGAGAATATGTATTGACTAGCCCAATGCTTTCCATTCCAATGGGAGGTGCTGATGTTGTACTAGGAGTCCAATGGCTACAATCCTTGGGTACAATAGCTTTTAATTTTCAAGAACTTTTCATGAAATTTTCTGTGGAAGGAAAGGAAGTTGAATTAAGGGGTATTGCAGGGAAACCAGGAAAGATAATCAGCTCTAATGGCATGACAAAGCTTCTAAAAAAGGAGCAAAGAGGTGTAATTGCACAATTATGTTCGCTAGATGTTTCCACATTGGAATCATCTATTTCTCCAGATCTCCAAAAAGTCTTGGACAATCATTCCAAGGTATTTGAGACTCCCAAAGGTCTCCCACCTATGCGTGATCATGATCATGCTATTCATCTGATTCCAGGAAGTGTTCCTCCAAACATCAGGCCGTACAGATATCCCTATGTCCAAAAAAGTGAAATTGAACGTATGGTTGCAGAAATGCTAGAGGCTGGTATAATTCAACCGAGTCAAAGTTCTTTCTCAGCTCCAGTAGTATTGGTGCACAAGAAGGATGGATCATGGCGCATGTGTCCAGATTATAGGGAGCTCAACAAGCTCACTATTAAAGATAAGTTCCCCATTCCTGTTATTGATGAATTACTGGATGAATTGCATGGATCAATTTACTTCACCAAGTTGGATCTTCGTTCGGGATATCATCAAATCAGAATGAAGATTGAAGACATTCCAAAAACGGCATTTAGAACTCATGAGGGTCATTATGAATTTTTGGTCATGCCTTTTGGCCTTACCAATGCACCTTCAACATTTCAAGGTTTGATGAATTCAATTTTCAAACCATTCCTTAGAAAATTTGTGTTAGTATTTTTTGATGATATACTAATCTACAGCAAGTCTTGGAAGGATCATGTTGAACATGTTGACAGGGTGCTACAACTATTGGAGGAGAAACAATTATATGCAAAAAGATCCAAATGTTTCTTTGGAGTCCAGGAGGTGGAATATTTGGGTCATATTGTATCTCATGAAGGAGTTAAGGTAGACCCTAGCAAAATTAAAGCCATTAAGGAATGGAAAATCCCCACATCCATAAAGCATCTGCGAGGATTTCTTGGGTTGACAGGGTATTATCGCAAGTTTGTTAAGAATTATGGGAGAATAGCAGCACCTCTAACAACATTATTGAAGAAAGATTCATTTTCATGGACTTCGGAAGCAACAAAGGCCTTTGAACATCTTAAAGAGGCAATGTGCCAAGCACCGGTCTTAGCTACACCGGACTTCACAAAAACCTTTATTGTGGAATGTGATGCTTCAGGAAATGGAATTGGTGCTGTTCTAATGCAAGATGAAAGACCCATTGCTTTTGAAAGTCGTCCAATCAAGGGAAAGTTTTTAAGCAAAGCTATTTATGAGAAGGAAATGTTGGCAATACTCCATGCACTTAAGAAATGGCGACCCTACCTAATGGGAAGACACTTCAAGGTAAAAACGGATCATGATAGCCTTAAATACTTTTTAGAACAAAGATTATCCTCTGAAGAGCAACAAAAGTGGGTCACAAAGATGTTGGGTTATGACTTTGAAATCATCTACAAAAAAGGGAAGCAAAATGTGGTGGCAGATGCACTCTCAAGAAAGGATGAGGATGTGGAAGCATTGTTGTGTGCCATTTCTATTATCCAACCAGATTGGATAAACGAAGCAAGGGAGGAATGGAAGAATGACGAAGAAGTGTGGGCACTTATTCGAAAGCTACAACAAGATTCCAGTACTTCTGATACATTTAGCTGGCAAAATGATTCGTTATGGTACAAAGATCGCTTATACCTCTGTAAGAATTCCCAGCTAAAACAAAAGATTCTTATGGAATTGCACACTTCTCCCTTAGGAGGGCACTCAGGATTTTTAAAAACTTACCACAGGGTTAAGAAGGAATTTTTTTGGGATGGCCTTAAATCAGATATTCAAAAGTTTGTGGCGGAATGTTTGGTTTGCCAGCAAAATAAAGTTGAAACAATTAAGACACCAGGTCTATTACAACCTTTATCCATTCCAAGCCAACGTTGGGAGGAGGTTTCAATGGATTTTATCACAGGTTTACCCAAGTCTGAGGGAAAGAGTGTCATCATGGTGGTAGTTGACAGACTTACCAAGTATGCACACTTTTGTGCATTATCACATCCATTTAAAGCCAGTACAGTTTCTACTGCATTTATGGAAACAGTTCAAAAGCTACATGGAAACCCAAAGATTATTGTAAGTGACAGAGATCCCATTTTCACTGGAAATTTTTGGACAGAATTATTTTCTTGTCTTGGTACTCAGTTAGCTCATAGCTCATCTTATCATCCTCAATCTGATGGGCAAACTGAGATAGTAAACAAATGTTTGGAAGGATATCTTCGTTGCTTTGTATCTGATAAACAGACACAATGGGTCAAATGGTTGCCTCTGGCTGAATGGTGGTATAACACTTCCTTCCATACAGCAACAAAAATGACCCCATTTATGGCACTTTATGGGTATCAACCACCATCCATCACATCATATTTAAGAGAAAATTCTAAGGTTCAGGCAGTGGAACATCACATCGAACATCAACAACAAGTCCTCCAACTCTTAAAGGATAACCTCGTGTTGGCACAAAATAGAATGAAACAACAGGCAGATCAACATCGCAGTGAAAGAAGTTTTGATGTAGGTGATTGGGTATTCCTACGGCTACAACCATATAAGCAAATGTCCCTAAAGCAAGCTAAGAAGGATAATAAATTATCACCAAAGTATTATGGTCCGTACAAGGTGTTGGAAAAGATTGGTACTATGGCATACAAATTGGAGCTTCCTGCAGCTTCTCGATTGCACCCAGTTTTCCATGTTTCATGTTTAAAGAAGGTTATAGGTGACAAGCTCCCAATTCAAACAATATTGCCAGAACTTGACGAGGAAGGAAAAATTATATTGGAACCGGAAGCAGTCACAGAAACAAGAACTCGACAGCTACGAAATCGATCAATTTCAGAGTATCTTATCAAGTGGAAGAACTTATCCGCTGAAGATTCCACATGGGAGGATGAGAATTTTATGCAGAAGTATCCAGAACTACTCAAGCGTTGAGGACAACACTTTTTTGAAGGAGAGGGGCATGTTGGGTCCCTATAATACTAGTGATTACCCCATTACTATTGTAGTTATACCCCCTATTTATATTGTTGTGCCCCTATTACCCCCATATTGTTATTTCTGTGCCCCATAGAATCCCTCTATTGTTATTTTTGTGGCTTTATATTATTATTGTTAGGTCGGCTGGATTATATTGTGACTCCTTAGACTCCTATATATAGAAAGGAGGTTTTGTCATTTGTATCATCCAAGAATTGTTCATTTATGTAATGTAAAGGAGGTTTCCCCCTCGAAGAGGCTGAATTCTAAGGCGTGGATCTCTCTTTTCTATCTTTTTGTGAGCTGGTTTCATAACAAATTGTGGCACAACAAAAGTGGATGTAATAACGGACACAAAAAAGGATGCAAACTTGGATGCAAGACAAGATGCAATTAGGGATGTAAAAGTGGATTGAAACATGGGTGCAATAGGAGAAACAAAATTGGATGAAAAATATGGATGCAATGGAAGTAGATGCAAAATAATATATAAAATGAGACACAAAACCAAACATAAAAGTGGATGAAAAAATAGATGCAATATTTGATGCAAAAGAGGATGTGAAGATGGATGCAAAATTGGAAGCAAACGTGGGTACAATATTAAGTACAAAACATGGCACAAATTGTGTCACAACAAACGTGGATGTAATGATAGATGCAAAAAAAGAAGCAAATGGAGATGCAAAATAAGATGCAAAAAAAGATGCAAAAGTGGACATAAACATGGGTGCAACAATGAATGCAAAATAAGATGCAAAAGTTGATGCAACAAAATCCTATGCAAAAGTAGATGCAATATGAGACACAAAAGCTGATGCAAATCTTAACGCAAAAGTGGATTAAAAAAAGGATGCAAAAATACATGAAAATTTGAGGAATACCTAGATGTATATGAGGATGCAATCATGGATGAAAATTTAGAAGCAAAAAAGGGTGTAAAGGGAGGTGCCAAACTAGGTACAAATTATGGCACAAGAAAATTGGCTGCAATAGTGGACACAATAGTAGATGAAAAAGAGGATGTAAATATGGATGAAAAACAATATGTAAACGTGGATGCAAAAAAATTATATTCAAAACTAGACACAAACCTCGATGAAAAACTTGACGCAAAGGGGATGCAAAAAATGATGCAAAAATGGATGCAAAAAATGACTTTAAAATGATGCAAGAGATGATGCAAAAGTTGATGCAAGTGTAGGCGCAAAAGGTAGATGCAATAGAGGATGCAAAATTTGGTGAAACAAAATTAGGTTCCAAACTTGATGCAAAACATGGTGCAAATGACGACACAAAACTTGGCATGAAACTTGGCGTAAAACCTGGTGTAAAATACATTGCAAAACCTATTACAATACCTAGTGCTAAACTTGGTGTAAGACTTGGTGCAAAACTCGGTGCAAACTTTTCGTCAAGCTTTTCACCATATTTGGTAAATAGATACAAAGAGCACCAAAAAAGGGCTCTAGATGCAAAAAAGGAAGCAAAAAGGGACGGTAATCACAAGTTTTTGTTGTAGTGTAGTCATAGATCAGAGGAGTCTGTTGGTGGAATAATTCAATATGGAGATGGAAAATCCCAAACAAGATGAGATGTTTCACATGGATGGTCTTGCAAAATAAAATATTAACCTGGGAAAACTTCCACAAAATGAGTTTTTCAAGGACCAAGTTGTGGTGCCTCTGTATGGTCCATAGAGAATCGGTTGATCATCTATTTGTATGTTTTAAAATTGCGAAGGAAATACGATAATTAATTTTATAGGTTTTTCACATAAAAGAGAATACATATCATATCTCCTTTGAGGATACCCTCCATAATTGGATTGAATCTTTTAAAAATCTTTCCTCCCTTCCAATTTTTGTGGCTTGGGGAATTTTGTTTCTAAGAAACATGGTTGCTTTCAAAATCTTAAAAATTAGTATATTTTATCAATGCACGAAGATTGCATGTCATGTTTAAGGGAATATAACCTAAAGAAAAAAAGTAAAGATGTGAGGATGATAAATCTCCCTAATTTATCTCAATATCTTTCAGTTAGTTTATTCGATGGAGCTGCACTAAGGGACAATTGCAGGGGGGAATGATTAGAATGACAGGAAATCAGTATTTTTCAATTCAACATTGAAGAGGAAGATGAATAAACACAAAAGAAAAGTTGATTTCTTATTGGGCCCTTATGTTTCTTGCACATTTGAAAAATATAAAATGCATACAAATTCTTGGAGATTCCAAATTGCTAATAGATTAGTTGGTAGGTAAATAACATCTAGAATTCTAAACTTAGCCTCTTGGAAAGTTAGAATCCAAAGATAAGGAAATATTTTTAGGAAATCAATTTCTAGCACATCCACAACAAATTAAATACAAGAACAAACCTTTTATAAAAAATATCTCTTTCAATTGACAAAAGATTCATATATTATAAATAATTTGTTGGTAACCATTATAAGTGAAAATTATGTATCTTTGTATTAGTATGGAAGCTCAGGGCCCTTTCTAACCAAATCTATGTTTATTTATAGCTTTCTCACAGTGTCAGGAACTCCCTTGCTGGATCTACAAGTTGGTATGTGTTTAACTTGTTTGGAGGTGCAGTCAATTAGATGAGTAAGAAACAATCTGTAGTGGCACTATCAACTACAGAGGCAGAATACATGGCAGCCACTCATGCAAGCAAGGAAGTAGTTTGGTTGCAAAGATTTTGTTCAAGTATGGGGTTATTACAGGGAGCTATAAGGATAGACAGTGACAGCCAAAGTGCAATTTTCTTGGAAAAGAACCCTGCATACCATTCAAAGACAAAGCACATTGATGTTCAATATCACTTTGTGAGGGATATAATATAATACAAAAAGGTGTTGCTGGTAAGGGTGGACACTTTGAAGAATACTGCAGGTGCATTGACAAAATCTGTGAGCTTTGAGAATTTCTCTTGGTGTAGAGAAACAATGGGCGTTGCAGGGTTGGATAAATGACTATGCTCTCTTGTGGCCCCCTATGGAAAGAAAACAACAAGTGGGAAAATGTTGTGTTGTGTTATATTCTTTCCACAACTAGCCCATGTAGTTAACTAGGCGTTAGAAGGGGGGTATAGCGCCCCCTTTCATTGTGTCGATTGCGTAGCGGGGGGGTCATAGGGGGTTTGAGGGGTGCAGGTAACCCCACTCTATGGGGATCCTATATTAGGTTGGGCGAACCTACCTATGGATTTGTGCATGATTTTTCGCACATGGTTTTGGACGCGATGGTTTTTAGTCCATGGTTTTGGACGCGATAGTTTTCGGTCCATGGTATTGGATGCTTCGGCATGTATACATATGCATTGTAACATTGAAAGGAACATAATGAAAAATCAAGATAGTAGTCTCGGTTTTGGGATCCAGGGGAAATCTCTGAGTATATTTATTTTATGTGTTATGCTCTCACATTGTTTGTGTCTTTAGAATTTGTATGCAAGTAATTTTTGTATAGGGTTAAGACCTACAATCACCACCATCATATTTCTCATAGTCGCAGAACCACTCTCTATGGGAAGTGAAGTGAAAAGATACACCTGAGTCAATCAACCATGCCTCATGATCTACATGTGTACTTGAAGTAGCCAAGTACACATCCCCACATTCATCTGAGGTGGTTTTTTCCTCTACAGAAAGAGCATCATCAGATCCCTTTCCTTTATCAGGAGCTTTAGATTTACACTCCCTTTTGTAGTGCCCTTCATTTTCGCATTTCCAGCACACCACCTTTACAGGTTTTCTTGGAGATTTAGATCTCCCACTCGATGACTTAATTTTGTTTATGTTCTGGAACCGTCCTCATACAGACAAGGCATCACCATTCTGGCTCTCCATATTTTTCCATCTCATTTCCTCCATCAGCAAGGATGAGAATATTTCATCAAACTGCAAGGCAGTTGTATTGCTACCTATTGCAATAACGAGAGCATCCCACAAATTTGGTAGGGAACACAACAAACTGATGCATTTATCTTCATCTGAAATTTTAATATCAATAGATAATAACTTACTTACCACAGTATTAAATGCATTCAGATGCTCTGTCACCGAATCTCCATCTTTCATCCTCAAGTTATACAAATTTTTTTGCAGGGACAGTTTATTGACCAAAGACTTAAATTGGTACAAATTCCCTAACTTGTTCCATAAAGCCTTCGCCGTAGCTTCGCCTGATACATTCAGCAATACTGTATCTGAGACACATAATCGTATTGTGCTCTTTTCCTTCCGATCCAACTTCTTTCATTCTTCATTGGACACCCCCGTTGGTTTAGTACCTGGATTTACCACGATCCATTGATCTTTATCCACCAATAGATACTCCATCTTGAGTTTCCACAACTCAAAACTCTGACCATTAAATTTCTTGATCTCTATCTTTTTGTTGGTTGCCATCTTCTTTCACCACCAGAATCGATCTCGCATATCTTCCACTGAACAGGGTCTACCACAGACCCAAGCGAAACCCCTCGGCAACAAAGGCGTCCCCTTGAAGCCAAAACAACTCTGATACCAAATGTAGGTTTTAACTCCATATAGAAATTACCTACATACGAATTCTAAAACATAGAAAATAAATAATGCGAGAGCATAACACATAAAACACATATACACAGAGATTTTCCCCTGGATCCCAAAACTAGGACTACTAGCTTGATTTTTCATTATGTTCCTTTCAATGATACAATACATATTTATACATGTCAAAGCATCCAATACCATGGACCGAAAATCATTGCATCCATAACCATGGATCGAAAATCATCGTGTTCAAAACCATGGACCAAAAACCATCGCATCCAGAACCATGTGCGAAAATCATGCACAAAACCATAGGTAGGCCGGCCCAACCTAACATAGGGTCCAAAACCAAAATTTTCTGGGGCAGTTCCCCGGACCCTATAGAGTGGGGTTACTTGCTTCCCTCAAACTACCTGTGAGCCCGCCCGCCCCCGTTACGCAATCGGTGCAACAAAGAAGGAGCTATGTGCCCCTTCTAAATCCCTAGTTAACTACGTCGGCTAATTGTGGAAAGAATATAACACAACCCAACATAAATGACACCCAAAATGTACAGGGGTTGGGGGAAAATTGTAGTTTGGTGACCATGTCATATGTAGGAAAACTATACATAAGAAGTTAATCACATAACACAATCTCTCGATCGATCAATCATGAGATCATCTCTTGACCAAGTGGTGTGCATTTTATTTCAAGGTTTAATATAAAATGCAATATAATGAATAAAATGGTTGGGTATAGGTTTGGAATTTAAATTTTCTTTTCTCTTCCATTGAAAATTTGGTTATGGCCATTTGTCTTTTGCACCAATTGTTTAAGTTAAATACAAGTTAATGAACATTAAAGTTTATTGATATATACAATTCTTTTTGTAATTATTAAAAAATGAGACAAAAAGTAATGATCATAAAACAACATTGATGTAGCTAAATGGCACCCAAAATGTATTTAGGTCAACATCGATGTCAAAATTGGAGGAATACAAAACCATAATCATCATCGAGTACTTGGTAAAAGTGGTTTCTTGTCTACAATCCCGTGTGATCCCTTTTTAACTCATTATTTTGTATGGAAATTTGTTGAGTGAAGTTGCCACAAATACCTTAGTCTTATTTAATTTAAATTCAAGTAAATTCATAACCCTTACCATTAAATTTTGTAAAAAAATATTAATTATGGTTCTTAATATTCTAAAATAACATGTTAAAACATATTGACCTCACCCCTCCTTTATTGAAAATTGTGCGAATTGGCGAGACATACCAGCAAAAAGAAATGAACAATGAAAAACGACTTCATAAAAAAGGATTTATTAATGAAATTTGGCTGAAAAGTAACATACTTTAGGTTCTCCTGCATGCATCTATTACTAGCAAAGAAAGATATCCACAATAAGGAAAAGAACAATCACGCTTAGGGAACAAAGTCTGAAAATGCTTAGAATTGGGATATTGGCGGTTGACTCCTTTGTTTGTCACTTGTAATTTAAGCAATTAAAAATGTATATGAATAATTTAATTTCTAAGTTTTATTACACCTAGATTAACTTAAATATTTACAAATCAAATCTGCTGTTTCAAAATTGTTTTAAGGATCACTTTTGACATTGAGATTTTTTTGTTCCCCTCAAATTCGTTAAAAATATAAAAAATCTTTCCCCGCACATAAATTCCAAGACTATTCTAGGGTAGTTCGCAAGGAGAGATTTTCGCATTAATCTTAAGATCTCTCGTAATAAAAGATTTGGTTGGTTTTTTTAATTTAAAACTTCGCTTAAAAATGAGGTTTGTATTTTTTTTTCAAATTACACTTTAACTTGGTTTTTTGTTGGAGTTTTTGAAGCATTAGTTATGAAATCAATTATTTATTTTATTTGTGAAATTGGGATGAGCACTAGCCTCTTTTAGCATCAGTGTTTTTTTAGTTTATTTTTTAAAAATAAAAAGAATTTCCAAAAATAAAGATAAAGATTAATTATAATTATAAAACAAAATCTTAACAAATTGTACAAATTTTTATTTATCAGTGTAAATTCATCTTAATCACAGATCTAGCAAGAGCCGAGAATAATTAAATCTCTTTTTAAAGTGCAAAATTTGAATAAAATGTTTTCACTTTAACAAATTTAATCCTATATATATCATTTTTCATTGTTTATGTTGCATTTTTAAATATATAAAATAGATCAAAATTTACTTGGGCATAAATTAATGAGACTACATAAAATGTTTTAAGTATAAAAAAAAAAATTAAACAGATTCATATACTTTATTGATAGTTTTTTTTTGAACTTTGAACTACTTTACTTATAGTTGAGAGAGTATGAAATATTTTTTTGCCACTTCTCCTTAGTATAGCCACTAAGAGTGAGATTATTGATGTTTTATAATACTTTTAATTAAACCAACCAAAGCCCTATATATATTTTGTTATATATAAAGACACATATCAACTCCAACTTGAATATGAACATACACATCTTTCTTACTACACTATAAAATAACCCTCTCAATAAATTTATAATTTAATCAATAAAAAAATTATAACAAATAAAAATAAAATCTATAATTAAAAAAATCATTTAAAAAATTACTCACCTGAATTACATTTAAAAAATTAAAAAAATAAAAATAAAAATTATAACAAGTAAAAAAAATCTCTAATTAAAAAAAAATCATTTAAAAAAATTACTCACCTCAATTACATTTAAAAATTTTAAAAAAGTTTGCGTAAGGTCAAATTCCAACCCTTTTAGTCTTGTCAAGGCACGCTTTTAGTCATAATCTCAAAATGTGTAATGGTATATATTTTTGGCTTTTTATTAAGAACTCTAGTTAAAAAACCTGAGGTTTTCCTTTTATTTTTGTAAGTTATAGTTTCACCTGATTCTAGATTTGAGTTATTGAAGCACCAGCTAAACTCTTTACCCTATGGCTAGCCGACTCTAGATCCAGCGAGGAGGATGGCTAATTAAAATTCCCAAATAATCAAATAATAAAGTGGAAATCCTCTTACGTTGCTTTTATTAAACCTCTCTCTGAACTCTGAGGAGTGACAACGTCGTCGTCAAACGAGACAGTCCACACGCAGACAGAGAGGGCGACTTTTTTTTAATGAAGCTGGGCAGCACGAAACTAACATGAAAACGTGAATGTCTGGCTGAGGTTGTCATCCTGAGGAAATCTAACACAATCTCCTACGTACGACTATTTGAATTTACAGGCACTGCTTAGGGGTTAAATTTGATGCTCGTTTATCCGTTTTTGTCTTTTTTGGGCGAAAAATACAGTTGATTTTAAATTAAACACGTCATTGTCACCTGGAAAATAATTGAGGAAAACGTCAAAGTGACGGGCATAGAAAAATATCAGAAGTTTCATAAGTTTATATATATATATATAAGTTTATATATATATATATATATAATATTATAGGTTTCAGTCCCACAGCGCATGCATTTCATATATAATATTATAGGTTTCAGTCCCACAGCGCATGCATTTCATTTATGGTGCAACTGTGGTGTACACTTCACATTCACGAGGATGATCATGGATAGGTTAGAAATTTATTATAGAAAAAGGTGTCATGCTACTAAATAGATTTACTTGTAAAAATAATTCAATTCAGGTAATAATATTGGTTTATAATTATTTATCTTTACTTTTTGGTTGGCAATGTTCCATCAAGCGAACAAGTTTTACCCATTTATTTAATAAATTGGAATTTTCGGTTTCATTAAATGAACCGTAAAAATGATAAAAATGCTTTCACCACTCTTCACAGGCCCAAATGGCCTGCGAGATAATCACTGTTCACAGGTTCTGGGAGATAATCACTGTTCACATGTTTTGGGATCGATCCCATCTACCACTGGTCATTGGTGATGAAAGAGTACTGGTCATTGGTGATGAAAGAGTTCATGGAAACCGCCATGAAGCAACCTTTCGAGTCATTATCACAAAGTTGGCGTTGGATTAGGAATGGAGGCAGAGGATAATGGTAATGGTGTTGGATTAGGAATGGAGGCAGAGGATAATGGTAATGGTGTTGGATTAGGAATGGAGGCGGAGGTGAAGGTTGATGGGCATCCTATTCTGAAGTGACCTTGCTGGCATAGAGATTGACAATAGTTTCGAGGAATTTTTCTTTTTGTTTTGAAAAAAATCAAAGTGACAAATAGCCTTGACATCATCGGAGAAGCAACATGCTCTACACTATCTGTGATGATGGGAAATTGGGGATCTATTTTTTAATTTTGATTATGCCTTTTACAGCCTGTGATTCAGATTCCGTGAGGGAGCAAGAGCCACCTCTTGGTTCGGCTCATTCGCACACAATAAAAGCAGTGACCACATCGCAAAGGCAGAAGCCACCTGCCTAGCGATCTGGCAAACCCGCAAGAAGCCAAAGAAATCGAATTACTTTAGTGTCAAGTCAAAGCACTTTCGATACCAACATATTTGGTGAGAAGATCTCTATTGTTCTGTTTCGTTCCATCCAATCTTGTTAACAAATATGAGGGGGCTTGTTAACAAATATGAGGGGGTGGCTGCTCAAATTTATAAAGGCGGACAGGCCACTTCGTACCTTGGATCTACTTTCTGAGTTTTGGAAGTTATATTTCATATTTCTTTTTAAGTTGATTCTTGAAATTTATGGTATGACTATCCACAAATTGAAATTACTTTCTTGAAATTCACAATACATAAATTCTACTTTCTTGAAATTCACAACGCATAAATTCTAAAGGGGTATTATATCGAAATTGAAATTTCTTCTTATAATATTTGTTGAAACTTAATACACAAATGCGAATTTACTACCTATACCAAAGAGTATACATCAAATGCTTCTAGTTAAGTGTTTCTAGCGTATATATCTAAATTTATACGATCTTACAAACAACTAAAATAAAGTTTAAATTTAAATCATTTCTTATTAACTATATAGGATTTCAGTATGAATTTCTCCAATATTAAACACATTTAATAGAAAAAACTGTAATTCGGTTTTTTTTTATCTGAAAAAAAATTAAAGTTATATTCTTTTCTCATTGCAAATTTCTACCAAATATTAAAAATTGGAAATTTATCTTAAATATTGAAATTATTAAATACAAAAAACTTTGAATCTTGGGCTTTTTATCTTTATAAATTTGGACATCAGTGAATGTGCTATCACAATATTAATTCAAAAATTCATATATATATATATATATATATATAAGTGATTAAATGGAAATCAATGAGCTCTCCAATGATAATAATTCGAGTGTAGATTTGAGTTTCGGAAGTTAAATTTGATGGTTCTCCTCCCCCATGAGGTAATTTATTTATGATATATTTTGTTGTTTATTTATTTTAACTTTCTTTATTTCTATTGTAACCCACAGTGCAATTCCTTTCAAAATCTTTTTGGTTGTGTACAATTTGATAATAATATTTGAGAAATTTGTTTTGTAAGTTCAAAAATGTGTAATTAAAAATATAAATCTTATTTTAAATTTCTTGCAAAGTGAATATAGAAATAGTGATGTTGATTGAGTATAAGAGAAACTCACATAAAATTTTTGGAAATGTCATATTTCCTAGCACTGTGTTTTCTCCCTTTTTTATCTTCAAATATGTTTACTTTTCTGAATTTATGAAATATTACTTTTAAACCTAAATCTCAAAGGAAATTTTTTTTATTAAATATTGTTTTGGTTAGACAACTTTGATTGCAAAGGTAATATGGAAAGTTATTTTTAATTTTTTCTTGAATAATTTATATTTCTCTTTATGTTTAATTTAAAAGAAGAAAAGTTTCTCTTTTGCTTAATTTTTTTTTTTTTACGATTTAGCTAAAATGTTTAAAATATTCTGAAATTTGTACCATACACTGCTAGTCAAAATAAAATGGTGAGATTGGCTTGAGTTTCTAGCTTTGACAACTATTACTTAACAATCATGTTTTATGAATCTAGTACATTGAAGTTAAATTTATATATAACTAATCAATTTATTTTTATTATATAAATATTATATATCAAAAAATATTAAAACAAATAATAGAAATGATGATTTTTCTATTGATTATGGTTTAATAAGAAAAATATATTACCCAGGGCAAAAATATATATTAAAAATCATGTGAAGGCAAATTTAAAAATAAAATGGTACCCGTCAAATTTAACCCCAGGCACTGCTCATCCGAATATTTGCCGAAGGTGACGATGATGTAAGACGCTGGGAAGTCTGAACAATGAACGATTTGGTTGCCACCATCACCGTCCTGCATGTAGAAGTGTCAGCGTATCTGATCCTGATATGACTTTGTATTGTTTAATCTTTTTCCTCAGAGCTCAAATTTTAATGTAATCGAGATTGAAATGAATTTTTACTATGTCAAATAAGCAATACAAGAATTTATGTTACATGACAGTGACGTTTAATAGACTTGCATGTGCAATATGAGAGTACTACGATCTCTAATTCTTAATTCATAGTGGGCAATGAGAGTGCACATTTTTTCCCTGAATGTACAGACTAGGCCTTTGTATTCCTTTGGTCAGCGTTGGAAAGTGCTAAGCATCGTATTATCGACATTTTGTTCTAAATGACACGTGTATTACCGAATTTTTGTTCTAAATGACACGTATTTTTCTCTCGGTATGTGTGGTTGTTTACACCTGTCATACCTACGTATCACGTGAAGGTATGTGTTGTGGTTTACACCTGTCATACCTACGTATCACGTCAAGATTTCAGAGTTTGACAAAAATGTCTCCACGGTAGATAATGGTTTCACCATATTTCTTGCATCCCTTTGTTTTAGCAGGACAGTGCATGTGCTCCTCTTCAATTTCATTTGCTTACACGATCGGACTAGGTATCAGAATCCCGTAGACTCGGCCTACCAATTTGACTTCTCTTCTTCCAATGGAATTATCTTAGAAGGTTTTGTGAGAGGCCTTTCCCAATTAAGTTGGTAAATTACTATGTGCCCTGTGCACAGAGACGAGAGTTATGGGATAAAGTCCAATTTAGTGGCTCTCTCAAGGACCATTCCTTGTCATGAAATTTTGAGTTACTTGAGCTTGTTCTAACTTTTTGGTTCTTTATTTTTCGGAGATGTTGCAAAATTATAATCTTTGTGATATTATTCCTTTCCCTTTAACCCTTACCTCGAGGAATGGCAGGACTAGTGAAGAAGGTATTTTTAAGAGACTTGTTAGGTTTTTGGAGGAATGGTAGGACTAGTGAAGAAGGTATTGTTAAGAGACATGTTAGGTTTTTGAGGACTCGACAAATCGCTCATAAATTGGGAAGATTTTGATCATGGATTACTAAAGAAGGAATATTGGATCACCTCCTATTTTTTCTTGAATTGGACTTTGAGGATCACATAAATAAATACCCTTTTAAGTTAATTCATTCTTGGATGGGATTGGATTCCTTCGAGTCCCCTTTAAGTTCAATCATTCTTGGTTAGAATTGGATTCCTTCAAGTCCTTGGTGTCTCGTTTGGGGAAAAATTGGTATGCTTTTATCTGCTTCTCTAACATGGACTCTCTTGTTAGGAAACTTATGGAACTTAAGAAGGTGGTTATTGAATGGGAAAAGAAAAGAGAAGTTGAGCTAAAAGAAGAGTTGCTTTCCCTGAAGAAAGAATATGAACAAATTTCTCAATATTTTATTAGCTCTAATTTTTCAGCAGAGATAAATCATAGGATGAGTTCCTTGGAAGCCAAGAAATTGCAAATTCTCATACTTGAAAAAGAGACATGGGGGATTATGTCAACGGAAGAAGAGACCCGAAGGCTCAAAAGCAAAGTGATTTGGATTAAGATGGGAGATAGAAATACTATTTTTTTCATAATTACGCTAATCACATAAAAAATATAAACTCCATTTGGGAACTAGATGTGGAGTGTGGTAAGGTCGTTACAATCCAAAGAGATTTAGAAGCTAATGCTGCAAAACATTTTACTTCTCCGTTTACGGATCTAGGAAGAAATAATATTGTCCCTCAGTTACAACCCATACATAACTACTCAGAATTATTCCACGTTGAGGATTTTGAAAGGATAGGGAGATATGTCCCTCTTGATGAAATTAAAGAGGTTCTAAAGCACTTTTCAAAATACAAAAGTATAGGCCTAGATGGATGTACAATAGAGCTCTTTCTATCCTTTTTTGAGTTCATGGGGCCTAATATTTGTAAAGCAGTGGATGAATCTAAAAGGATTGGGAAAGTATAAAATGCCATGAATGCATGTTATTTACCATTGATTCGAAAAATCTCAAAATTTATGACCCTTAATGGCTAAATTCCCATATCTTTGCGTAACCTAATGTATAAAATCATCACAAAAGTGATGTCAAATAAGAAAAAGAAAAAAAAAAAAGCTAGCATAGATTATGTCTCTTAACCAATTTGGATTTCTAGAACATAAGCCAATCCATGATGCAATTAGCATAGCACAAGAGGTCCTCCATTTCATAAAATTAAAAGAAGCTTTGGTCCTCCAGATGGATCTCAGTAAGACTTTCGACAAAGGGAACTGGACATTCATCATATTTGTCTTGTCGCAGATTGGCTTAGGGTTAGAGGTCGCAAGTTGGATCATGGGTTGTGTGAATTTTATTAATTTTTCAGTTTTGGTCAATGTGTCACCTTCAAGAAAATTTTCTAGCTCTAGAGGTCTTAGACAAGGGTTTCTGCTCTCTCCCTTCATGTTCTTGCTAATTATGTAAGGTTCAAGCCTCCTTCTGCTGAAATAAAAATAAGAAGGAGACATAAAAGGGATTAAAGTCTCTCTCAAACAATATATTACTCATCTACTCTTTGTGGATGATATATTGTTGATAGAATTTGGAACTATTTTTGAATGGAAGGTCTTCAATAGGGTGATAAACGTATTCTATCAAGCCTCTAGAATGGAGATTAGTGTAAATAAATCTATTTTTTTACAGAATGGTGTAAGATTATATATTATATCTTCCATAAAGTATTTTATGCCCTTTCAGGTGGATGACTTGGAAAAAGGTTTCAAGTATTTGGGTTTCTATCTTAAGCCAAATAAATACCATAAAGAAGATTGAATGTGGCTGATTAGAAAATTCGAGAAGTGAATAAGCCTGTGGTGCTTTAACTAGCTTTCCCTAGGGGAAAGAATGATTTTAGTGAAATGGGTACCAGATAACATTCCACTCTTATGATTATATTTATCCTAGATTCCCAAATTAATTCTGAATAATTTAATACAAAGGATGTTTAGTTTTTTGTGATTAGGTAAGAAAATAAAGGAGGGGATTCACCTTTCCAGGTAGGAATCATTATCCAAGCCAAAGAAACTCATAAGGTGGGGTTTAAAGAACTTGATTAGTTTTTTTAAGGAACTAACTCTAAAAAACCTATGGAGAGGTTTTTTTAGTGAAGGAATTTGGAGCCAAGTAATAAGGGAAAAGTATCTTAGAAAGATGCCTATGGTGGATTGGCTTAGAAAAACTATGACTAAGTTGGTCTACAAGAGCTCCATTGTATGGAAGACCCTCATGGACTCCTTCCCTTTCCTCTTCACTTTCCTTGTCTGGAATGTTGGGGATAGTAATAAAGTGAGTCTTGGTAAGGATCCCTTTGTTGGACGAGCTTCTTATTATTAACTATCTTATGAATTGATAAATATCCTAAACTCAAAAGGTTATTTTATCCTAAACAATGTTAAAAGAGTGGAATTCGTAGATTTCACAAATGGTTACTAGATGACTCCTGTTGACTTAGGTTTGGTTGGCTATTTTGTTAGTGAATGGAATTCTTTCCTCAAAAGAGTTATATATCAATGGTATCAACTTAAATAACTCTAATGATCTACTTGTATAGAGCTAGGATAATTATTCTAATAAGGTGAGAGAAAAATATGCATATGAAGCCATTGCTAGCACTACAACGAAATAGGCAATTTGTGCCAGATTTAGCACCATATTTTAGTGCATTTTTTTCTTAATTTGGATGAGTAGCTTGGCGCAAAATCTGGCTCTATTGTACAATTTTTAAAGCGTCCTTTTTTGCGCCAAATCTTGCATCTTTTCTTACGCCAAATTTTTCATCAATTTCTGCATCATATTTTGCACGAAGATTTGCATTTGATTTTACAATATGTTTTGCTTCTAGTTTTGTGCCATTTTTTGTATCATTTTTTGCTTCATGTTTTGTGCCATTCTTTGCTTCTAATTTTGTGTCATAATTTGTGTCGAGTTTTACACCATCTTTTGCATCTGATTTAGTTCCTTTTTGCATTCAATTTGTGCCAGTTTTTGCAATTAGTCTTATGCAATTTTTTGCTTCTAATTTTGTACTTATTTTTACATCTATTTTTGTGTTTGTTTTTCTGCATTTTTTCACACCATTTTTTTCATCCAATTTTGCACCATATGTTGAATTTGATTTAGTGCCAAATTTTGCATCCATTTTTGCACCATTTTTTGCATCCACTTTTTCGTTTTACTTGTCTCCCTTTTTTGCATCCTATTTTGCATCATTTGTTTCATCCAATTTAGCATCATTTTTAACACCATTTCTTTCATCCAATTTTGCATCCTTTTGAGGATCTAAATTTTCATCCTATGTTGAACCATGTGTTACGTCAACCTTTTCATCCCATTTTGTGTCTAATGTTACATTCAATTTCGAGCCATTTTTTTGTCTACTTTTGCATTTGTTTTTGAACCAAGTTTTGAATCATTTGTTGCACCTCATTTTGCATCCAATGTTGCATCCAAATTTGAGCCATTTTTATGCCCATTTTGCACCATTTTTTCTTTACTTTTGTGTCCAATTTTGCACCATTTTTTATGTCAAATTTTGCATCCTTTTTGGTGTCTAATTTTGCATCATTTTTGGCATCCAAATTTGCATCCTTTTTTCTGCCACATTTTGTGTCCATATTTTCATCTCATTTTGTACCTAGATTTTAGTTTGAATTTTCATCTAGTTATGCATCATTTTTGGCATCCTTAGTTTCACCCTTTTTTAGTACCATTTTTCATCTTGTTTTGTGTCCTTTCCTACATCCTTTTTTCACCCAAATTTTCATCCTAATTTTACACCATTCTTTGCATCCTCATTTTGGTGTCCATTTTTGCATCCTTGTTTGCACCCAATTTGGTATCCTTTTGTATGCCCTATTTTGTTCCCTTCTTTGTGTCTAGTGTTGCACCCTTTTTTAATTCTACTTTAAAACCCTTTTTGTGTCATTGTTTGCATCTTGTTTTGATGGCTAGTTTAACATCCAATTCTACTCCCAATTTTGCATCCATGGTTACATCCACTTTTGGCTTCTTGTTTAGAGTTTTACTTTTATTTCCATTTATGACCCCCTTTATGGGTTCATTTTACTAATTTCAATTACATAGTGAAATATATTACAATTTCTAAATATCATTTTGCTATAGGATTTAATGCACAGTTAGATGAACATAAAACCCTCTCAGTTTATCCCAGAAACCTAGGACAAATTGATTAAGAGAAAGGTTGTTCTAAGGCTCAGGATTCTTAGTAGATCAAGATGTAGAGTATAGATTAAGAAAAATAGAAAGAATTCCTATGACTCCTCGCATGCAGGTGTTGTTGGAGATTTTAGTGTAGCTGGGAAGTGCTCCTAGCTAGCTCCAAAGCTTGGTCCTACACATAATAGAGAGAAGAAAGCAACCTTCACAGCATAATATCTTGATAATCGAAACTATCATAAACATATAAATATTACTGAATAAATAAATATAACCCAAAATCCCATACATTCATTAGTTAAATAGAATAAGTAAAGAATGAATAGTAGCATATGGAAGGAAGAACAACCGATCGATATTAATAAAGGAGTTGGAGGAAAGTTACAACCATCAGATGCAGTTGTAGCAACACCCCCCCCCCCCCCCCCCAACTCCTAGCTCCAAAACTCTCCCTCTCAAGATAGGTCTCAACAGCATGACAATACAAGAATTCCCATCCTTTTCTCAATGACCAAGCCTACAATATATAGGAAAGTGAAGGCTATGAAGATTTCCCAAATTCCTCATTAGTTCAATTTGGGCAAAATCTTTTGGGTGAATAATGTTTCCTCATATAAAAATGGCATTTTCCACTTTTTAGATGCTTTTGTGCTTAGGAAAAATCTTCTCCATGTTTTATGACTCTTTCTTGCTTTTGTATGCTTTTTTGTTTTAGGAAAAAGATAAAGATGAGGATAAATAGATCACATTCCACCATATGAGTTTCTGAAGGTGAACAAGAGTGTCAAATTCTAGTTAACTCGAGCTTTTTTCCTAGTGAGAATTTTGGTAAGAAAAGTTAGATGAAGGGGACAACTTGTTATAGACTAGGATAACGTGGTCCTCATGGTACATAACCTGTATTATAACCTTATATAGTTTAGGAGAAAGGGGTATTTCAACCAACAACATAGTATTCTCGTCCAAGATGATGAGGAGGTATTTTCATGTATAACACATTTAAGAATATATCACAATTCAAATTGATAACTTAACGTTTGTAAAAAAATTTAAGGGTAATTGACAACATTCATTAAAAAATATAGCGGTATCCTCATATATAACAATTCTCCATCAAAAAATCATTGATAATTTTCAATATACATATATGACTACTAAATCAACACTTATTTCAGATATCATTATTCCAAGGTAAGTTCACAACATTACATCCAAAAATAATATTATCATCATACATAATGATTTTCCATCAAAAAGCATTAATAGTTTTCAACACATATATAAAGTAACATGATAATACTAATAATATCCTCATCATCTTTAATAAGATCAACTAAGATTCAAATGTGCGATTATCAGATCAAAATGTTTTGTGAACACCATTATGCTAAGATAAATTCAATTCCATCAATAGATAGTAATATCATCATGCATAATAATTCTCCATCAAAATAATGTTGATAATTTTCAATATATACATAAAATAACAAGATAAAAATGATAATATCATCATCATACTTAATCAAATAAACTAAAATTCAATGTATGATTACCAAATAAAAATGTTTCATAGATATCATTATGCTAAGTTAAATTCACAACATCCATATAAAAATAGGAATCTCATCATACATAATAATTCTTCATAACAAAAATGTAAAAATATTTCAACATATTCATAAGGTAACAAGATAGTACTGATAGTATCATCATCATTATTCGAATCAACTAAAATTCAAATGTATGATTACCATATTAAGACATCCCAACTAAATATAAAAAATAACGCATGGCTTGCTAGCACCACGAAAATCATAGTCAAGATCATCCTCATGATTATTTCCATGATTATCATCCTGACCATCCTGATAATATAATCCACATAATCATCACCAACGCCATCGCCATACTCATCATCATCATCTCAAATGGATGATGTAATCTAAACATAGTTTGTATCATCATCTTCATGGTCATTACCTGTAGCGTTCTGGAAAAAAAATCAATACTACATGTTAGTACTAATTCTATAGCACAATGCATATTTTTATTACAATGCTAACCATAAAATGAGGTAGGACATAATAAAATTTAATATTACTAAAAACTAAAATGAAAATATGGTCCAAGATATATTGGAGATCCAAGTAAGATTACACTTGTAATTCACATTATGTAGTAGAATCAATTTTTTTAATGCATATGAAGTATGTACCCATTTGTTCTTTGTATTCATTGTGAATGTTTCTTATGATGTCCATGCACGATTGGTAAATTAAGATTTACTGGAAACTTTATTCCATATTACAATTGTAATTCAGATTAGAAATAGAAGAAATTTTAACAAAAAAAGAATGTCACATGAAAAAGTAAATTGCTTTTAATGAAAAATAAGTCGCATACAATATGAATGTCACATGAAATATTGAGTTGTTTTTAATGCATGTACTTTTGTCTATGATAAAATGGATCCTAATGTTCGTTCAAGAACAAATGCTCACAAATAATTACTTCATTTTATCCGTTATCATACTTAATCCATTATACCTAGTGATGACAATGATTCCATTCAAATTGCTTTGAAATACCTAAATATAATGTAAAAGAGAAAACTCCACAACCATGACCATGACTGCAACCCCCTCCCTTGTCTCGTCCACCGTCAGAGACAATGAACTTAGATTTATGACCACGATAGCAATGCCTCCCTTACCTCGTGTCCACCATCAGAGGCATTGAACTTGGAATTAAGAGTACTCATGTTTTTTTTGCTTTAATTAATCTCCAAGGAATCAAAACTTGATCAATATATCAAGGACTCCACCAAGGAATAGATATATCATAGGTGAAGCTCAATAGGTTTTGCCAAAAGAGTATGAAATAACACTTATCTATGTTTTATGAAATAACTCGAGTGAGTGGAATGAATGGTGGGAAACACTTACCACGGTAAGGAAGATTTTTGGTCAGTCTTTATTTCTATTATTATTTTTGCTTAGAATGGAGGGAAGTTTTTAAAAAAATTCTAAAAATTATTTTAAATTAAAAATAATTATTTGCTTATGTTTTATTTTTTTAATATATATTTAGTTTTGGTATTTTTTTATTTTCTAAAAGATATTTTTAGTTTTTGGTATTTTTTTTATAACAAAAATGATATTTTGTTTTTATAAAAATGGATTTTAAACATCTATTCACACTAAATTTGTGATTTTATGATAGAAGTTTAAATTATATATAAAAAAGTAACTTAATTCCATGTGTTGTGTTACTCAGATGGGTATTATACATCTCTTCCTTGCTAAGTTAAAGAATGTGCTTGGGTTTTCTTAATGCAATAAAATTAATTATGCTCTTCATTATATCTTGAGATGTTCAACTTGCACCTAATAAAACAATAAAGTTAAAATAGGTTTTCCTTTGTCCTTCGTAGATTTTTGTCCCCATTAATCTTGCTCTTAATAGATTAATTGTTTTATGGTGGCCTTGAGTGGTCACTCCCTTTAGTTGCATGCTTTTTAGTTTTCTGTTAGTGACATTGTTAGGATTGATAACATGTTATTTAATCTATGAAAATGTGTTATTGTCAAAATTATTGTTAAATATTAATATTAAATATGTTGGTTTTGAGCATGGTTTAGCAAAAAATTCCCAAAGGTTTATAGATTGTATTTTATAATGTAATGATTCATTGCTTGATGAAATTGTTTTGGATATATTTTTTTAATGATTCATTGATTGATGAAATTGTTATGGATAATTTTTTTATTATATTAACTTGTATGTGATAAATTCAAAAGTCACCTCTTTTTGAGATTTTCATTGGTCAATTTCCCTTAAGGCCATCAATTTCACTATTTGGTCCCAGGTTAAGAAATTATAGGATTCATGAAGTGGCATTGTCCAAGCACTTAAATATTGAAACATTTTTTTTTTAGTCACAATATACTTCCTTTATGTGTAAATTCTCCATTAAAATAGCCTCATGGAACATGAGGGGCCTCAATAGTAAAGGAAAACAAAGAGTCCTAAAAGAAAAATGGTACGCAAAGCACCCATCAATAATGTTGATATAATAAAAAAAAAATATTAAGTGACGTTCTACCTCATATAATTAGCAAATGGGGGAGGAATTTCCAAGTAGTAGTGATTGATTCTTAGAGTTACTTGGGTGGAATGATATTATTTGGAATGATCATGACATCAATGTTACAAATATGTTTAACTCTTTTCGCATTATGACAATACAATTTTAGTTAATTGACATCAAGGACTACTACCATGTATCCAATATCTATGACTCCAATATCACAAATGGAAAAACTCTATTTTTAATTCTATTTCCAACACAAGTAATTTATACTCCCCATCTCCATGGATTATTAGGAGTGACTTCAATATTATCCAGTGTCTCGACGAAAAGAAAGGATGAATCACAATGTTTACCAAGAGATTTTGTAAGTTATACCATCAAAGCCCTAAACTAGTCTCCATTAAAGTTCTCAAGCAATAAGTCTCCAACCCACATATGTCGATCAATGAGATGTAATACATGTTTGTGTGGTGACTAACTTAATACATTTTTCAAATAACTCCACAAACTTAAGTATTTCACTCTGTCACATAAATTGACCGTAGTGTGACATAAGTAAACCAAGAGTAGACATGAAACCCTTAGGCAACAAATATTCCCTAGATCCTCAATTAGGTGCTTAAATGATGAAGTGAAAATGGAAGGGGAAAATAGGACTTCATGATTTAACCATGACAAACATGTGATCAAGTGTGACTAGGAGTGTATATATTCATATGTTTTCCAAAGTGGGAGTTAATACATTCGTTACCATTCATTGGGCCTTATTTTTCTTTCTTGTGCTTTTTCTTATATAAATGACTTAGGGAATAAGGTTTTCATAAGTTTGGCACAACTCATAGATATAACATTTACATGAATTTGCACTTCAACCTTAGAGTTTAGACTTAGATAAATCATTATAGTGTATCTTTAATAATTTTTGCTTTCACTTTTTTATTTTCTTTCATCACAAATGACAAAAGGGGAAATATTTTTCCACAAATATATGAATTCTTAATCATAAAGGTGTCATGAGATGAAAACAAATTAATGATGTTATTCTCTATGAAAATGATGGGTATTCTTGAGAAAAGGTTATGCTTGTGGATGTCTCCTCCCTGATTGAGAGGGAGTGAGGGTGGACACCATATTATCCATGTGTCATGTACTATGGCCAGGACTAATAGTTGTAAGCCTAGTAAAGACACCAGTAGGGAGAATGGTGGATTGGATAAACATCTGGGACCAATATTATTTGAGAATTTGTACTTTGACTAGGACTAACTGCTATAAGTCAAGTACATTAATCCAAGATAACAATAGTCATGAGGATCGACATTTCCTGGTGTCAAATATTATCACAATGGATTAGGAAATGATCATGAAAGGACATACTTGATGAACATCCTAGTGGGGTAAGTGACTAAAGAGGCATTAGTGTCCAAATTTATGCCTCCCAACATTGTGCTCTAATCTAATGGAGATATAGAACTTGTTAGTCAAGGCCTTGCTATTTTGACAATGTTGGCTATGATGATGTAAATCATCATTGATGCTTATCAATCCAGATCCCTTATTATATGAATATTTCAACTTGAGAATACTTTTTTGTCTCATTATGAGTATCTCCATATTTTAGAGGGAGTGTCATCATCATCGCCACCATCATCGTCATCATTATTGTCATCATTTCATTATCTTCATAATCACCATTCATGTTGTCATCATCATCATCATCATGATTATGGACATTGTCGTCATTTGTTCATAATTATAGGTGTCGTAAGAAATATCATCAACCCAAAAATTCTTACACGTGCTCGAAAAGGGTTTTTAGGACACATCATAATCATCATTCATTCCATTATTGTCTTTGATGATGACCAAGACGAAAATAATGATAATGATGATCAGATGACGATGACTTGGAAATGACGTCAAAGATAATGATTATGATTATGATGATGACAACATTTAAAAATTGGGAAGATTGGCCAAGATAATTAGCATTGTCATCATCATTTTCATTGTAACCCCCATCGTCTTTAGCATCATTGTCATTATCATAATAATTAGAATTCATGTCATTGTCATCATCTTCATTATCATCATCATCATAATTATTGACATTGTCATTAGTTGTTCTTAATTGTCAATGTCATAAGAAATATCTTCAACGCAAAAAATATGATGAGTGTTGGAAAAGGGATGCAAAATTGAACAAAAAAAATGGGGGCGACAATAGACATAAAATTGGATGAAGAGAGAACACAACATAAGTATATGAAAACAAGACAAAAAAATTGACAAAAAAGTGGATGAAAAAGTAGATGCAATAGCTTGCAAACTTGGACACAAAATAGGATGCAAGCATGGATGAAAAAGTGGAAGAAAACATGGGTGCAATAGTAGGCATAAAACTTAGCATGAATTGTGGTGAAACAAATGTGCATACAAACAACGAATGCAAAAGAGGACACAAAATTGGATGCAAAAAAGAGGCAAACTTGGATGCAAAAGTGGATATAAAGTTAGATGTAAAATTGGAGGCATTAGAAGTGGATGTAAAAGTAGATGCAAAATGGGATGCAAAAAACATAAAAAAATATTTGATGCAAACTTGGACACAAAATATGATGCAAATGTGGATGCAAAAGTGGAAGAGAATGTGGGTTTCAATGATAGGCACAAGATATGGCACAACAAAAGTGGATGTAATAACGGACACAAAAAGAGATGCAAACTTGGATGCAAGACAAGATGCAATTAGGGATGTAAAAGTGGATTGAAACATGGGTGCAATAGGAGAAACAAAATTGGATCCAAAATATGGATGCAATGGAAGTAGATGCAAAATAATATATAAAATGAGACACAAAACCCAACACAAAAATGGATGAAAAAATAGATGCAATATTTGATGCAAAAGAGGATGTGAAGATGGATGCAACATTGGAAGCAAACGTGGGTACAATATTAAGTACATAACATGGCACAAATTGTGTCACAACAAAAGTGGATGTAATGATAGATGCAAAAAAAGAAGCAAGTGAAGATGCAAAATAAGATGCAAAAAGGGATGCAAAAGTGGACATAAACATGGGTGCAACAATGGATGCAAAATAAGATGCAACAAAATCCTATGCAAAAGTAGATGCAATATGAGACACAAAAGCTAATGCAAATCTTGACGCAAAAGTGGATTAAAAAAAGGATGCAAAAATACATGTAAAATTTGAGGAATACCTAGATGTATATGAGGATGCAATCATGGATGAAAATTTAGAAGCAAAAATGGGTGTAAAGGGAGTCGCCAAACTAGGTACAAATTATGGCACAAGAAAATTGGTTGCAATAGTGGACACAATAGTAGATGAAAAAGAGGATGAAAATATGGATGAAAAACAATATGTAAATGTGGATGCAAAAAAAGTAGATTCAAAACTAGACACAAACCTCGATGAAAAACTTGACGCAAAGGGGATGCAAAAATGATGCAAAAAATGATTTTAAAATGATGCAAAAGAGGATGCAAGAGATGATGCAAAAGTTGATGCAAGTGTAGGCGCAAAATGTGGATGCAATAGAGGATGCAAAATTTGGTGAAACAAAATTAGGTTCCAAACTTGATGCAAAACATGGTGCAAAGGATGACACAAAACTTGGCATGAAACTTGGCGTAAAACCTGGTGTAAAATATATTGCAAAACCTATTACAATACCTGGTGCTAAACTTGGTGTAAGACTTGGTGCAAAACTCGGTGCAAACTTTTCGTCAAGTTTTTCACCATATTTTGTAAATAGATACAAAGAGCACCAAAAAAGGGCTCTAGATGTAAAAAAGGAAGGAAAAAGGGATGGTAATCACAGGTTTTTGTTGTAGTGTAGTCATAGATCAGAGGAGTCTGCTGGTGGAATAATTCAATATGGAGATGGAAAATCCCAAACAAGATGAGATGTTTCACATGGATGGTCTTGCAAAATAAAATATTAACCTGGGAAAACTTCCACAAAATAAGTTTTTCAAGGACCAAGTTGCGGTGCCTCTGTATGGTCCATAAAGAATCGGTTGATCATCTGTTTGTATGTTTTAAAATTGCCAAGGAAATATGATAATTAATTTTATAGGTTTTTCACATAAAAGAGAATACATATCATATCTCCTTTGAGGATACCCTCCATAATTGGATTGAATCTTTTAAAAATCTTTTCTCCCTTCCAATTTTCGTGGCTTGGGGAATTTTGTTACTAAGAAACATGGTTGCTTTCAAAATCTCAAAAATTAGTATATTTTATCAATGCACGAAGATTGCATGGCATGTTTAAGGGAATATAACCTAAAGAAAAAAAGTAAAGATGTGAGGATGATAAATCTCCCTAATTTATCTCAATATATTTCAATTAGTTTATTCGATGGAGCTGCACTAGGGGACAATTGCAAGGGGAATGATTAGAATGACAGGAAATAAGTATTTTCAATTCAACATTGAAGAGGAAGATGAACAAACAAAAAAGCAGAGTTGATTTCTTATTGGGCCCTTATGTTTCTTGCACATTTGAAAAATATAAAATGCATACAAATTCTTGGAGATTCCAAATTTTTAATAGATTAGTTGGTAGGTAAATAACATCTAGAATTCTAAACTTAGCCTCTTGGAAAGTTAGAATCTCAAAGATAAGGAAATGTTTTTAGGAAATCAATTTCTAGCACATCCACAACAAATTAAATACAACAACAAACCTTTTATCAAAAATATCTCTTTTAATGGACAAAAGATTCATATATTATAAATAATTTGTTGGTAACCATTATAAGTGAAAATTATGTATCTTTGTATTAGTATGGAAGCTCAGGGCCCTTTCTAACCAAATCTATGTCTATTTATAGCTTTCTCACAGTGTCAGGAACTCCCTTGCTAGATCTTTTGTATCTCATGGGATGTGGAAGTATTCTTTGCATGTTTTCAAGATTCCTCTTCTATTCATTTAGAAAACACTTTGTTTTGATATAGTTTTTTTTTTAGGGTCTTTTGAACATTTTACTCATTTATGGAAAGTACTATGTAATGAACTTTTCTAAAAAAAATATTTACATGTATGTGCTTACTTTTATTCCTAGTGAATAATAAAAATGCAATTTTTTTCTATGAAAAAAAATACAGGAAAAATGGTGGTACCCTGGAATTTGTTGTTTCAGATAATGTGTTTTTGGGTTTCAAATGTATTCCATGGAAAATAGAAATTCCAAAAAAGTGATATGGGAGAAAAAAATAGCCTTTAAACTTGATTGTGCTGAGAGGCACATTATACAACCCAATATAGGGGTGATGTATGATTCCATCCATGCTCAATTTGGAGTTGATAAATGTCCCTTTTAAAATAAAAATGAGATATTCTTTAAATAAAAAACAACGTAGGCTATACCAAAAAAATGAATATACATGTTTGATTAGTTTTAACTAAAGGTATTATAAAACATCAATATTTTCATTCTCACTCTTAACCCTGTATAATGAAATAACATAATTTCGTTGTTAATATTACAACCCACTATGAGGGAATGAAGATGTGGAAAAAATATTTCAGTCTCACTCTCACACAATGAAGTGGCATAATTTTATATTAGCTTTTTAAAGAGATAAACCAATTAAAAAAATATTGTATTTTAATTTTAAGGTGGACAATGTAATTCATAAATATAGTATTATAATGCTCATGTTAATTAAAATATTTCATTGTTAAATATGTATACATTATATATGGTTAAACAAACCATGTATATATTATATGAAGGAATTGAAAAAAAATAAAGTTTACAAAACATTTATTTTACTAATTTACATTCTTTCTCTTTTTGGATATATTTTTGGGGCCCATTAGAGACATTTTGAGGTCTAAAATGGACCTCCTAAAAGATATTATAAAATAATAGTTGAAATAATAAAATAAGATTAAATTACATCATCAAATTTTAGAGGGGAAAAAACTATTTTTTCAACTTATATCCCTATGGTTTTACTCAGATTTTGAGCAGGAGCATTCATTGGATGTGGAAATTAATTCCTTATCCAAGGAGTAACCATGTTGCATACTTTCGATGGACCCTGTTACATGAAAAGTGAGAAATACAAGAGAAAACATGATTTCAATCACATGTTTTCATGTATTTCTCATTTTACGTGCAACATGGTCCATCAAAAGTATGCAACATGGGTGCCCCTTGGATGAGAAATTAAATTCCACATCCAATGAGTGCTCTCGCTCGAAATTTGAGTAAAACCATAGGGAGATAAATTGAAAATACGTGTTGAAAAAACAGTTTTTTTTTTTTTATTTTATTTTTCAATCCTTTTTCTTTTTTAATCCAAAAATGGTGAATCGATCCCCATGGTTTTAATCATCATATTGGATCCTATTGGTTCTTATAGATTTGATTTTGGTTGTACATTTTTGTTTTGAGGCCCATTTTAGACCTAAAAATTTCTCTAATGAATTTTGTCTAAAATTTAGCAAAGATATGAGAGAATTTCAAATTTAAGTTGGGTAGTGTACCCAATCCAAGTGCTAGAGATGACTACTTGCTTAATCTTTGGCTTGAGAAATCGTGACCTAGGAGCATCTAAGTCGTCAAAATCACCTGGGTATTGCAACCAACATGGGCCATGCCAACCCCTAACATAATTGGAATTTTCCACACCAAGTTTCGAACCAATAACCTTTACATCACAAAGTGACTTAATAGTATACCCCATCACTGTATATTTATGCCCCATAGGCATTTTGAATTTTAATTGATAAATGCAATTCAGAAATATAAAATCTTTTTCCAAGTTTTACACTTTGAAAAGGTTTACACCTAAAGAGGGTTTGATATGTCCTGGACACTATTAAATTATTGGTTAAGATGGCTCTATACTGGTAATAAAATATTTCTATGTATAATTCATTCAATTCTCAATATAAAATTAATATATCACATTTAAAAATATTAAAAATAATTTAATGTGGATTAAAAATAAGATGTTTTAATATCCAACGTGAAATAATATTGATATGTAGTTATAAATATATTTATAACATAAATAAGTTAACATGAACAAAGTCCATAAATAAAATATTTCAATACCCATAATAAGTAAAACAATTCAATTTCAACTATGTATATACTAGCACCACATTAATAAATGTGATTTATATATGTAGATATGTCTATATGAAACACACACAACTACTTTAGTAAATGTGGTTGATATATGTTGATAGACGCATATTATTAATATTGTTAATCATATTGTTAGAGTGAATATAATTTTTAATTTTATTACTAATTATTATTAATTATTAGAAAGAACATATTATTAATATGATTTATTAATATTAATCTTAATAAACCTAATATTATAAAACATAATACTATAAATCCTAATATTAGAACCCAATATTTTATTTCTAATATTATAAAACCTAATATTAAATCCTAATATTATACCACCAATATTATAGATCAAATATTATAAAGCCTAAAATAAAAAAAACCCTATATTATAAACAGTAATATCATTGGCTTAAATTAAATATAGTAAACCTTAATGAGAAACCCTAATATTATTATAAACCCCATATTATAAACAATGTATAATATAATATTATAAGCAAAATATAATATATTATTATATTATAATGTATTGACTTTATAATATAGGGTTTGTAAAACCCTAATATTAAACCATAATATTAGGATTTAATGTTAGGGTTTTTAATATTGGGTTTTGAAGTTAGGGTATATAATACAAGGTATATTAGGGTTTATAACATGATAAAGTCTAATATTTTAAACCTAACACTAAACCCTAATATTATAAAGCATAAATCCTAATATTGCAATCCCTAATATTAAATCCATTATTATCGCTACAAGGAAAAGACCTTCTAGTGGAGGTTTTTGCGGAGGTCCTTATAAAAAAACCCAAAAGTCCATTTGTAATGGAGGTCACTAGCGACGATGGGTGGGTGGATATTTTAGCAAATGTTTCTTTGATGGTGGGTCTAAATTACTAAAGCACGTTGGTTCTTTCTTATCAATATACTCATGAGAGCTACATATAACATGGTGCACAGTAGAATTTTTTTTTTGAAAAAGAAAAGCCACGGTGCGCTAAATACCCTAACGCACTGGTGCTTGAATATTTTCCAGCACCAGACTCCTTCATATAGTAAAATGTATCTGTGCTACCCGAAAATGATGGCTCGGTGTGGTAAGAATATAACAACGCCTCAAGGTTTCGTATAAAGCATACGATAGATGGTTTCTTATTTCTAAAAATAAGTTGGTGCTATTGTAAAACCAAAGCACCAGTGTGCTACAAATAGCGTAAATCCTCGACGTGTCTTGATAAAGCACTACAATAATTTTAAATTAAAAAAAAAAACTTGGTTCTTTTGTAAATAGTTTGCCCTGATGTGCTTTGAGACACCCACCAAAGGACGGTTAAATAAAAAATAACCCACCCAACCATAATTTTCATTTTTACAATCTACAGTGTGGGAGAGCTCTGAAGCACCAGCTCCAATCTTGCCACGTGAAAGCGTCCTAGCGTCGATGCTTCTCTTTCTCACCACCTTTCAGTACTATGCTCACTGTTTGAGTTTCCAATTTTTTCAAACAGTGTGAAAAAAATATTTTTCTCCATTATGTGTCCATAATTCCTCCTCGACAACCAAATGTCCACATAACCTCTATATTTCTTTCCAATTTAAGTTTTTAGGGGATTAGAATTGCAAATTAGGTTGAATTCATTATTGATTTTTCAAACAAAAAAAACGACATGCGATGTGCTCAATTTGTTTGGCTCACACCAGCAACAACGCACGCTGTAAATTTACAGGTTACACCATGTTTCAATACGTGAACATAATGCACTGCCATTGTGGAAGTGCATTTTGTAAATATAAATGCACCGAGAAAGATGTGATATGAGCATCGGTGCACAAGTATGTCATACCACTATGAAAAGTTAAATTTCTCAAACACACGTGTGTGTCATACTTATGTGCGCACCATTACCGATGCCATTATAGTTGAATGTGTCAGCGTCGGTGCATGATGATGTTTTCACTGAATCAACAATTTTTTTTTTTTTAGATTGAAATGTTTCCATAGTTATAAATACATGTTTCATTTAATATAAAAAATGTATTTTATGTATGCGGCTGATGTATTTTATATGTCAATCATGTAGCAGAGACATCAACAGAGGGAGTAGCAAGTAGGAGAAGGAGAAATAGGTAGACCCATACAATATGGTCTAACCATGGTAGGCGAGAGAGAGGGAGAGGTATTTATACCCTCGCCATATTACTACAGAGAACGAGCGCTCTTGAGGAATGTAGGCCTCCTCAAGTACAATGAGGCAGGTACATACCTGAAGGTGCACTATGTCCTATTGGCGCATCTCATCCATTGATGGAATGTCCAGTGGTAGGCTTTTTGTGTTGGTACACAATTGTGGTATAGGCCCATTGAGGAGGACATTTACTTTATTGCTATCTTATCGAGGAGAGGGGAGGATTTTCCCTAGTTCCCTAATATCCCCCATGGGGTTGTATCTAAGCATCAGCTTGTATACACTTTGAGATATGTTAGGCCTCATGCGGTCTGTCCATAAGATTTTTAGGTTTGTGGTGGCCAATCACGGATTTATTCTATTTCTATAGAGGAGGCTAGGTGACTCTCATTATTAGTCAACACAATTTTACATTCTTGTGGCGATGGATAGTGCATTATTTGCCCTCCTTTTTATTAATTGATTCTTTAATTCAGGTGCCATGTTGCATCAGATGGTTTGCCAATTTTTTGAGGCAATTTTGCATGAATTTACATAATTATTATGTGTTGTCAAGACAGGGGAGGGAAACGTTCCCTTTTGCTTCTTAGCAACTTTTTTTTATTTTTTGAGAGGTTTCTGGAGACGAGGTCTACATTTTATCATCGCCCTCCTAAGTCAATCACTGAGGCCCAGATGTGCATGTGGGGGAAGATGATGCCCAAGAGGGGCATATCAGAGTTTCCAATGAGGATTTCGGATGAGGCACTAGAGCTACTGTCTAGTGTGGATGACCATGTGTTTGTCGAATTGGGGTATCCATATGCGAGGATTTATTGGACAAGGTGCCCAAACATATTATTCACATCGGTTGAGCCACCAGATGATAAAGGTAATATTAGTGTTTTCTCTAAATTAATTTAGTTTCATTTTCTTGTTTTAATGAATTAGAGTAAAATTTATTCTAGCACATTCTTTAACTTATTTTATTAAATTATTTAATGAAATTTTCTAATTATTTTTTTGTACTATATCTTATGTATACATCAACACATACGATGCGGACATGACCCTCCCCCACTGTATGTCGGAGGAGATGAGATGGGAAAGGCCCAAGAGGGTGAGCATGAGTAACATCCTCAGGGGGGGCATTGGCATCCAGGGCCTGAGGCCTACTATGCAATGTTGGATGGGCTACTGTGATAGATTGGTTAGTGTTTTGGTTCAATAGGGAGTCCTCTTTGTGAGGCCTCACTATATCAGCATAGATCAGATGTTCTTGGGTCTCTACAAGACCTGTCCACAAGATTTGATGTCTCTTATGCGGCATGTCATTAGAGCTAGTAGGGAACTGGTAATGATGAGGGTTGCATGGCATCATGCAACAACACATGCATCATATCATGAGGGTTTTAATGATGATGATGTGGGTGATTATGATGATCATGATGATGAGGGTGATGATCATGATTATGATGATGAGGATGGTGATGATGATGATTCTAGTGGTCGTGCAACCCCATCGGATCATGGTTGTCAAGGTGTCAGTGATACTTTTGGTAGTACATCTTCTTGTCAGTTTCCTGATGATGTCAAGATTCTAGAGCTAGAGCATGTGTTGTATGTTTCTCCTGATAGAGCAGACTGACCACCTTCTCCTGTAGACCAACCACATCCTTCTACTATAGACTAGCTACCTCGTAGTCGACCTCCACCTCAGTTGAGTTCACCAGACGTACTTGATCAGGTAGTAATTGACCATCCATCGTCTTCTACTATAGACCAGGCTATAGGCACCACTACGTCTATTGTATCAAATATTTGATTGCACTTATTTGACTTCATGATATAGTTCTCTCTCTCTCTCTCTCTCTCTCTCTCTCTCTCTCTCTCTCTCTCTATATATATATATATATATATATATATATTATTCATATTTATGTACTTAATTTATATGTTGTTTTTGATGTGTATGTTGTTAGATCATGTTAGATTTGTTCATCCAATATTCTTGCAGATAGATGTGTACGTGATAGCATTTATTTGACATGAGATTTATATTAATTTGAGGATGTGTGTGGTGACTATATTAGATTACAATCTTTTTTTTTTGTTAGATGTGTTCACGATGATGATGCCCTATTAGATTATTAGATTTGTTGCTAGCTAATGATGATTATATGTGCTACTAAAAGTGTATATTATTAAATGATGGTATTGAATCCAAATGTGCATCTTAGATGATTTTTATGTTTGTTAGATGATTATTGTCATGATGTTTATCTTTATAAAATAATGTTTATTACAGATTATGTATTGGTGAATTTATATCAAACTTTTATATATGAAATTGCATATAAAATGACTTACTTTAAAAAGAATGCAAAGATATTTTTATAAATTGCAAAGTTTAGTATTGTTGAAACTATGATTATAAAATTATGATAAATATTTTTCTATTGCATAGATAGTTCATTGATATTCAATCTAACTTAATTATTGAAATATTTCAATACTCACAACGATAAAATAATTAAAGGTAAAATAATTTAGTTAGTTCTTAAAAGGATGAAAATTTGTAACTTATTCAATTTTTAATATAAAATATTATTAATAATAAATTATTCAAAAATACAATTTTACTAATTCAATATTAGTTTATAAAATTCAATCTATTATTGAATTTGAAAAACTTAAGTCATAATTTTTTTACAACGAACTTAGATCCATGTTAACTCTAGATAGATCTACCAAGCATGGAGAGGGATCAAATATCTTGAGATGAAAACATCTTATTTAGTGAAAAGATATTTGATCCCTAGGTGCTTGGTGGATCTAGGCAATTGGTATATTAATATATATGTAGTTGACATTGAAATATTTTATTTATAATTCATGTTTTGCATATTAAAATGTTAAAATATGCCCCATTATAGTTTTTTACTGTATGTATACATTCAGTTATTTCTATTATTAATATTTTCTAGATTAATATTACATATCAAATCCATATTAAACATTGCAAATTTTACAATATCACTCATACATTGAATTAGAAAGCAACTAACAATGGAATAAAAATTCTTTCAATCTTTCTCACTAAAGTGAAAATATAAGAAAAAAATCATTTTAAATTACTTTGTTTTTCTCTATATAAAGTATCTATAAAGCTATGTTATTTAATATGGACATTGAAATATTTTACTTATGGTTGTTAGTAAAATATTTTTTTGTTCTAAATGTATTTTTGTTTTAAATATCACATGTAAATGTAACATATAATGAATTACACATAATGTAATATCAATGATACTATTTCTTGTCATGTGAAAAAATTACATTTTTTTCCCTATATTAAGAAGTAAATTGTATTTTTTTACTCATTCCATTTATTCCCAATAATAAAAGCTATTTGTTTTTTTACTCTCTGTTACATTATTTCTCTATATAAAGTTATATAAGATGAAGGTATAAATTGAAGTATTGTAATTATGGTTGACATTGATTTATTTTCTTATTACTATTTTTAATTTGTTAATTTCAATTATTATTTTACTATTTTTAAATGTAACTTTATGTGACAACATCTCTCCCATACAGAGTTGTAGAGTGCCTCTTATCACAATTAATTTAGATTTAATACAAATTATTTATTTTATTACTAAAGTTATGATATTTTCAAGAAATTTAAATTTAACCTTTCTAGCAACTCTTAACAATTTAAATTAAAAATTATGTTTCTAAAGATGAGGATAAAGAAACGTAAAATAAGCCTTGTGATGAAGTTACTTGTAGTTGTGGTTTTGCTCTATTGGAAGTAGAGGCAAGTGAATTTTTTTCTAGTAATAAATATATAACATATTTATGTTAATTTTGTTCTTTATTTTCTGTTGTACTGGTTTAAATTTAACTCTTTTTAATAATAAATATGAGTTAGATAATATAGTTTAAATAATACAAATTAAATTATCACGAGATATTCACTAAAATTTATGATTTTCACATTTCCCCTAGCTAATATTACATCATGTTCACAATGATAAAGCCATGTATACTTGAAATGATTTAGTTACAAATACATAAAAAAATAGATATTTACTTTACATAATCTAAACAAGAAAAAAATGTATCACCAAGTCTATTTGAAACTCAAACAAATGCCTCTTAATATCCATCACAGATGCGGTGCACTTGGTATGTTTTGATCACATCGGTGCTATCATATTTACCCTATGCAACGCCTAAGTAATATTTTAAAATGTAGCTATATATCGGTGTGTTAGATAACGTGAACATTTCGTCCCTGTGAAAAAATGTTATACGTGTGTGCTGGTGCATAAGTGTGACACATCACTACAAAAATATAAATTTGTGAACCAACGACGGTGCGTCATGGGAAAGTATGCACTATCTATGGTGTGGTTGTGTTTGACAGTGCATTGAATCCAGTGCATCACTGTGTTTTTGGTGCATCGGTGTTTTTTTTTTAAGTTGAAAGTTATGTTTCCATATTAATAAATACATTTTTCATTTAAGAATAAAAATTATATTTTATGTATGAGGTTGATGTATTTTATATGTCAATCATGCAGGAGAGACGTCAGTGGACGGGGCAGTAATGATTGTGAGATACATAGTGAAATAATGAAAACAAAAACATACAACAATAGTATAAATGATGAAATAACCCAAGTACATATCAATCTCTATTGTCATCAGCTAGATTATCTTCCTCGACGCTTGGCATGATAAAATTGTTCTTCTCAAAAACATGTTTTGATCTAGGGTCATGTCTTAATATGAACCACCAATCCATACCTAACACTTATGGGTAATAAAACACCGCGTTGCAGTGTTTTGGGAAAATATAAGGCTCCCTAGCTTCATACCACATCTTTCTAGAGTTGATAGATATCAACCCACTATCTTTCTAGAGTTGATAGATATCAACCCACTTCCAACCAAAGGTGTCTCACCACTTGCACCTAAAACTATCACATTGGAATGAAGAGAAGTCCAATTGAATGATCTCTTTTATCTTTCCAAAGTAACCTAATGTCCCCTCCATTAGGTTTTGATTGCAGTGGCTAGCACGAACTATATTTCTCGAACTCGACTTCCACTCTGGAGTATTTTGTCATGCATCCATCATTGACATCCATCGTGCAAAAATTTTGTCCATATGCCCACATATATGAAAACAAATGCACCTATAAAAAAAGTGAAAAAATCATAGTGTCATGTGTCTAATAACCGAACATAATTAAACATATAAAATATATATAGACGTTACAATTCAAAGGTGAAATATGAAGTTAAAACTATAAAAAAAAAGATTATAATTATCAAGTTGTTGCACCCAATCCCTATGTTTAGCACATCCTCTTGAGCATGTGAGTAACGATCATATGCACCGTATTTCTCTCTGACTTGATCAGCAACCCAATTGTTAGAGCATGTCATTGCATATTTTCTTTTAAATGTTTAGGATAATGAACACCTCTACCATTCAATTGTTTGAATTATTACATGAAATTGTCCCATTTCCTCCTCTTCTCTTAGTACAATGCGACCCACGGTTGTGTCGCTTCCATATTGTAAAGAATGATTTGTTGAATGCTTCAATTTTTGAATTCGCTTATGAAATCAAACCAATATATATATATATATATATAGATCAAAATATGCATTAATATGAAGTTCAACATGAATAGTATATATATATATATATATATATATATATATATATATATATATATATATGAGATCAAAATATGGATTAATATGAAGTTCGGAGTGAATAGTTATTGTGTAGTAATTTGAAAAATGATAAGCCTGCACTTACTCTTTATCATGCATGCCTCTCCATTCATTTTGAGAATATCCCCTTCTCCTTTTTCTTCATCCCTTTATTCATCCCAAGTTGTTGCACCTGGTGTGTCATTGATGTACTCACTGGCATAATAGAAAGACTCATACGATATATACGCTTTTTCCATAGACCCCTCAATTTTTTCCCTTTGTTGAACAAAACCTTTCAATTTATTCAAGTACCTGTCTAAGAATAACATCCAATCATAAGAAACGACCCCAACTAATTCAAACTCATCTAATAGGTGAATTAGAAGATGAACTTGTAAGTCCATGAAACTTGTGAGTAGTTCCTTCTCAAACATACAAAAAATCTCAACTGTCTCTTGACGCCACCATGGAATGCTAGCCACATGAATCTCCTTTGATGTTATCCAAAGTATAAATGCAGATAATTTAGATATGGTTCATTATATGTTTTGGGGGAAATCATAGTTCACACACCCATGCACAAGGAGAGGATAATGATACTCCTCATCTCCTGATTCCTCTTCTGTTGTAGAGTCTGATTCTTCCTCATTTAGCTCAAACTCTATCATCTCAGGTTCCTTTGGTAGGAATTCATGTTTAATAACACCTTTCATCTCTCTAAATACCACATCTCGGTTGTACACAAGCTTCCTTATTTCTGGGTTCCAAAGCTTATAACCTTTTAAACTATCCTTATACCCAATAAATATGCACCTTTAAGATTTACTGTCCAAATTTCTTCTTTTATCCTTTGGAACATGTACATATGCATCACATCCAAATACCCTCAGATGTGAAAGAGATGGTTTCTTACCAGTCCATACCTCTTGTGGAGTATTTCCCTCCAACGCTGATGAACGTGATGTGTTAACTAGGTAACATGCAGTCTCCATCGCCTCTTTCCAGAATTCTTGTCCTAACCTGGCACCATTGAGCATGCTTCTTGCCTTTTCCATCAACATCTTGTTCATTATTTCTGCAACTCCATTTTTCTAAGGTGTGTATGGAGTAGTATTCTGTCGTGCTATACCAAACTTCTTACATAACTCTTCAAATTCCTTCTTGCAAAACTCTCAACTTTTATTTGTCCTCAACACCTTTATCTTCTTCTTTGTCTAGTTTTCCAACAGAGCCTTAAATTATTTAAACTTGTCAAAGACTTTAGGTCTCTTCCTGGGGAAATATATCCATGTATTCCTTGAGAATTCATCTTTAAATGATACATAGTACACAGACTTACCAAGTGATGGAACCAACACAGGTCCAAACACATCACTGTGCATAAGCTCTAATATCCATTTCACCCTCTTAGCACTAGAGGGGAAACTCACCCCATTCTGCTTCCCATATACATCATTTTCATAGAAATAAAAAATCTAGAGATAAATTAGACATACCTTCTACCGTACCATTATGATGAAGTATTTGAAGGCCCTTCTCTCTAATATGGCCAAGCCTTTGATGCCATAGCATGGTATTTTCTCCAGATACAGTTAGATTTTTGGCTCCACTTTCAGGAACCATAGAACTGTTGCACCCATCAATAATAGTGTTACCCCGAATATTGTATAGAGTTCCAATCCAAACTCCCCACATCAATACTAGTGCTCCCCGAACCATCTTGCAATTATCTTTCTCGAACACTATTTTTACACCTGCATCATCCAGCTTGCTTACAGAAATCATATTTATTGCTAATGCAGGAATATGTAGAACACGTGGAAGTTTTCTAATCCTTCCACATTGCAACTTCAACTTGGCTTTTCCGCGATGAACAATTCTAGCACTCCTATCATCCCCTAAGAATACATCACCACCATCATATTTCTCATACTCATCGAACCACTCTCTATGCGGAGTGAAGTGAAAGAATGCTCTCGAGTCAATTAACCATGCCTCGTGATCTACATGTGTACTTGAAGAACAAGCCAAGTACACATCCCCACCTTCATCTGAGGTGGTTTTCGCCTCTACAGAAGGAGCATCATCGGATCCATTTCCTTTCTTAGGAGCTTTAGATTTATAGTCCCTTTTGAAGTGCCCTTCCTTTCCACATTTTTAGCACACCTTTATAAGTTTTCTTGGAGATTTAGATCTCACTCTAGATATAGATCTCCCAATCAAGAACTTATTTTTGTTTTCATTCTGGGACTGTCCTCGTATATACAAGGCATCACCATTCTGGCCCTCCATATTTTTCTGTCTCATCTCCTCCAACAACAAGCATGAGACTATTTCATCAAACTGTAAGTTAGTTGCATTGCTACCTATTGCATCAATCAGACTATCCCATGAATCTAGTAGAGAACACAACAAACTGATACACTTATCTTCATATGAAATTTTAATATCAATAGATAATAACTAGCTTACCACTATATTAAAGGCGTTCAGATTCTCTATCACCAAGTCTTCATCTTTCATCCTTCATGTTATGGAACTTTTTTCGTAGGAATAATTTTCTCACCAGAGACTTAGATTGGTACAAAGTCTCTAAATTGTCCCACAAAGCGTTAGGAAAAGCCTCCCCTGATACATTTAGCAATACTAAATCTGAGACACGCAATCATATTCTGCTCTTTGCCTTTCGATCCAACGTTTCCCAGCCTTCAGCTGACATTGTCGTTGGTATAGTACCCGGATCTACTATGATCCACTTATTTTTATCCACTAACATATCCTCCATCTTGAGTTTCCACAACTCAAAACTCTGACCATTAAATTTCTCAAACACTATCTTTCCACTTCTCGCCATCTTCTTTCACCACAAGAATCAATCCCATAGATTTCCAATTGAACGGGTTCTACCATAGGCCCGAGAAAAAATCCTCAGCAGTAAAGGTGTCCCCTTGAAGAAAAAACAGTTCCAATACCCAATGTAGGTTTTAACCACATACAAAAAGTACCTTCATACGAATTCTAAAAATAGAAAATAATCAATGACAAGGGCATAAAACACAAAACAAAATTACACATATATTTTCCCCTGGATCCCAAAACTGGGACTACGAGATTGACTTTTCATTATATTCCTTTCAATGTTACAATTCATATATATACATGTCGAAGCATCCATAAACCCCAATCCACTAACCTTGGATTAGAACATAATTGTAGTTCCCTTGACCAGATCTACACAATACCATGGAAAGAAAACCATCATGCCCAAAACCATGTGAAAAATCCATGCCCAAAACCATAGGTAGGTTCACCCACCTAATATAGGGTCCAAAAAATATTTCTCGAGGGACTACACCCAGTGCAATGCATAGGGGGTAGTCGTGGAAAGAATATAACACACACCAAATATTGCTTTGGTTTTACTATGGTTGATCATTATTGTTTGTGGTTGAATATTATTTACCATAATTAATTAATATCAACTTTGGTTGACGATAGTTCACTTTGGTTTACTATGGGTTTGGTATTGTTTATGTTCATTTACTATAGTTAACTAGATTTAACCATGATTGGCTATAATTATCTTATGTTGACTATGCATCACATTGGTTGACCATGGTTAACGGCTAGCCATGGTTGATTGACCATGTTGATTTTGTTAAAACATGATTTACTATGATAGTGTCACATTGCAATTTTCAGTATGGTTAACTTATGTTGAATTTTTATTTTCCTCAAAGATTATGATACAAAGTGGCATCCATCAAGGGTTATATCACATTGTGGTATTCTTCAAGGGTTATATTGGATTTTAATGTCCATAATGATTATGTCACATTGCAATGTTAATAAAGTGTTATGTCATGTTGTGATATTCCCTAAGGGTTATATTTAAGTGTAACATTCCTCACAGGGTTATATTTAAGTGTAATATTCCTCATTGGTCATAATGAATTTCGATATTCATATTGGTTACCTTATATGGAATTACTATATTCCTTAATGGTTATGGCACATTGTATTATTCATAAGGGGTTATGTCACATTATAACATCAATAAACAATTACATCACATTTCTCATATTTCTTAATAGCTATGTAACATTGTTGCATTCATTATTATCATGTCAAAATTTTCATGTTCTTTAATGCTTCTCTTTGCCACATTCATCTTGGTGCATTTACCTTGAATTCAAAGTTTCTAAAGGGTTATGTCATGTTGTGATGTTCATGAAAGAATGTGTTGGATTCCGATGTTTGTGGATCATTATGTAGCATTGTGACAATTTACTTGGTTGGGTTATGTCAAATTTGTATGTTCTTCATTATTATGTCACAATGTAGTGTTCCTCAAGGGATAACATATATTGTAGCATTCCCTAATGGTTATTTCATATCACAATGTTTATCATGATTGACTTAAGTCAACCATTGTTATCTTTAGTTGGTAATCACCCATTGAGGTTGACTTCAATGGATTATGGCTAACCATGTTGATTGTTGTTAGCTATGGTTGGCTATGGTTTACCATTATGACTATGTTTAACCATTTTGATTATGGTAGTGTTGCATTGTGACATTCATATTGGTATAATTATTTTGAATTTTTGTGTTCCTTAGTGGTTTTCTTGAATTGTGATGTCCGTAAAAGGGTTATTCCACATTGTGATTTTTCATAAGGGTTATGTCTGGTTTTGATGTTTAATGATTATGTCATATTGCAATCTACATCTTACTTGTTTTCTATTGAATTGTGTTGTTCTTAAATAAATATGTCACATTGTGGCATTTATTTAGGTTTATGTCTCCTCACAATGTTCCTTCAAGGTTATGTTATAGTGTGATGTTCCCAAATGTTTGGCCATGTTTGGTTACAGTTTTCATTCATTGGATTACATTCAACATGGTTAATTATGGTTGACTTTAATTGATGACGGTTTCCTAAGGTTGCATTTGGTTGGTTTTGGTTGATTATGTTTAACTATGATTTAAAAAGATTATATTTAACCATAGTTGTATTTAGTTATCTATGTCTCATTATGGTTGCCTTTAGTTAAATATAATTGACTTTTGTAAATCTTGGTTGTCTTTAGTTACCTAGGGTTTACTAAGATTGACTTTAATTAGCTATGGTTGACTATGGTTGCTTATTATTGACTTTGGTTGATTATCATTGACATTGGTTTATTATGGTAGATTTTGATTGATTGGATAATTTAACCAATATATAATTTGACATAAGTCAACCATTTAAGGATGTCACAAACTAAACAAATCCTTGAATAACATCACATTTTGACATAATCACTAAGGAACACAACAATTTGATATATGTAGCCAAGATAAATGTTGCAATGGTCATTCCTAACTTTGGTGTACTATGTCAATATGGCATTGGAATGATCATCTTGGCTGATTAACATCAAATTGCTATGTTACTTGATGGGTTTCTTGCATTTTAATATCCATTAAGGGTTTTGATGCAGTGTGACATTCCTTAATGGTTATGTTTTAATGTGATATTCTTTAATGGTTTTGTCCCATTATAATGTTCATCTTGGTGGACTTAGATTGAATTGTAATTTTTTTGAAGGATTATGTTGCATTGTGATGTTTATGAAACGATTTGTTGGATTGCAATATTTATTAATGGTTATGTAGAATTGTGATGTTTATCTTAGTTGACATATGTTGAATTTATATGTTCCTCAATATTTATGCCACAAGGTGATGTTTCTCAAGTGTTAGGTTAGATTATCAAATTTCCTATTTCTTATTTAATATTTTGATGTTTATCATGGTGTAGCATGTTAACGATGGTTTACTATGGTTAACTCTAGTTGATTATGGTTGAAAATGATGATTATGAATACCTTGTATTAGTTTTAGTATCATAACATCTAAATATTATTAAATTACAACATGCTTATTTATAATGATGAAAATTTGTAGCATATACATGCAAAAAGAAAAGAACGATGAGGAATCACAACAAAAAAATGGATTTGATAGTGGAACTGGAATGAAACTTATCCTTCCTTGCTATAGTTTTCCCAACAATCATCTATAGAAGCAAATAAATGTATACACTATATATGAGAATGCAAATCCTCATATTTAGGATAGCGACCATTAGCCCATTGTGGAATTATTTATATAAGAAATAATTCTTAATAAAAGTGCAAAGAATTACCATTAGATAACGTCCTTGTACACACGAATTCGCATGTAAATTTGGATACACCTTCTACAATATCAATAAGTATTGGGCCTCCTTTGCCTCTAACCTATAAATTATGACAATTAACTCAAATTATTTGATATCAAATTTAATAGCCAAGTTTTTAACTTGTCGATTTTTACATTTTGAAATTTCTATTCACGTTAAACAACATTTAAAAAACCAAAAGCATTCATTGAAACATAAAATTCCAAGGTTGATATCAACTCTTGTCCAAATGACATTAGAGTTCAAATCTTATCAGAGTTGACCATGTCATATTTTGGAAAAATTTACAAAAGAGGCCCATCACATCACACTATCATTAGGGTTCAAATCTTATGAGGGGTGACCATGTCATATGTGGGACAATTGTACATAAGAAGTTCATCATACAACATAGTCTCTTGATCGATCACATCATATGATCTCTTGACAAGGTGGTGCATGTTTTATTTCAAGGTATAAAATGAAATGTAATATAATAAATAAAATGGATGAACACATGTTTGGAATTTCAAATTTTCTTTGCTTGTCCATTGAAAATTTAGTGATGGTCATTTGCATTTTGCAAAAATCATTTTAATTTAAGTGTAAGTTAGTAAAAATTAAAGTTTGTTGTTATATATAATTTTTTTATAGTAATTAAGAGGTGAGACAAAGGTTAACCATCCTAAAACAACATTTATCTAGCTAAATGACACCCAAAATGTAGAGGGGTTGGGGGAAATTGTAGTTGGGTGACCATGTCATATGTAGGAAAATTGTACAAGAGAAGTTCATCATATAACACAATCTCTTGATTGATCACATCAGATGATCTCTTAACCAAGAGGTATGTATTTTATTTCAAGGTATAATATAAAATGTATTATAATGAATAAAATGATTGGGTATAGGTTTGGAATTAAATTTCCTTTCCTCATCCCTTGAAAATTTGATGATGGCCATTTTTTTTGCACCCATCATTAATGTTATTTGCAAGTTAGTCAACATTAAAGTTTGTTGTTATAACGATCCTAAAAACAACATTATCTAGCTAAATGGCACCCAAAATGTATTCGAGTCAAAAAAATATTCCAAATCCATGCAAAAGTTGGGGGAATACAAGACCATGTAATCATCATCAAGTACTTGGTAAAAGTGGTTTCTTGTCCACCATCTCATGTGATCCCCTTAAATTAATTCTTTTGTATGGAATTTTATTGAATAAAATTACCACAAATTTATTAATGAAATTTTGGCTAAAAAGTAACATACTTTAGGTTCTCCCGCATGCATATCTTACTAGCAAAGAAAGATATCCACAATAAGGGAAAAAACAATCACACTTATGGAACAAAATCTGCAAATTCTTAGATTTGGGATATTGGCTATTGACTCTCTGTTTGTCACTTGTAATTTAAGCTATGAATAATTTAATATCTAATTTTACACCTAAACTAACTTGAATATTTACAAATCAAATCTACTGTTTCAAAACAATTTGAAGGATCACTTTCTAGACTGTTCCAAGGTAGTTAGCAGGGAGAGATTTTCGTCTTAATCTTAAGACCTCTTGTGATACAATATTTTGGTTGGTTTTTTTTTTTTTTTTGAAAACTAGAGTTAAAAATGAGTTTTCTTTTTTTCCAAATTACAGTTTAACTTTATTTTCTATTGGATTTTTTTTGAAGAATTAGTTATGAAATTAATTATTTTTTTATTTTTGGAATTGGGATGAACATTAACTTGTTTTGGTACGGGTTTTCTTCGTTTACTTTAAAAAAAAAAAAATATCTAACAATGAAGATAAAAAATAAATTATAATTATAAAACAAAATATTAAAAAATATCACAAGTTTTAAATTTCGAATAGTGGCTATTAGCATTTTTACTTGTCAGTGTAGATCTATCATAATCACAGATCTAGCAAGAGCATAGGGGAATCAAATTTCTTGAGTTGAAGACTTTTTCTAGAGTGCAAAGCTTGAATAAAATGTTTTAACGTTAACAAATTTGATCATATATATATTTTTTCATTATTTATGTTACATTTTTGAATATATAAAATAGATCAAATTTTACTTGGGCATAAATTAGTGAAACTACATAAAATATTTTAACTATAATTTTTTTTCAACAGATTTATATACTTTATTTATAGTTTTTTTTTAACTTTTAATTATTTTATTTATACTTGAGAGAGTGTGATATTTTTTTGCCACTTCTCTTTAGTATGATCACTAAGAGTGAGATTATTAATGTTTTATAATACTCTTAATTAAACCAACTAAACACTGTATATATACAAACACATCAACTCCAAATTAAACATGGAGTTACACATTTCTCTTACTGCATTGTAAAATGAACCTCTCTCCTCAATAAACCTATAATTTAATCAATCAAAAATTTATAACCAATCAAATCAAATCTAAAATTGAAACAACAAAAAATCATTTAAAAAAATTACTCACCTAAATTATATTTAAAAAAATTAAAAAAAAAAAGTTTGCACACTGTCAAATTCCAACCCTTTTAGTCTTGGCAAGCCGAGCTTTTAGTCTTAATCTCAAAATGTGCAATGGTATATATTTTTGGTTTTTTTTAAAAAACTCTAGGTAAAAAACCTGAGGTTTTCATTTTATTTTTGTAAGTTATAGTTTCACCCGATTCTAGATTTGAGTTATTGAAGCACCAGCGAAACTATTTACCCTATGGCCAGCCAGCTCTAGATCCAGCGAGGAGGATGGATGGCTAATTAATATTCCTAAATAATCAAATAATAATAATCAGGAGTGACAACGTCGTCCTCAAACAAGATAGTCCACACGCAGACAGCGAGGGCGACTTTTTTTAATGAAGCTGAGCAGCACGAAACTAACATGAAAACGTGAATAAAGTGCTGAGGTTGTCATCCTGAAGAAATCTAACACAATCTCCTACGTACGGCTATTTGAATTCACAGGCACTGCTCATCCGAATATTTGCCGAAGGTGACGACGATGTACGACGCTGGGAAGTTTGAACAATGAATGATTTGGCTGCCACCATCACCGATTTGGCTGCGTATCTGATCCTGATATGACTGTGTATTGTTTAATCTTTTTCCTCAGAGCTCAATTTTGAACGTCATCCGGACTGAAATGAATTTTTACTATGTCAAATAACCAATACAAGAATTTACTTTACATGACAGTGACGTTTAATAGACTTGCATGTGCAATATGAGAGTACTACGATCTCTAGATGTTAATTTATAGTGGGCAATGAGAGTGCATATTTTTTTCCTGAAATTTTCCAGCAGAGATAAATCATAGAATGAGTTCCTTGGAAGTCAAGAAGTTGCAAATTCTGATACTGGAAAAAGAGACATGGAGGATTATGTGAACGGAAGAAGAGACTCGAAGGCTCGAAAGCGTAATGATTTAGATTAAAAATGGGAGAAAGAAATACTAATTTTTTCATAATAATTACGCTAATCTCATAAGAAATACCAACTCCATTGGGGAACTAGAGGGGACTGATTAGAATGACCGGAAATAAGTCTTTTTAGTTCAAAATTGGAAGAGGAAGATGATCAAACACAAAAGAAGAGTTGATTTCTTGTTAGGCTCTTATGTTTATTACGCATTTGAAAAATATAAAATACATACAAATTCTTAGAGATTCTAAATTGCTAAAAGATTGGTTGGTATGTAAAAAACATCTAGAAGTTCTAAACTTAGCCTCTTGGAAAGTTAGAATCTCAAAGATGAGGAAATGTTTTTAGGAAATCAGTTTCCAGCACATCCACAACAAACTAAATACAACAACAAACATTTTATTAAAAATATCTCTTTCAATGGACACAAGATTAATATATTATGAAAAATTTGGACACAAGATTAATATATTATGAAGAATTTGTTGGTAACACCATTGTAAGTGCATATTTTGTGTTTTTTTTATTAGTCTGGAAGCTCAGGATCCTTTCCAACCAAAGATCTCTATATGTATAGCTTGCTCACAGTGTCGGGGACTCCTTTCACGGATCTTCTGTATCTCATGGGATGTGGAAGTATTCTTTGCATGTTTTCAGGCCTCCTCTTCTGTCGAGACAATACTTTGTTTGGATATAGTTTGTCTTTTCTAGGGTCTTTTCAACCATTTGCTCTTTTCCAGAAAGTACTGTGTAATGAATTCTTCCGAAAAAAATCTCTACATGTACGTGCTTATTTTTATTCCTAAATAAAAATGCAATTTTTTTCGATTAAAAAAATTGAAAAATAATCTCTACATGAACGTGCTTATTTTTATTCCTCAATAAAAATGCAATTTTTTTCGATTAAAAAGTACAAAAAAAAGAGGGTGGTGGTGAGGAATTTGTGGTTTCAGATAATGTGTTTTTGGATTTCAATGTATTCCAAGGAAAATAAAAATTCCAAAAAAGTGATATGAAAAAATTGTGTCTAGAGGTACATTATAAAATCCAATATAGAGGTGATGTGTGATTCCATCCATGTTCAATGTGGAGTTGACAAATGTCCCTTTTAAAATAAAAATGAGATATTCTTTAAATAAAAAACAATGTAGGGTACAGCAAAAACAAAAATAAATATACATGTTTGATCAGTGTTAACTAAAGGTATTATAAAAAATCAATATTTTCATTCTCACTCTTAAAGCTAAATAATGAAATAAGATAATTTTATTGTTAATATTACAACCCACTATAAAGGAAAGAAGATGTGGCAAAAATATTTCACTCACTCTTAGGCAATGATGTAACATAATTTTATATTAACTTGTTAAAGAGATAAACTAATTAAAAATATTATTGTATTCTAATTTTAAGGTGGACAATCTAATTCATAAATATAATATTATGATGTTCATGTAAAGTAAAATATTTGATTGTTAAATATGTATACATTATATATGGTTAAACAAACCATGTATATATTAAATGAACAAATTGGAAAAAAAAAATTACAAAACATTTGTTTTACTAATTTACATTCTTACTCTTTTCGGGTATATTTTTGGGGCCCATTAGAGACATTTTGAGGTTTAAAATGGGCCTCCTAATGAATATTATAAAATAATAGTGGAAATAATAAAATAAGATTAATTTAAATCATCAAATTTTAGAGGGAAAAAAACTACTTTTTTCAACTCATATTTTCAACTTATATCCCTATGGTTTTACTCAAATTTCGAGCGAAAGCACTCATTGGATGCAGAATATAATTCGTCATCCAAGGAATACCCATGTTGCATACTTTCGATGGAAACTGCTACAAAAAAATGATAAATACAAGAGAAAATATGATTTCGATCACATTTTTTCATGTATTTCTCATTTTTCATTTACTAGGGTCCATGACAAATATGCAACATGAGTACCCCTTGGATGAGGAATTAAATTCTTCATCCAATGAGTGATCCAACTCAAAATTGGAGTAAAACCATAAAGAGATATATTGAAAATACGTGTTGATTTTTTTTATTTTTTATTATTATTATTTTTTTTAATACTTTTTTAATCCAAAAATGGTGAATCATCCCCATGGTTGACATCATCATCTTGAATCCTATTGGTTCTTATAAGACCCAAGAGCATCTAAGCCGTCAAAATCACATGGGGATCACACCCAACATGGGCCACACCAACCCTTAACATAACTAGATTTTTGCGCACGAAGTTTCGAAGCATTAACCTTGACATCACATAGTGACTTAATTGTACACCCCATCAACATATACTCTACACCCCATAGGCATTTTGAATTTAATTAAAAAATGCAATATATATATATATATATATATATATATATATATATGCATCTTAATTATGTATATATAAAATACCCATGGGATCAAATCTTTTTCCAAGTTTTACACTATGAAAAGGTTTACACCTCAATAGGGATTTGATATTCCTTAGACACTGTTAAATTTGTGGTTCAGATGGAGCTATACTGGTAATAAAATATTTTGATGTGTAATTCATTCAATTCTCAATATAAAATTAATATATCGCATTTTAAAATATTAAAAATAATTTAATGTGGATTATAAATGATCCAAAATGGATCTGGGATAAACTCCTAAGTCTAAAGTATTCCTCACAAAGGAAAATGAAAGTCTAAGGATACTCTTGGAAATAGTCCCATTGCATAGATCTTTTCATTTGGAATCTACTGCAACTTGAATGGGCTGAAATGGACTTTGGATGATGCAGTTATTGCAAAAAGAAGTTTGTCTTTGTTCCTTTGAAAATGAGGCAAATTATTCCAAAAATAGGCTAAACGCCTTATAAAGGAAAATCACATCGAAAGGGTTGAGTGGAAAACTTAAGGCCAGGGCGAAAGGACCCCCGATCAACTATCTCCAACTCATCACATCAGAGGCAGGCATGTATGCGATATCAAGACCCCAGACTTGGCGATTGTAATAATGCGATTATGCGATTGCGATAATCGACGATCGGAGCGATCGACTGATTGGCGATCGGAGGAGTAGGGATATGGACCCCACCGATGTGATACGCGATGGGTGATATAAATGATTGGTGGATCAGCAGATCGGAGGTCGGCATGGCCAAAGGAAGGAACCCCTCGGGCCATCGCACTTGCAATATGCCGATAGCAATACGCCGATATCGGCAATTAACGATTGGGTGATCGGTGATCCTCGATACAAAGAGCTGTTGGCCACGCGAATTGCAATAAGCCAATAAGGGCTGGACCTGATGGGAATTATAAGCCCGATTGCATGAAATTTGAAATCCGGGTTTCTCGGATTTTCTTTGTATTAGGTTTTTAAGCCCTACGCCATGCGATCGCGATATTGCGACTGAAGGCGGACCCGAAAGGTTTATAGATGTGGCTTTGGGTTATTTGAGTTCTATGGTAAGCAGTATTTCAGGCGGGCCTCAGGTGGTAAGTGGTATTGGACGGGCTCCGCTCGATTCCATACACTGGCCGACACGTGGCATGGCATAAGAAAGGGAAAGCCACCTTTTCGGGCGGGTAACCTCTTCGCACATTAACCACCCAAAATGGTTGTCAGCCGTTGGAACGGAGATCACGCAGATCAACGGTGGGCTTGTGATAGCCATAAAAGGGCAGACCCAATAGGGATTATGAGCGTGATTTTGTAGAATTTGAAGTCTGGATTTCGCGCCCGATAGTGTATTTCAGGAAAAACTCTGTGTATTGAAATTTTGTTCTATTTTTGGGTTTTGCATGAAGGAAGGCCCCGATTCCTTTGTAACTGCCCCTGATCATTGTGCCACGCTGCAAGCGGGTGTTTTATAGACAATGATGCATTTGTAATGCAGAGAAAGCCACAGAGCCAGATGGCCAGTTGAAGAGACGAGGAGCAGAAGAAGCCACAGAACCATAGAGGAATGATTACACGCAGAGAAATGGGTGGGGAAGCCACAGAGCCGAAAGGATGTCTTAAGAAAGCCAGAGAGCTTAATTGACGAAGTAGTGGGAATCGCAGGCAGCTGAGGGGGTTTTTGGAATAGCTTGGAGGTCGAGTGAGAAACCAGAGAGAGCAGAAAATTGTTGAAAAGGGTCGTTGGAAGGTTGCTAAAGGTTTCTTGGAGGTTGAGCGAACCATTTGATGCACGCAAAGGCTGAGAGAGAGCTTAGAGAAGCTAGAGTCGAAGAGCCAGAGCCAGATCCATGAGCTAGAGCCAGAGCCAGAGCCGAGAGCCAGAGCGAGAACCAGAGCCAGAAAACCTGAGAGCTTCAGAGCCAGGGATAAGATGGTGTTCTAAGCCCATTGTGTTCTGTGTAAACCAGTGGAGTTGAGTGTGTAGCGTGTAAAAGGACTTATGCCATAATCCCAGAGAGCCTAGTCAAGTTGACTAGAGCTCAAGGAGACATAACCCAAGTGTTTTGGGTGAACTCCATATTATATTTTTGTCTTATGTGTTTGTTATTTGTTGCACTATTTTACTGTTACATGTATTTACATATCAGCATAAACAACAGAACTTACAACACATAAACAATTTTAAAACAGACATAAGCATACACCCTTTTCAAGCACTTTTTAATTCAACAATTAGTTAATCACTAGATCTTCGGAAAATATATATATATATATATATATATATATATATATATATATATATATATATATATATATATAAGCTTTGGAAGTGGGAGAGGTTCTTGTAAGTTAGACAAGAACCCTTTAACACCCCATTTTCAGATCAAGTGGTATCGGAGCTTAGATGTTGATTAAACCCACCTTCAAAGAAGGTTATATCAGAACTAGTCATACCATGAAGCAGGTGGTATCATGATGCAAGTGGTATCAGGTCAGAATGCTTGATTGACAAAGCAAAGATTGCTCGTCTGAAAAGTGTTTGGGCAATCAAGGATTGATTGTCTGATTGATTGTATGCTTGTTTGTAGACTGGTTATTGTTTGAGTTTGCAGAGGTGAAGGGAAAGCTATTGATAGCTCAGTCCAGGAGAGGACGAGAAGGAAGAAGGGCTGAAGGAATTCTTCTTATCCCAAAGGACCTAAAAGCAGTCCTTGAAGAACAAGAGGTTTGTTGCAAAAGGTTGCTTGAATAAGCTCTTTGTTAGTCTTGTTTGAAGTTCTTTTGTTCATTTTGATAATGAAAACTTCTACAAGTGAGTCCTCAAATTCCTCCTTCATCACAAGATTCTTTGATGGAGACATGAAGTAAGACTTGTTCATCATAATGGAAAAGGTGAGAGAAATGTATGAGGATGGAAGGAAGAGCAGCATACTTAGAGAACAGTTGAATTCTGTGGAGGAAGAGAAGCAGTTGCTTTCTGACAAATTGCAGGAAATGGAAAGGCAACTCCATATTGAAAATATGAACCTGAAAAGGATGCATGGGTTAGAGACATAGATCTTTGTTGCCAAAGAAGCCTTGGTCAAGTATCAGCTTGAAGAAGAGGTAGACAATTCCTGTTTGTCTTCAAATTCTTCTAATAATGCTTATATTGGTTCTTTTGAAAAACATACTAGAGGCATAGGTTCCAAGTTAATGTCCAAGATGGGCTATGAAGGGAAAGGCTTGGGCAAACATGCACAAGGTATTGTTGAGCCAATAATAGTTGAGGATAGGCCTAAGTATTTGGGTCTTGGCTATGGACAGTCTTATGGAGAAAGTTCCAAAACTGCCATGAAGACAATTGAAACAGTTCCAAGAAGGAGTTTCATTTTAGGTCTTCTACCTCAAGATTGTGAAGATTGTATTCTTGGGGAATGCAATGGTGTGAATCATACCTTGTAGAAAGAAGGTGTATATAAGCATACACTTGAACCATAGAGTTGTGGAAACTCTGACATCCTTGAAGAGATTGATGGTGTTACAAAGGGAGCTACTTCTTCATTCAATTCACCTCCTCAAGAAGGCAATAAAGATGAAAGAGAAAGGTATAAATCTGGTTCTAATCATATTCCTTTTTATTATGTTAAGAATGATAAACTTCCATATAAGTATGGGAAAATAAATGCATGTTCCTTTTGTGGTTTGGATAACCATATTGCTTCTAGATGTTGGAAGAGAATGGCCATATACAAGAAAATTTTGAAGGAAAGGAAGCAAGAAGCCAAAGGTCCACTAGACAAGGCAAATCATGCTATCAAGAGGATGCACATGTGTTGCACTTACTGCCATAAGCAAGCGCATCTTGCTGAAAAGTGTTGGACTCTGAATCTAGCAATGCTTCGACGAAAGCTGAAGAAGGTGGAAAGAGAGAATGGTAAGAATGGAAAAGAAGATTCCATGATTGATTTGTTTCAGGATGATTCACATATTGATGCTGATGTGCAGACAAAGGAAAGACCTTTGAAATGGATTGGTAAGAAATGGCTAGAGTTCTTATCCAATTAAGATTGCATGTCTATTGATATAAGGCATATGTTTGCATCTCTTTGTTGATGGAATGCAAGTTGCGGGTTTTTACCAAGATGGTGAATGGAAAAAGGTTGAGTAGGAGACTCACTTTGTTGTTGTAACATTATATTTCATTTCAACTTCGAAAGTACAATGTACTTAAGCGAAAGTTGAAGGATGAAATGCATGCATAAGCTTGATGTGTATGAACACAGGGATTTTGATGTTTTCTTTGTATTTGAACATGTATGTGTAATTAACTTGAAGGGTTGATTGCTTTTGCATGCATGTAATGCAACATTGACTTGAGAAAAGTTGATTTGGTCTCCAAGATGGAGATAATGATGAAGTGTTTCATCTTTTGAAAAGAATCCTTGAGATCTTTTTCTACATGCTTGACTTGAAGGATCATTTGTTTCTAAAGGCATGTTTTGTGGGCTTGGTCTCTATTCCATCATTTGTATGCAGATGTAAGACATGGAGGTATTCACAAGATGTGAAAATCTGTTTCTTTTGTTAAAACGAGAGTTTAGACCATCTAGTTGTTATCTGTATTTCTGTTGTTGTTAACAATTGTTGTTGACAGCTTGTCAAATATGTACAAATGAAAATTTCGTGAAGCAGATGTAACTTCACATTTGTTTGATCCACCTTGGATGAATGATCAAGGCAGATAAGTTTAGTAGGAGTTTTGCATGAAGTCAAGAGGGAAAGCAGTTCTTCCCAGGAAGACCAGCACATCCAGGAAGGAAAGTGGTCAAAGGCTTTTGTTTTGAGGCACTATGCAAGGCAAGTGTATGGAGGCTGTAAGAAGAGGGTGTTGTTACTCTCATTTACTGTTCAGATCAGTATATCAGTCTTTTGGAGACCAAAAGTTCTTTAGTGGGAAGGCGTGATCCAAAATGGATCTTTGATAGACTCCTAAGTCTAAAGTATTCCTCACAAAGGAAAATGAAAGTCCAAGGATGCTCCTAGAAATAGTCCCATTGCATAGATATTCTCATTCTGAATCTACTACAACTTGAATGGGCTAAAATGGACTTCGGATGATGAAGTTATCATAAAATGAAGTTTGCCTTTGTTCCTTTGAAAAGGAGGCAAATTCTTAAAAAAATGGGCTAAAGGCCTTATAAAGGAAAATCACATCAGAAGGGTTAAGCGAAGGACTTATGGCCAGGGTGAAAGGACCCCCAATCAACGATCTCTGACTCATCGCATCAGAGGCAGGAATGTATGCGATATCGGGACCCCAGACTTGGCGATTGCAATAATGTGATTATGTGATTGTGATAATCGGCGATCGGAGTGATCAGCTGATCGATGATTGGAGGAGCAGCGATATGGAACCTGTCGATGCGATACACGATGGGCGATATCGACAATCAACAGATTGGTAGATTGGCAGTCGGCACGACCAAAGGAAGGAACCCCCAGGGCCCTTGCACTTGTGATATGCCGATAGCGATACGTCGATATCGATGATCAGCGATCGGGTGTGTGGTGATCCCCAATACAAAGGGTCATTGGGCATGTGACTTGCTATAAGCTGATAAGGGCCAGACCTTATGAGAATTATAATCCCAATTGCATAAAATTTGAAATCCAAGTTTCTCGGATTTTCTGTGTATTATCCGTGTATTGGTTTTTTAAGCCCTATGCCATGCAATAGTGATATTGTGACCAAAGGTGGACCCGCAAGGTTTATAGATGCGGCTTTGGGTTATTTGAGTTCTGTGGTAAGCAAGATTTCGATCAGGCCTCAGGCGGTAAGTGGTATTGGACGGGCTCTGCCCGATCCCATACACTGGGCGACATGTGGCATGGCACAGGAGAGAGAAAACCGCCTTTTCGAGCGGGTAACCTCTATGGACATTAACCACCCGAAATGGCTGTCAGTCATTGGATTGGAGATCACGCAGATCAATGGTGGGCTTGCGACAACCATAAAAGGGCGAACCCAATAGGATTATGAGTGCGATTTCATAGAATTTGAAGTCCGGATTTCGCGCCTAATAGTGTATTTCTGGTAAAACTCTATATATTGGAATTTTGTTCCATTTTCAGGTTTTGCCTTAAGGAAGGCCCCGATTCCTTTGTAGCTACCCCTAATCATTGTGCCATGCTGCAAGCAGGCATTTTATAGATAATGGCGCATTTGTAACGGAGAGAGAGCCACAGAGCCAAATGGCCAGTCAAAGAGACGAGGCGCAGAATAAGTCGCGGAGCCGCAGAGGAATGATTACACATAGAGAAACGGCTGGGGAAGCCGCAGAGCCAGAAGGATGCCTCAAGAAAGCTAGAGATCTCAATTGACGAAGTAGCGGGAAGTGTAGGCAGCTGAGGGCGTTTTTGGAATCGCTTGGAGGTCGAGTGAAAAACCAAATAGAGCAGAAAGTTGCTGAAAAGGGTCGTTGGAAGGTTGCTAAAGGTCGCTTGGAGTTCGAGCGAACCATTTGATGCATGAAAAGGCCGAGAGAGAGCTGAGAGAAGCCAGAGCCGAGGAGCCAGAGCCACGAGCCAGTGTTGGAAATAATACTGAGAGGGGGGGTGAATCAGTATTATTAAGTCAAATGTTCCTTTTTCAAAATCAAATGATATATGCTACTTCAGTTAATTGAACCTGCGTATATACGCAACTATGCAGAAGAAAACCCGCGTATATAATGCAAAGTTTTTAATTTTATCTTTCTGATGTTGATTGTTAATCTGTGATTTAGAAGCAAATAACTAGTAAAACAGAGCAAAAAGACAATCGCACACAAGAACACAAGATATAAGGTGGAAACCCAATGTGGGTGAAAACCACCTGCTGTAATTCGTCTTTATCTTCTCTTTAATTAGAAACTTCTTTTTACAATTGTACTAGTGCAATCCTTTACCAGTACGCAGGCTGCAACCTGTAGAGAGCTACAACCCTCTCTCATTTTCCATATTCTCCTGGAAGGGAGCTACAACCCCCTTAGCTCTTGCACTAGCCAAGATACTAGTACGTAGGTGCTGGCCTACAGAAGGCTACAACCTTCTCTGTCTTTCAGGGACCACGTTTCATAAATTTTCAGACTAGATCCACAAATAACATCAATCAAGAATTTCTGCATCAACCAATCACCTTTTCACCAATCAAAACTGAATCAACATAAACACTTCTCTGACTACTGTACTCAGATCACAGTAACATTACCACACACCAAATATGAACCCAGAACACTGCAGCAATAAACAGAAGCAGCAATAATATAAATCAAGATATGTACACTACTTCACTATTCATCAATCTGCGTGTATACGCTTCTGTACCACAACCAACCTACGTATACGCTTCTTTCATTCACAGAAAAAGCATGTATACGCACCTGCACTTAACTGAACCTGCGTACAGATCTATAAAGGATAATTTATTCTTTTAAAACATTCAGTCATTAGTTAACCCAGATTATCAGATTTATAGATCAAGAGAGTGCCACATATAACTGATCAAAATCATACAAAGATACCAATGTTCAAGCCTTGAGATTTTGATCCATCAATAGTCCTTATCCTTCTTGCGCTCAGGTGCCTCCTTCATTCAGATCTAGATCTGCACCATAACCCAATCACCAGTATTCCAGATCTAGAACAATATCAAATATTCAATGAATCAGATAGTATCTTGCCACATGATCTCCTTCCTCTTTTATAGTTTTAGGCCTTCCATAATACGACGGTCCAAAACCATAATAAACAATACCAAGGGCCCAACACCTGGGGTCAACACTTCTGACGAGATACCATGGTCCAAAACCATAGGTTCAAATTCCAAGGACTAACGACCACGGACCTAAAAAAAATAAGATTCCCACCATGTACGCGCTTTTATGTGCGTGAAAGTGTGTGTATACGCATACACAACTTTTGAACGTCTAACTCACGTGTATACGCGTCTTTGGCAAGGTGAACCTGCATATAAAAGATTTCCTTCATCCTGAGAGCCTAAACTGAGATCTGTCACCAAAGTGAGTTTCCATCAAGGACAACACCTGTACCATAGCGCCACACTTGTGCCATAATGCCAACAATCTCCCCCTTTGGACTTGATGGCAACCCAAGATCCTCATTCTCCCCCTTTGTCATCAAGGGCAAAGGGCTGTGCTCCCCCTGAGTACATGTTGATATCTCTGCTCTACTGTGCTAAACATGCTCCCCCTGACTGTAGGCAAGATCTGCAAAAAGATGTTTTGTAAAAAGAATCATGACTTACATATCATAAATGACCTTCCTATCACCAAAGGACTCGATACATACATCCATCACCCAACAAAGTGGGGATCATCCACCCAACCAAGTGGGGATACATCAGAAATTTACATATGATAACCAATTACATTGCATCAATCATCCCAGGCATAGTGGGGAAACAAAAATAGGTCGTTACATGACTTTGATAAAGAGAAGATATACATGACATAGAGACAAAATATCAATACTATGCAAATCACTAATAACTACTATCAGTAGCATCTGACAATAGCGGCAACCATGTTCTCCTTTTTTTCTCCTTTCTGTAGCTGATCCACCTGAACCAAACAGCTTGAGTACTTGAAACAAGAGCTTCTAAGGTAATGCCAACAATGCATTATTAGAAGATTATCTGCTCCCCCTGAACCTGTGTCAGATCAACTCTGACAGACGCATATCGGACTCTCTGCAACCAAAGTCTGTCCCTGCTGATTTCCTTAAGAAACTCCATATACGCGACTGCACCTGCATAAATCGGCGTATGTATGCGGATACCCCTCATCCAACTCGCGTACACAAATTTTTCTTTGAGATAGACAAGCTTCAACGATAGGATGAAGCATCAACTACTCCCAGCTTCTGTCTGAGGTATTCAAAAGTTTCCCTGGGCAGTGGTTTGGTGAGTATATCAGCAACTTGTTCCTTAGAAGGAACATACTCCAACTTGACCTTTTGCTCAAGCACTTGTTCCCAAAGAAAATGATACTTGATGGGTATGTGCTTGGTCTTTGAATGCATGACAAGATTTTTGAAATGTTGATTGCACTTGTATTATCACATAAGATAGAGACAGGTGGAGTACAGGTGATTTGAAAATCCTGCAAGATTTGCATCATCCAAAGGAGTTGTGTGCAACAAGATGCAGTAGCCACATATTCTGCTTCAGCTGTAGATAAAGCAATCGAACTCTGTTTCTTGCTGAACCAAGATACTAATCTGTACCCCATAAAGAATGCACCACCACTTGTGCTCTTCCTGTCATCCACGCTTTCGGCCCAACCTGCATTTGTGTAAGCATGAAGTGTGAGATCTGTATCTCTAGGATACCATAAGCCATAGTTTTGAGTTCCTTGAAGGTACTTGAATATTCTCTTGACTACCTGAAGATGAGTTTCCTTTGGATTTGCGTGAAATCTTCCAACTATTCCCACTGCATGCATGATGTCTGGTCGGGTACTTGTCAAATGAAGTAGACTTCCAATCATGGATCTGTAGGTTGGTTGATGCACTGCTGCTGATTCATCGTTTGCACTGAGACTGCATCCTGTAACCATGGGGCTACATACTGGTTTTGCATCTTCCATGCCATATTTCTTCAAGATCTGCTTGAGATACTTGGTTTGAGATAAAAAGATACCGCCTTTATTTTGTTGGATTTGCAATCCAAGAAAATATGTTAGTTCTCCAAGCAAGGACATTTCGAATTCTTATTGCATCACAAAGGCAAAGCTTTGATTCATAGCCTCTTCATTGCTGCCAAAGATAATATCATCTACATACACAACAAGTATTAGCAATTTGTCATTTTCAATTTTTATATAAATATTGCTATCTGCTGATCCTTTTGAAAAACCTTGTTGATGAAGATATTTGTCCAAACGGTAGTACCAAGCCCTTGGAGCTTGTTTAAGACCATATAGAGCCTTTTTTAGTCTACATACAAGATTTGGATCATTCCCAAGAATGAAACCATCTGGTTGCTCGATGTATACTTCTTCTAAGTCTCCATTCAGAAAGGTTGACTTCGCGTCCATTTGAAATAATTTGAACTTCTGAAAGCTTGAGAGAGCAAGGAACGTTCGGATGGCCTCAAGTCTAGCAACGAGAGCAAAAGTTTCTTCAAAGTCTATTCCTTCTTGTTGAGCATAACCCTTACAAACCAGTCTGGCCTTGTTTCTAATTACTTCCCCATTTTCATTCAACTTATTTTTGAAGATCCATTTTGTCCCTATGACATTCTTATCTTTTGGTCTAGGAACCAACTCCCAAGTGTTGTTCTTTTCGATCTGCTCAAGTTCTTCATCCATAGCCTTGACCCAACATTCATATTTGCATGCCTCTCTTACATTTTGTGGTTCAGTGGAGGAGAGTAATGCCAAATAGCTTGAAGATTCTGCAATTGTTCTTCTTGTTTGTACGCCTGCCTCTTTCTGCCCCAAAATCTGAGATTCTGGATGATTCTTTCGAACGTATTTGGATGGAGTCTTCTCTTCTATCCTTATCTCTTCCTCTAGTGCCTCTTGAGGTTCTTCTTCATCATCTGTCTGATTTGGAGAGTAGTCTTCATCCTCTTCTATATTTTAATGATTTACTGGCCTAGGGATGTATCCTTTTTCATCAACCACTACATCAATGCTGTCAACAATTCTTCCAAGTCTTTTATTGTAACACTTATATGCTTTGCTATGGGGAGAATAACCAAGGAGAATGCCTTCATCTACTCTAGGTTCAAGTTTTCCAAGTTGTTCATCAGTATTCTTAATATAACATTTGCTTCCAAAAATTTTGAAATGCTTTACCGAAGGAGTCTCACCATACCAGAGCTCATGAGGAGTTTTAGTGTTGTTCACTCGGACATTTGTTTTGTTGAGAATAACAACCGCAACATATACAGCTTCACTCTATAAGGTTGCGGGAGTTCCAGACTCATCAAGCATAGCACGAGCCATTTGTTGGATTGTTCTGTTCATCCTTTCTACCACTCCATTTTTCTGAGGACTTCTAGCTATAGAGAATTCCCATTTTATTCCATGTTCTTAACAGAAATCGAAAAATTCATTTGAGGTAAACTCGCCACCTCTGTCGGACTTGAGGCACTTAATTTTGTAATCTGATTCATTTTCAGCGAAGGCTTTGAAGGATTTGAATTTTTCGAATGCTTCGTCTTTGTGCTTCATAAGTCCTAACCAAACAAACCTGGAGAAGTCGTCAATGAATAATATCAAGTATTCTTCTCCTCGAGGTGACCTTGTCCTAAATGGACCGCATACATCTGTATCAACTAGTTCAAGAGGCCTGCTAACTAATCCTTCCTTCTCAGGGAAGTTAGTTCTGGTTTGCTTACCAAACTGACATGATTTGCATATGGTGTTATCTGGAATTTTGATATATGGAAGACCACGAACTGCCTGGTATTTGCATGCTTTCCTTATTTGTGAAAATCTTAGATGCCCCAACCTCCGGTGCCATAACCAGTGTTCATCATCCTTGCTCAAATAACATTGTTGTTGTCCTTCTTCAAATATGTATACATTATTTCGAGTTCTTCTGCCTTTGATCATTGTTTTTCCCGTATCAAGATCACGAACACTACATCCATTTGATCGAAATACTACCTCAGTTCCTTGATCGCACATCTGACTAGCACTCAGTAGATTATGCTTCAAGCCATCAACATATAAAACATTTCCAGCTTTGACCTTTTCTTTCAACTGAGCAGTGCCTTTTCCTTTTATGGTTGCAGGGGTATCGTTTCCAAAAGAAATCTTCTTTCCCTTTTCTAATGCAGTATATGATTCAAGTTTTTCTTTATCCCCTGTCATATGCTTCGAACATCCACTGTCGATATACCATAGATTTTCCTATCCTTCTACATAAAAATCTATCCCACATCTTTCTAGTTGTGGTTCCTTCATTCTCCATGTTCTGACACTTGAGGTTTGTTCCTTATGAGTTGTCTTCCAAAACTTGCTCCCGCATTCAGAATCTTCATGGCCAGAGTTATTACAAATAGAACATTCAACTTCATTTTCAAGGGCCGAAAAATTGTTATAGGTCCTTTTCGTGATTCCAGTCATATTCCTTTGTTTTTGAGCTTCTCTAGTCATGATTGTCTTATATGCAACACATTGAGTTGCTTTGTGACCAAAGTTATGGCAAGAGAAACATTGGCCATTGAAGAAACTCCTGCGATTATCAAATCTATCATCCAACCGATTGTAGTTTCTACTGACACCCATTCTTGAGGAAAATTGGGAAGATTTTACCTGTGGCTAATTGTAGCTTCTGTTTGTCCTTAAGGTAGCTTCCCGCCGATTTTCTTGATAGTCTTTGTTCGTTCTTGAGGTAAACTGTCCTTGATTTACCTCATGATTTCTATTAGGCCTTTTCTCGCTCCTCCTTGCTGCATCAAGATAAATTTTGGAAGTGGATGCTTAAGATGTTTCTCCATTATATCCCATACATGTCTTGATTAGTGGAGAACGCTGCACATTGATAATCTCATCTAGAGTTTCAGATACTTTAAAAAATTTAAGATTAATAGCTTTCATTTTCTCAATCTCCTTTCTAAGACCAACAATTTCATATTCTAATTTTTCAAGATGTTTTTCCCTTTCAGTCAGTTTACATTGCAGAGAATCAATAATCGCATTTTTCTCTTCTAAGCAAATTTTGAGATTAGACATCTCTTCTTAAAAACCTTATACATCTATAGCATCCATGTAGTCATCATCTTCAAAAGCCATTAAAAGTTTATACTCATTACCTCGTTCATCTTTGTTACTATTTGATAGGCCATCACTATCTTCATGAGTGTAGTAACTTTTCTTAGTTGTATTCTATTTCTTGTTCCATCTAACAGGTTCCTTCCCTTTGTCAATCTTATCCTTGTGAGGACATTTGGCAGCATAGTGACTGACTCTTCCACAAGCAAAGCATTTGAAAGGTAACTTACCTTGGAACCGCCCAGTACCCCGTTGAAGATTTCTGACAAAATTTGATTCTTCTTCTTCTTCTGACACGTGTCCTGACTCGTAGTACTCGCCTTTACCTGAAGCCTTGAAGGCAGCTTCTCTCCTGTCCGATGGACCTCCTTTCCTCATTTCATAAGCAGTTAGAATTCCGTGCAGCTGTGACATTTTAAGGCTTTGTATATTCTTTTTTTCTTCTATTGCAAAAACTTTAGATTCAAGACTAGGGGACAAAGATCTTAGAACTTTTTCAACCACAACAGCCTCTTTTATTTCTTCACCCAAATTTTTCATACAATTAACAATCTCATCTACACAAAGAAAATAGTTAGCCACACTTTCATCATTATACATCCTAAGATTTTCATACTGAATCCTGAGGGTTTGAAGTTTTGCTCGTTTTACCTAATCATCTCCTTCATAGCTCAGAACAATCTTATCCCATATCTCTTTTGTAGATTTAAACTGCATTACCTTGACAAATTCTAATTTAGATAAGCATCCTAATAGAGTATTGACCGCCTTTGCATCTGTTTCATATTTCTTCTTCTCAGCCGGATCTGTAGGAGTTGCTGATGGAAAAGTATACCCTGTATCTATGATATCCCAGACTTCTGTACCAAGAGATTGAAGATAGGCAGTAACTCTTACCTTCCAATAAACGAAGTTTGTCCCATCAAAAATCGGTGACCTGACTGATGCTTCCCTCTCGTAGTTGCTCATGATGGAAGATCTTTCTTCAAGCGATCAAGCTTCTTCTGAAGAACCTGCTCTGATACCAATTCTTGGAAATAATACTGAGACGGGGGGTGAATCAGTATTATTAATTCAAATGTTCCTTTTTCAAAATCAAATGATATACGCTACTTCAGTTAATTGAACCCGCATATATATGCAACTATGCAGAAGAAAACCCGCGTATATAATGCAAACTTTTTAATTTACTTTACCTTTCTGACATTGATTGTTAATATATGATTCAGAAGCAAATAACCAGTAACCAGAACCAGTAAAATAGAGAAAAAAGGCAATCGCACTCAAGAACACAAGATATAAGGTGGAAACCCAATGTGGGTGAAAACCACCTGCTGCAAGTCGTCTCTATCTTCTCTTTAATTAGAAACTTCTTTTTACAATTGTACTAGTGCGGTCCTTTACCAGTACACAGGCTGCAACCTGTAGAGAGCTACAACCCTCTCTCGTTTTCCAGCTTCTCCTGGAAGGGAGCTACAACCCCCTTAGCTCTTGCACTAGCCAAGATACTAGTACGTAGGTGCTGGCCTACAGAAGGCTACAACCTTCTTTGTCTTTCAGGGACCACATTTCATAAATTTTCAGACTGGATCCACAAATAACATCAATCAAGAATTTCTGCATCAACCAATCACCTTTTCACCAATCAAAACTGAATCAACATAAACACTTCTCTGACTACTGTACTCAGATCACAGTAACAGTACCACACACCAAATCTGAACCCATAACACTGCAGAAATAAACAAAAGCAACAAGAATATAAATCAAGATATATACGCTACTTCACTATTCATCAATCTGTGTGTATATGCTTCTGTACCACAACCAACCTACGTATACGCTTCTTTCATTCACAGAAAAAGCGTGTATATGCACCTGCACTTAACTGAACTTGCGTACAGATCTATAAAGGATAATTTATTCTTTTAAAACATTCAGTCATTAGTTAACCCAGATTATCAGATTTATAGATCAAGAGAGCGCCACTTATAACTCATCAAAATCATACAGAGATACCAATGTTCAAGCCTTGAGATTTTGATCCATCAATAGTGCTTATCCTTCTTGCGCTCAGGTGCCTCCTTCATTCAGATCTAGATTTGCACCATAACCCAATCACCAATATTCCAGATCTAGAACAATATCAGATATTCAATGAATCAGATAGCATCTTGCGACATGATCTCCTTCCTCTTTTATAGTTTTAGGCCTTCCACAATACCACAGTCCAAAACCATAATAAACAATACCAAAGGGCCCAATACCTGGGGTCAACACTTCTGACGAGATACCATGGTTCAAAACCATAGGTTCAAATTCCAAGGATTAACGACCACGGACCTAAAAAGGGAAGATTCCCACCATGTACACGCTTTTATGTGCGTGAAAGTGCGTGTATACGCATACGTGACTTTTGAACGTCTAACCTGCGTGTATACGCGTCTTCGGCAAGGTGAACCTGCATATACAAGATTTCCTTCATCCTGAGAGCCTAAGCTGAGATTTGTCACCAAAGTGAGTTTCCATCAAGGACAACACCTGTACCATAGTGCCACACCTGTGCCATAATGCCAACAGCCAGAGTCAGAGCCAGGAGCCAGAGCCAGAGCCAAAAAGCCTGAGAGCTTCAGAGCTAGGGATAAGATGGTTTTCTAAGCCCATTGTGTTCTCTATAAACCAGTGGAGTTGAGCGTGGAGCTTGTAAAAGGACTTATGCCATAATCCCAGAGAGCCTAGTCAAGTTGACTAGAGCTCAAGGAAACGTAGCCCAAGTTTTTTGGGTGAACTCCATATTATATTGTTGTCTTATCTGTTTGTTATTTGCTGCACTGTTTTACTGTTACATGTATTTACATATCAGCATAAACAACAGAACTTACATCACATAAACAGTTTTAAAACGAACATAAACATACACCCTTATCAAGCACTTTTTAATTCCGCAATTGGTTAATCATTGGATCTTGGGAATATACATATAAAAGCTTTGGAAGTGGGAGAGGTTCTTGTAAGTTAGACAAGGAGCCTTTAACCCCATTTTCAGATCAATAAATAAGATGTTTTAATATTTAACTTGAAATAATATTGAGATGTAGTTATAACTATATTTATAACACAAATCAGTTAACATGAACAAAGTCCATAAATAAAATATTCCAATACCCATATTAAGTAAAACAGTTCAATTTCAACGATGTTTATACTAGCATAACCACATTAATAAATGTGACTTATATATGTAGATAGGCATATATCAAACACACACAACTACATTAGCAAATGTGGTTGATATATATTGATAGAAGTATATTATTAATATTGTTAATCATGTTGTTAGAGTGAATATAATTTTTAATTTTATTACTAATTATTATTAATTATTAGAAAGAAAATATTATTAATATTAATCTTAATAAACCTAATATGATAAAATATAATACTATAAATCCTAATATTAAAAATCTTATATTATAAACCCTAATATCATTGTCTTAAGTTAACTATAGTAAACCTTAATCACAAACCTTAATATTATTATAAACCCCATATTATAAACCATGTATAATTTTATTTTTTTTCGCTGTGGTTCATGGACACCTTGGACAATGGGTGGCCGCTACGTCCACGGAAAAATATGGGCTGATCGACCCCGAAGGGAATCTAGCCCCATGGCCCACTAGCAATGCCTAACCCCCAAGGCTTCGATCAGAATGGACCCTATGACCTCTCGAACAATGAGGCACTGATTTTGACCAACTAAGCTAACCTTTGGGGCTTATAAACCATGTATAATATAATATTATAAGAAAAATATAATATATTATTATATTATAATATATTGTATTTTTAATATAGGGTTTGTAAAACCATAATATTAGGATTTAATTTTAGAGTTTATAATATTGGGTTTATAGTTAGGCTATATAATACAAGGTATATTAGGGTTTATAACATGATAAGCTCTAATATTTTAAACCGAACATTAAACCCTAATCTTATAAAGCATAAAACCTAATATTACAAACTCTATCATTACATCCATTATTATCACTGCAAGGAAAATACCTTCTTGTGGAGGTTTTTGCGGAGGCCCCTATAAAAATAATCCAAAAATCCATTTGTAGTGAAGGTCACTAGCGGAGGTGGGAGGTTGGATATTTTAACAAATGTTTCTTTGACGGTGGGTCTAAATTACTAAAGCGCGTCTGTGCTTTCTTATCAATATACTCACCAGAGCTCCATATAACATGGTGCACTATAGAATATTTGTTTTTGAAAAATAAAAGACACGGTGCGCTAAATACCCTAATGCACTAGTGCTTGAATATTCTCCAACACTAGACTCCTTCACATAGTAAAATGTATCGGTGCTATTCGAAAATTATGGCTCATTGTGGTAAACAAATAACAATGCCTTGGGGCATCTATAAAGCGTACCAATAGACGGTTCCTTATTTCTAAAAACAAACGGGTTCTATTGTAAAGGCACAACACTGATGTGTCTCAATAAAGAACCACGATAATTTTAAATTTAAAACAAAACATGATGCTTTTGTATATAGCTTGCCCAGGTGCACTTTGAGACACCCATCGAAGGATAGTTAAATAAATAAAAACCATCCCAAGTGTAATTTTTATTTTTATCATCTACAATATGGGAGAGATCTGAAGTATTAGCTCCACATTTGCAAGCGTCCTAACGTCGGTGCTTCTCTTGCTCACTAACTTTCAATATTGTGCTCACTGTTTGAGTTTCCAATTTTTTCAAACGGAGTGATTTTTTTTTTCTCCATTATGTGTCCATAATGCCTCTCTAATGACCAAATGTCCAGGTCACCTCTATGTTTCTTTCTAACTTAATTTTTTAGCGGATTATAATTGCAAATTAGGTTGAATTTGTTATTGATTTTGCAACAAAAAAAATGACGTGTGGTGTGCTCGAATTGTTTGGCTCGCACCAGCAGCAACGCGCTCTATAAATTTACAAGTTGCACCATGTTAAGGTGCATGAATGTAACGCACTCCCATTGTGGATGTGCATTTTGTACATATAAATTCATCGAGAAAGATGCAACGTGAGCATCAGTGCACAAGTATGTCGCACTGCTATGAAAAGTTAAATTTATAAAACACCTGTGGTGCGTCATACTTATGTGTGCTCCATTACTGATGCGGTTATAGTTGAAAGCATCAACGTCAATGCATGATTGTGTTTTGAGTGCAGTGGTACTTTTTTTTGTTTTAGATTGAAAGTTATGTTGCCATGGTGTGAGAAAGATTTAGCAGCTAAAATAAATTAAGATATTATAAGGAGGTCATCAACCCCACCCTAGAAGATCAAAAGTATCTCTCTGTTTTAACTAGCTCAAAGAATAAAATTAATATAGCCAAGATTACAACGACCTCTCATGAGCACCATAGTGAAATGGGTCGTTGGGCAGTTCCTAAAACACCATGGATGGAAAGGTTCTGCCGTCTCTATGAGAATAGGAACATCAAGGATGAAAATAAATTCATCTTAGCATGCCCTGCGTACAACCACATTAGATCTCAATTTCAAAATCTTTGTTGCAATACTGACCTTCCTAGCCTTTTACGTTGTCAAAATTACAGTGAACTCGGGAGGCTTCTGTCCAAGCTTTTTGAGCATAGGAATAAAATCTTAAATCAAAATAAACAATTTGTTTCTTTAGGTCCGACAGACCAAAGTTTGGTCTCAGTGGACTTTAACCATCATCATCATCATCATTTATAAATGCATGTTTCATTTAATAAAAAAATATATATTTTATGTATGAGGCTGATGTATTTTATATGTCAATCATGTAGCAGAGATGTCAGCAGAGGGAGTAGCAGTAGGAGAAGGAGCAGTAGGTAGACCCATAAAATATGGTTTGACCATGGTAGGTGAGAGAGGGAGCGGGATTTATACCCTCCCCCTATTATTGAAGCGAACCAAGTGGTCTTAATGAATGTAGGCCTCCTCAAGTAATATGAGGAGGGTACATCCTTGAAGGCACACTTTGTCCTATTCGTGAATCTGATTTGTCAATGGAATGTCTATTCATAGGTTTTCTGTATTGGTCCCAAGTTGTGGTATAGGCCCACTAAGGATGACATTTACTTTATCACTGTCCTATCCAAGAGAGGGGAGGATTTTCCGCAGTTCCCTTATGTCCCCCATGGTGTTGTAGTTGAGAGTCAACTTGTATACACTTTGAGATATGTGGGGCCTCATGTAGTCTGTCCATCATATTTTTAGGTTTGTGGTGGACAACTATGGATTTATTCTTTTTCTATAGAGGAGGCTAGGTGCCTCTCATTAGTAGTCAACACCATTTCACATTCTTGTGGTGATAGGAAGTGCATTAGTGTCCCTCTTTTGTATTATGTAGATTCTTTAATTCAGGTGCCACGTTGCATTAGATGGTTTGCCATTTTTTGAGGCAATTTTGCATGACTTTAGATAGATGTTATGTGTTGTCAAGACAGGGGAGGAAGGCCTTCCCTTTTTCTTCTGAGCTCTTTTGTTTATCTTTTAAGAGGTTTTCGAAGACGATGCCTACATTTGATCATCGTCCTCCTAAATCAATCACTAAGGCCTAGATGTGCATGTGTGGGAAGAGGATGCCTAAGAGGGGAATGCAAGAGTTTCCAGCTAGGATTTCGAATGATGCACTAGAGCTACTAGCGAGTGTGGATGACCATGTGTTTTTCGTGTTGGGGTATCCATACGGGAGGATTGCTTAGAGAAGGTGTTGGTGAGATCTAGTATTGCAGTGATAATGTTGCAACTCCTGGGACTTCCTTCTTTACTTTTATCAACCCGGTAGTTTGTAACAAACTTGGAAGCGATGGTGTTGTATGCACAAGTACTAGCTCTTACTGTAGGCTATCACTTGATCAGCTAGCGCAAGTTCGCTAGGAGCTCGAGCCAACTTCTATGAGTTCTCAGAAGAAGCTTTTACTATGATGGAAGAAAGCTAACTCTATAAGGGCTATTCTACTTGTAGAAAGAGAAGGAAACTAAAATGAAACGCAAACTCTAGTAAACCCTAGCAAACCCTAGTCTACCGACTAACCCTACTTTTGCAAGAAAAGAGATGGAAACTACTGAAATGGGTGCCATTGACTACTGAAAAGGTAAATTGCATTTATTCAAGCTATTTCTGAAGAGAAATGAGAAGAAATCATCTTTTTGTACTTTTGAGCATTTTTATGTGGAATTATTATGCTTGTGTTTTGACTGGTTATGGTTGTGCAGAGGTTTGGTGGCAAAGGAAGATGGACTTGGCTTTTGCAGAAGGCGGGGAAGGTGTGGAGGGGTCCCAATAAGCCCCTAGTACCCTTCTGAAGACTTCCATTGTGATCAAACTTGGAAAAATCACTCACAGGAAATTCTACAGGAGGTTGCAGGGGATCTACAAGAGGAGGCCGAAAGTGGTTTTTGGAGGTTTGAAGGTGGAAAAATTATGGGAGAGGGGAAGTGAAGGCTGGATGAAGGTGTTGGGGGGTCTATAACCTGTCAAGGAATATTAGGGACGAAGAAGATGGTTGGATTTGCTCAAGGGACAAGTAAGCAACTTTATGGAAAAACGCAGAAATTAGGGCAGATTGGTGAAATGTTACAAATGAGTTGGGAAATTGGGGAGAAGTGAGCTGGTGCTGGCTGTTTTATGGGGGAATGATGAGCTGGGATGTCCTACAAGAGATCTACACTTTTACTTCTCAAAACTGACCAAAGCAAGAACTAAAAAAATAGAGTTTTGTCTATCTTAACCTAATTTCTGACCTAAAACCAGAAAATGCTAAACAGTACCTTATGAACAAAAAAACATGCGAGAGAACTATGGTAAAAGGACATGGAATGATCTAAGCAATTAAATCTAGACCAATATCAACTTTTCCAAATCAAAGGATCACACTAGCAGTTGCATGGAAGAGCAAAAACTGTGTTTTTGGTGGCAGCAGTAGTGCCTTGACCTCAAACCATGGTCCCAAGAAGGGAGAAAGGAGATCAAGACCTACTGTTGGCCTTTTTGGATATTTTTCTATCACTGTAGCAACTTACTTAAACAACTTGAAACAAAAACAACTATTCTAACCATCAAAAGCAACCTAATTTAACAAAGAAAGATGAACCTAAACAACAAAAATTATCTCATGAATGAAAGAAAAAACATATAAATACATAAAGGAGGTGTTGGGCAGCTTGGGTTGGGCCCTAACTCGAGAGCTTCAGCCCTCTGGAAAAGATCAGTGCTGGCTCAAAAACTGTTTAATCTTCATTTATAAAAAAATAGCAGTTATATCACATAAATTGTCTTCAAAAAGAGCTTGAAATTGAGCTGAGTACAAGGCTGCACAAAAGTGCGAAAATATACTAAGAACTGGCTAACCTATTGAGGTTAGAAGCCTTCTTATTTATACAAATGGGGACTCCCAACAGTCGTCCTAAAATTAAGGAACTCAGTTTCCTAGAACTGAAGATAACAACAATCCTACTTGACTTGCTCGGCTGCCCCTTGGAATCATCAATATGGGCCTTTTTACTTCGAGTTGCAGATAGAGGATTCAAGGAAAGGGGTCATTAATGAAGGACACACCCCTCCTACAAGTCCTCTTCCATGTTTCCTCGAGTTTGGCTACCATTTTGCTCATAAATTCCTAGTCCTTGTCCAAAATTGTCCAAAAACTCTGCAATAAACGCTTATTAGACTACATGGAAAAGTGACTAACCCAACTCACTCTATTGACATAAATATATTCAAAAACAAGCACAAACCTACTAAGAATGGTGGATTAAATTGAAATAAGAGGTAGAATGAGCCCATACAGTTACCCATTTCTGGGGCTCATCATCATCCCCCTACTGAATGGGTTGCTCATCCTCTTAGCAACTAATCTAACTCTTCATCTTTAATGGCTCTCATAGATTCCCTGACATCCCAAGCCTCTGATGTGATGTCTTCCACTCTGTTATGGAAACCTGCTTTCCTATCCACTTCCTCCCATTGTTTCTGTTCTTCCTCCTCCTTAACTCCTTCCAACAGTCTTAGCAGCAGTGGAGGACTGAATTTAAGACCAATCCAGTTGGTTTTCAAGTTTTGCATTGATTGCTTATATAGGGGCACTCTCCTCATGGCTTCCCTCATTCTGGTTGGGCAGTGATACTCCCTGATCCTTAGGCTATGTGGCAATGTATTTGACCTTCTCATGTAGGCATGAAGGCAGTCATCGCCAAACAATCTCTCCATATCTTTGAAATGAGCAATAGCCTGTGCTTGCCTGTCAATATAGTCAGGAAGAACTTGAGGATTGGATGCAAGGTGTTGGTGGGCATAGATGAGAGCCAAGGGTTCTACTGGTTCTGCCCTTATCATCAGCGGCTCACTTAGCTCTTTTGCCATTATTTTCTGAATTTCCACTGCTCTCTTTTCTTCATGGCTCAACCAAGAAGCCATAGTCATGAGCTGTAAGTCTCCCAATGTAGCATTTGGATCCCATAAATTCATGTCAGGAAGTGCCATGTTGTGTAGGTAAAATTCTGCTAGCTTTGCTTTATCCTCGGCTGAACTATTATCACATAAATGCATAAATTTGCCATAATCTTGAAATGGTATTATGCCCCTTTGGTCCAGTGTGTTAATCTGGAATTGGAGCCAATGATCTTTGAGATATAGTGCATATGATCTAGCTGACTGTCTACATTGCAAGGCATCCATTGCCCAGCTGGCCATGCAGGCTAACTGTGCTTCCTTTTCCAGCAACTGCCTTTTCAAAATCAACACTTCATTTGCTGCCTAAGATTCTCTTTCTTGCTGTTGTTCCATCGGTGTCTCACTATATGTCTGTGGTTCTTCTTCTTCTTGTTGTTTCTCTGCCTTCTCACTATCTACCTGGGGTCCCTCTTTTTGTTGCTATCCTTCCAAGATTGACAGCTTATCACCTCCTTGAGGTTCCCTTTCTTGTAGTTGTTTTTTCAGAATTTCATTTTCTTCCTGTAGTTCAGCTCTTTTGATGCTCTCTGTGTGACTTACCATGCTCAATTATCTTCTCATCTCTCTCAACTTATTTTCCATGTGCCCTATATCTTTGACCCCTTTTGATTTTGCAATATTCATCCAGGTGTGAGTCCTGATTCTTTCCTTTTCTAGTTCGAAGAAAAGAGGCACTGCAAATTTTTGTGGGATGATCTTCCCACCTTCCAAAAGGTTATAGTAGGGGCCTAAGTTAGGTTGAGGTCCAAGCTTAGGTATCTCTTTTGCCTTGCCTTCCTCTTGGGACTGTTCTTCTGCCTTCTTTTCCAGTTTTTCAATTTCTTTGAGCTTGGCTAGTGTCTCATGTAGAGAGGTTTGTGCCTCCTGTAGGACTGCTTTAGAGTCCATCAATTTGATCCTTTCCTTCCAGTGGAGGTCTTAGGACTCCCTCTCTCGTAAGTGGTAGAGATTTTGGAGGGAGATTCCTCCCTTGTTACTGTAGGTGCATCCTCAATGATAATGGGTTCTTTCGAAGGTGGTTGGGGCTTGCCCACCTTAATTCTGGTGCTCCTTCAGGATTTGAAATACATAGATGTTTGTCTTTTTCTTTTCCCCTTTCGCTTAGCTAGAGTGCTAAGTGCAACAAGAACAACTGTTGCTTCCTTTGCTAGTGTCTCAGGGGACACTTCTTCTTGTTGTTCTTCTTCTTCATCCTCTGCAGCTGTTCCTGTGTCTGTTGTTTCTCTTTTTGTTTCTGCTATCTCTGGTGGTGTTTTCTCCTTTTCTTGTTGAGTTTCTACCTTCCTTGTGGCAGTCTTTTTCTGAGCTTTCTTGGGCTTCTTCTTCTTAGATTTTGTTCTCTTCCTCTTCTCTGCTTTTGATGTTGTTTTCTTTTCTGCCTTAGGTTCAACTGTGGTTTTGTCATGTTTCTCTTCTTCTCTGTGTTTTTCCTCTTTTTCTTCTTCTACTTGAATATCTTGTGCTTCCTCATGGATTTACTTCTCAAGTTCCTCTTTCTTCTCCTCCTCTTCACTGCTAGATGGGCTAAGGTCATCAGTACTTGAGTTTTGATGTCATCTTCTCTAGACATGTTCCTGAAAATTTCCTAGGCTATAGGGATGGTGTATGTGTGGAGGGCATCCTTTACTAGCAATTTGATGAGCCCATGGTGGGCGAGTTGGTGTGGATCCCCTACATTCAACTTGGTGCCACACTCTATCAAAGGTTGGAGGAGGAAATATGGGAGACTAAGTTTTCTAGATGCAGGTAGGTCCATTCCATATCTTAGTTCATGCAATAATCTGAAATGATAACCATAAACTATATCGTATCTCCCTTCACAGGAGATATATTTCATGATCTGGTAGATAACCTGACCCCATGGATGAGGTATACTTGTCCTTCTGACTCCATTCTTATCCTCTACAGGATGTTCATCAGGTTGGAAAAATGTCTTTTTAGCAACCTGTCCTAATGGTTTTTCTTCTTTGCTCCAGGGGAGCCCAAGTGGAAGACCTGTGATTCTGCTGATGAATTCAGGTGTAAGCTCTATGGTTAGACCCCTAAAACTGACTGTAGCATGGGTTTTTGAATGGGGTCATAAAGACATTAAAAATTCCACTGTCATTTCCTCATCATACCCATGAATTCTCTCAAACAAAGGCATCCAATTTTCCCTAGAAAAGAGGGCTACCACTTCTGGGTGTTCATGCAATTTAGTGGAATTCAGAGGCTCTTTTCTCATGAAACCCCCTGGCATGATGTTTAGTGACTGTTGGAAATTCTCAGGTGAGGAGGAAGGAAACAAATTTTCAAGACTGAAAATAGAGGAATAACTGAGGTTTGTCTTTCTGAAACCAGAGAGGGAAATTTTTCGTGTTATTTTTTCACAACAACAATTTGCAATTTCCCTCCCTTCAAACCCTGTTTTCAACCTGAATTCACTTCTCGGGCTTTTGTAGGAAATAAATATTTTGACAGAACAGAGGGTATCTAAAACAATGTTTTTCATTCTCACAGAGTAAACAGACTTGCAAATTCGTTTTTCATAGGCTTGATTTTCGATGGTTGCATCCTTTTTTTTTTTTACAGGAGAATACGGGGAAGAAAAAAAACAGATTTTTAGTGCAGAGAAGAAAATGGAGAGACTGTATAGAATTCAGAAAAACACAGGTAGACTTTTGTGCTCACTTTCCTTTCCTTTTTCAACCCAATACTTTGCTTCTACTCCCACCACCTTGTGTAGATATATCACATGCAGAGTGGGTTTCTGAGCCTACCTCTTTTCAAGCTCAAATCTGGCAAAAATTTCGAATTTTTCCTCTGTAGAGCTGCTCTTTGGCCTTCCTGTAGAAAGGCTCCTATAGACGGTGTTCTCGCTCCTATAGAATGTGATAGTGCTCCTATAGAGCCTGATAAGCGGGAGGATTTTATAAAACTGGCAGAGAACGACTAGTTTGATGTTCTAAAGGTGGTAGGTGAGTTGCTGCAGTTGAGAACTCGTTGATGCAAATGAAAACAAAAGGTGGTGGAGGCTTCGACCGTAGTGTACTTAAGTTGATGGCATGATCTGCGGTGACAAGGTGAGGTGGCAGGATGGGTACGTTATCCCCATCCGAACCGTTGGTCCTACTCCAGTGTCATTATGGTATTTCATGTCACCTACTTTCCATCACTTCCATCATTCCTATTATATGCTGCCACCACTACTGGTTTTGAGTTTTTCCTTCCCGAGTTGACAGACCACATGTACTGACTGCATCTTCTAAACTGTTGTTTGAATTGGACAAGGATCATTTGAACTCAACAGGGGTGGTTTGAACTGAACGAGGGTGGCTAGTTAGCTGGCCACCGATTTCGTTTAATCACGACCATCTCAATGGTTCATGAAGTTCCTAAATAATATTCATGTAACAGAGGAATGGGTTTAGCCACTTACCTGTTAGTCGCTACCGTTCTCTACATGCTCAGACTTTGACACTTCATTTTTTTTTATTGCTATTGTTGCTGGTGTTCATGGCCTCTGAACTGGTGGCTTATGCTGGTGATTTTTTATCAAGCACCGCTCCTTGCACGTTGCATACATCTTGGCTGCACTGACCCTGCCTCTGGAGCTTTTTCTTTTAAAGGGATCAGCTGTTACACGAATCCTGTAGGATTTCCTGGCACTGCTTCTCCCTCTAAAATTTCTGGCTGATGCTTGACCAGGGACTAAAGAGACAACTGAAGAAAGTTCTGGAGGAAAGGAGTAACAGTTGGAATACATCAGGTAAGCAACAAGTGAAGAATGTTGCTGCTTTATTCATCATCATTTTTATGTTTAAGAACGAAAGAAATAGAATTTCTGTGTTTTCTGTGCAGGGAAGGAAAAGCAAGTGGAAACGTGGGTGTTCAGGGATGGAATGTAGAATTAGGAGGATGAATGGTGGAAGGGAGGTCCACAAGCATTCTAGACAAATTTCTAGCCCTCAGATTCTTCTCTGAATTTGAGTTTGAGCTCTCTGTAATTTCTACAGGAGCCTCCTGTAGAATGCACAGAGTTTCCTATAGGATGCAAAATTTTCAAAACAAGTGAGACCAAGGCCTGGGAATAGATAATAGAGATGGAGGAATGGGATATCAAGGGTGTATGCAGCCTGGCCATGTCCTTTTTTCCCTCTGTGACCCTCCTGCAATCTGCAATGCATTCAAAAGAAGTTAGTTTTTTCTATTTTTTCCTTTTTCAATTTTTTTTTTTTTTGTATGAGACAGTTGGGGCGCCTCCAGGAGGTTTTCACCCTCACTGCCTTCCTTGGGCGCCTCCAAGAGGTTTTCACCCAGGGATATTTTATTCCAATGTTTTTTTTCTTTTTGTTTTTTTGTTTTTTTTAATTTTTTTTTTTTTTTTTTTAGGGTGTGGGTGGAGTGGAGGCAGAGACCTACTCCACTACCAACACTATTTTACTCAAATTCTTTATTAATTCATGCTTGGAAAGGGGCTTCATGTAGATCTTCAACCTATGCCCATTGACGAGCATGGGGATGGCTTCTTCATCGATGGTATGGATCAGGACTGAACCATTGTCATTGCATTTTTCTACTGTGTAGGGTCCCAACCATCTTGTCCTCAGTTTGCGTTTGAAATTTGTATATCTTGAATCATACAATAGTGCCCAATCTCCTTCCTAGAATTGTTTTTCTTTGAGGTGTCTATCATGCCATATTTTTCTTTGAAGTTGGACTACCTTTGAGTGGAGAAGGGCTTGTAATCTCTAATCATCCAATCCATTTAGCTGAAGTAACCTTTCCTTTTGTGCATGGCAGAGATCTAGGTCCAGCTGAGCTGCCATCCTTAAGGTGTTATATTCAAATTCTATTGATAGCAGAGCCTTCTTCACATATACCATCTCATAGGGTGTGAACCCTGTGGTGGTTTTCCAAGTGGTGTTATAGGCCCAGGTGGCCTCAACCAATCGATTTGCCCAATCTTTTCTGTTGTTGCTCACTGCCTTAGTCAAAATCCCTTCCAAAGCTCTGTTAGTGACTTCCACCTGTCTATTTTCTTGCGGATCGTAAGGGGTGGAAGTTTTGTGCTTAATCTTGTGATGTGTGAGCATGTCTTCAATCAGATTGGAGGTGAACTGACTTCTTTGATTTGTGACTAATTCTCTTAGATAACCAAACTTGTAGAAGATATTTTCCCTCAAAAACTCAGCTACTTTTTCTTCTGTTGTTGCCTTGATCGCCTTTGTTTCTGCCCATTTTGTCAGATAATCAGTACACACAATGATGTAAGATTTCTGTTTTGAAGGAGGGTTAATAGGACCCACAAAGTCCATGCCCCACTTCTCAAATGGCTCGAAAGTCACTTGAAGTTGCAGGGGAATCTCATCCCTTGGAGTAGGTTTCCCCATCCTTTCACATTGGTCACATTGGTTGATATATCTCCTGACATCTTGATGAAGAGTGTGCCAATAGTAACCTACTTTCAGTATTTTGAAGGCAGCCCTCTTTGCTGCAAAATGGCCCCCACAGGGCCCATCATGACAAGTTAGAAGAATGTCAAAAACTTGTTCCTCATTGACACATCGCCTCAAAATCTGATCTGGGACAAGTTTAAAAAGAATGCCCCCAATCTAGGTGAATGGGGCACTTTTCCTCACGATCTTGCTCTTCTCTTTTGAGGACAGGTGTGGCGGAAATTGTGCTGAAACCAAGTAATTTGCTATATCAGCGAACCATGGAGAGAGTACTAAAATAGAAAATAGGTGTTCGTCTAGCATTTGATCATCTACCATTCCTTCTTCACCTGCACGTAGATCTAGTCTAGACAGAAAATCAGCAACAACATTTTCCTTACCCGGCTTATCAACAATGGTTAAATCAAATTGTTGTAATAAAGGTAACCATTTAATAATACGAGCATTCACATCTGGGTTATTCATCAAATACTTAATTACAGCATGATCAGTGTGCACGAATGTTTGATAGCCAGTGATGTAGTGTCTGAACTTATTTAGGGAATGGACTACAACTAGGAGCTCTTTTTCGGTTATAGTGTAGTTTAATTCTGCCTTGGACAAGTTTTTAATTATGAAATATATGGCATAAGGCAGCTTCTCATCAACTTGCCATAAGGCTACTCCTATCGCTTTGTTTGAGGCATCTATGTGAATGTGGAAAGGTAAGGCCCAGTTTGGACGTCTCAGAATTGGGGCAGTTACCAGTTTACCTTTCAAGGTGTCCAGAGCCTCTTGACAGTTGTCAGTCCATATGAACTCAACATCTTTTCCCAAAAGACCAAACAATGGAGAGGCTAGCTTACTAAAATCCTTAATGAATCTTCTATAATACCCTGCTAAGCCTAGGAAACTCCGAACATCTCTTACCTTTTGAGGAGGTGGGACCCTTTGGATGATGGCAATATTATTGGGATCCACCTATAATCCTTGCTGAGAAATTGTATGACCTAGCACAGTCCCTTCAGTCATTAGGAATTTGCATTTTTCAAGACTGAGGGACAGGTTCATTTCGATGCACTTGGCTAAAACTTTTCCCAGGTTAGTCAAAACTTCCTGGAAGTTAGAACCATAAGGGGTAAAGTCATCCATATAGATTTCCACTGAATCATGGTTTTTGGCCCATGGTTTTGGACGCGATGGTTTTTAGTCCATGGTTTTGGACGCGATGGTTTCGGTTCATGGTATTGGATGCTTCGGCATGTATACATATGCATTGTAACATTGAAAGGAACATAATGAAAAATCAACATGGTAGTCTCAATTTTTTGATCCAGGGGAAAATCTTTGAGTATATGTATTTTATGTGTTATGCTCTCACATTGTTTGTGTCTTTAGAATTCGTATGCAAGTAATTTTTGTACGGGGTTAAGACCTACAATCACCACCATCATATTTCTCATAGTCGCAGAATCACTCTCTATGGGAAGTGAAGTGAAAAGATACACCTGAGTCAATCAACCATGCCTCATGATCTACATGTGTACTTGAAGTTGCTAAGTACACATCCCCACATTCATCTGAGGTGGTTTTTGCCTCTACAGAAAGAGCATCATCAGATCCCTTTCCTTTATCAGGAGCTTTAGATTTACACTCCCTTTTGTAGTGCCCTTCATTCCCGCATTTCCAGCACACCACCTTTACAGGTTTTCTTGGAGATTTAGATCTCCCACTCGATGACTTAATTTTGTTTCTGTTCTGGAATCGTCCTCGTACAAACAAGGCATCACCATTCTGGCTCTCCATATTTTTCCATCTCATTTCCTCCATCAGCAAGGATGAGAATATTTCATCAAACTGCAAGGCAGTTGTATTGCTACTTATTGCAATAACCAGAGTATCCCACAAATTTGGTAGGGAACACAATAAACTGATGCACTTATCTTCATCTGAAATTTTAATATCAACAGATAATAACTGACTTACCATAGTATTAAATGCGTTCAGATGCTCTGTCACCGAATCTCCATATTTCATCCTTAGGTTATACAACTTTTTCTGCGGGACAGTTTATTCACCAAAGACTTAGATTGGTACAAATTCCCTAAATTGTTCCACAAAGCCTTCGCCATAGCTTCGCCTGATACATTCAGCAATACTGTATCTGAGACACATAATCGTATTGTGCTCTTTGCCTTTCGATCCAACTTCTTCCATTCTTCATTGGACACTTCCGTTGGTTTAGTACCTGGATCTACTGCGATCCATTGATCTTTATCCACCAACAGATACTCCATCTTGAGTTTCCACAACTCAAAACTTTGACCATTAAATTTCTTGATCTCTATCTTTATGTTGGTTGCCATCTTCTTTCACCACCAGAATCAATCTCGCAGATCTCCCACTGAACAAGGTCTACCACAGACCCAAGCGAAAAACCCTCGACAACAAAGGCGTCCCCTTGAAGCCAAAACAACTCTGATACCAAATGTAGGTTTTAACCCCATACAGAAATTACCTACATACGAATTCTAAAATACAGAAAATAAACAATGCGAGAGCATAACACATAAAACACATATACATAGAGATTTTCCCCTGGATCCCAAAACTGGGACTACCAACTTGATTTTTCATTATGTTCCTTTCAATGATACAATACATATTTATACATGCCGAAGCATCCAATACCATGGACCGAAAATCATCGCATCCATAACCATGGATCGAAAATCATCGTGTTCAAAACCATGGACCAAAAACTGTCGTGTTCAAAAGCATGTGCGAAAATCATGCACAAAACCATAGGTAGGTTCGCCCAACCTAACATAGGGTCCAAAACCAAAATTATCTGGGGCACTTCCCTGGACCCTATAGAGTGGGGTTACTTGCTTCCCTCAAACCACCTGTGAGCCTGCCCGCCCCCGGTATGCAATCGGTGCAACGAAGGAGGAGCTCTGTGCCCCTTCTAACTCCCTAGTTAACTACGTCGGCTAATCGCGGAAAGAATATAACACAACCCAACATAAATGACACCCAAAATGTACAAGGGTTGGGGGAAAATTGTAGTTGGGTGACCATGTCATATGTAGGAAAACTATACATAAGAAGTTAATCACATAACACAATCTCTTGATCGATCAATCATGAGATCATCTCTTGACCAAGTGGTGTGCATTTTATTTCAAGGTATAATATAAAATGCAATATAATGAATAAAATGGATGGGTATAAGTTTGGAATTTAAATTTTCTTTTCCCTTCTATTGAAAATTTGGTTATGGCCATTTGCCTTTTGCACCAATCGTTTAAGTTAAATGCAAGTTAATGAACATCAAAGTTTATTGATATATACAATTCTTTTTGTAACTATAAAAAAATGAGACAAAAAGTAATGATCATAAAACAACATTGATATTGCTAAATGACACCCAAAATGTATTTAGGTCAAAAGATAGTCCATCGATGTCAAAATTGGAGGAATACAAAACCATAATCGTCATCAAGTACTTGGTAAAAGTGGTTTCTTGTCTACAATCCCGTGTGATCCCTTTTTAACTCATTATTTTGTATGGAAATTTGTCGAGTGAAGTTGCCACAAATACCTCAGTCTTATTTAATTTAAATTCAACTAAATTCATAACCCTTAGCATTAAATTTTGTAAAAAAATATTAATTATGATTCTTAATATTCTAAAATAACATGTTAAAACATGTTAACCTCACCCCTCTTTTATTGAAAATTGTGCGAATTGGCGGGACATACCAGCAAAAAGAAATGAACAATGAAAAACGACTTCATAAAAAAGGATTTATTAATGAAATTTGGCTGAAAAGTAACATACTTTAGGTTCTCCTGCATGCAACTATTACTAGCAAAGAAAGATATCCGCAATAAGGAAAAGAGCAATCACGCTTATGGAACAAAGTCTGAAAATGCTTAGATTTGGGATATTGGCGGTTGACTCCTTTGTTTGTCACTTGTAATTTAAGCAATTAAAAATGTATATGAATAATTTAATATCTAAGTTTTATTACACCTCGATTAACTTAAATATTTACAAATCAAATCTGCTGTTTCAAAATTGTTTCAAGGATCACTTTTGACATTGAATTTTTTTTGTTCCCCTCAAATTCGTTAAAAATATAAAAAATCTTTCCCCGCACATAAATTCCAAGACTATTCTAGGGTAGTTCGCAAGGAGAGATTTTCGTATTAATCTTAAGATCTCTCGTAATAAAAGATGTGGTTGGTTTTTTTAATTTAAAACTCCACTTAAAAATGAGGTTTGTATTTTTTTATCAAATTACACTTTAACTTGGTTTTTTTATTGGAGTTTTTGAAGCATTAGTTATGAAATTAATCATTTATTTTATTTGTGAAATTGGGATGAACAATAGCCTCTTTTAGCATCAGTTTTTTAACTTTATTTTTTAAAAATATCTTTTTTTTTCAAAAATAGAGATAAAAGATTAATTATAATTATAAAGAAAAATCTTAACAAATTGTACAAATTTTTATTTATCAGTGTAAATTCACCTTAATCACAGATCTAGCAAGAGCGAAGAATAATTAAATCTCTTGAGTTAAAGATTCTTTTTAAAGTGCAAAATTTTAATAAAATATTTTTACTTTTGGCAAATTTAATCCTATATATATAATTTTTCATTGTTTATGTTGCATTTTCAAATATATAAAATAGATCAAAATTTACTTAGGCATAAATTAATGAGACTACATAAAATGTTTTAACTATATAAAAAAAAAAATAGATTCATATACTTTATTGATAGTTTTTCTTTGAACTTTGAACTACTTTGTTTATAGTTGAGAGAGTATGAAATATTTTTTTTTTTGCCACTTCTCCTTAATATAGTCACTAAGATTGATATTATTGATGTTTTATAATACTTTTAATTAAACCAACCAAACCCCTATATATTTTGTTATATATAAAGACACATATCAACTCCAAATAGAATATGAACATACACCTCTCTTATTACACTATAAAATAAGCCTCTCCTCAATAAACTTATAATTTTAATCAATAAAAAATTTATAACAAATAAAAAAAAATCTATAATTAAAAAAAAAATCATTTAAAAAATTACTCACCTCAATTACATTTAAAAAATTAAAAATAAATTAAAATTTATAACAAGTAAAATAAAATCTCTAATTAAAAAAAATTCATTTAAAAAAATTACTCACCTCCATTGCATTTAAAAATTTAAAAAAAGTTTGCGTAAGGTCAAATTCCAACCCTTTTAGTCTTGTAAAGGCAAGCTTTTAGTCTTAATCTCAGAATGTGTAATGGTATATATTTTTGGTTTTTTATTAAGAACTCTAGTTAAAAAACATGAGGTTTTCATTTTATTTTTGTAAGTTATATTTTCACCTTATTCTATATTTGAGTTGAGTTGTTGAAGCACCAGCTAAACTCTTTACCCTATGGCTAGCCAACTCTAGATCCAGCGAGGAGGATGGCTAATTAAAATTCCCAAATAATCAAATAATAAAGTGGAAATCCTCTTACGTCGCTTTTATTAAACCTCTCTCTGAACTCTGAGGAGTGACAACGTCGTCGTCAAACGAGACAGTCCACAAGCAGACAGAGAGGGCGACTGTTTTTTAATGAAGCTGGGCAGCACGAAACTAACATGAAAACGTGAATGTCTGGCTGAGGTTGTCATCCTGAAGAAATCTAACACAATCTCCTACGTACGACTATTTGAATTTACAGGCACTGCTTAGGGGTTAAATTTGATGCTCGTTTATCCGTTTTTGTCTTTTTCGGGTAAAATACGGTTGATTTTAAATTAAACGGAAAATAATTGAGGAAAACGTCAAAGTGACGGGCATAGAAAAATATCAGAAGTTTCATAAGTTTATATATATATAATATTATAGGTTTCAGTCCCACAGCGCATGCATTTCATTTATGGTGCAACTGTGGTGTACACTTCACATTCACGAGGATGACCATGGATAGGTTAGAAATTTATTATAGAAAAAGGTGTCATGCTACTAAATGGATTTACTTAAAAATAATTCAATTCAGGTTATAATATTCGTTTATAATTATTCATCTTTACTTTTTGGTCGGCGATGTTCCATCACCTATTCAAGAGAATAAGTTTTACTCATTTATTTAATAAGTTGGAATTTTCGGTTTTATTGGATGAACCCAAAAAATGATAAAGATGCTTTTACCACTCTTCAGAGGCCCGAATGGCCTGCGAGATAATCACTGTTCACAGGTTCTGGGAGATAATCACTGTTCACATGTTTTGGGATCGATCCCGTCTACCACTGGTCATTGGTGATGAAAGAGTTCATGGAAACCGCCATGAAGCACCCTTTCGAGTCATTATCACAAAGTTGGCATTGGATTAGGAATGGAGGCAGAGGAGGATGGTGTTGGATTAGGAATGGAGGCGGAGGTGAAGGTTGATGGCATCCTATTCTGAAGTAACCCTGCTGGCATAGAGACCAAAAATAGTTTCGAGGTCTTTTTGTTTTGAAAAAAATCAAGGTGACAAATAGCCTTGACATTATCGGAGAAGCAACATGCTCTACACTATCTGTGATGGTGGGGAAATTGGGGATCCATTTTTTAGTTTTGATTGTGCCTTTTACAGCCTGTGATTTAGATTCCGTGAGGGAGCAACAGCCACCTCTAGGCTCCGCTCATTCACACATAATAAAAGCAGTGACCACATCGCACAGGCAGAAGCCACCCGCCTGGCGATCTGGCAAACCCGCAATAACCCAAAGAAATCGAATTACTTCTAGTGTCAAGTCAAAGCACTTTCGATACCAACATATTTGGTGAGAAGATCTCTATTGTTCTGTTTCGTTCCATCCAATCTTGTCAACAGATATGGAGGGGGTGGCTGCTCAAATTTATAAAGGCGGACAGGCCACTTCGTACCTTGGGTCTACTTTCTGAGTTTTGGAAGTCATATTTTTTTCTACATTGATTTTTGAAATTTATGGTATGACTATCGACAAATTGAAATTACTTTCTTGAAATTCACAAGACATAAATACTAAACGGGTATTATATCGAAATTGAAATTAAAATTGAATTTTTTTTTTATAATATTTGTTGAAACTTATAATACACAAATGCAAATTTATTACCTATACCAAAGAGTATATATCAAATGCTTCTAGTTAAGTGTAAGGGCCTCCGATTGTGGTTGCGACGAGCGCCGGGCGGGCGATCGTGCACGGCGCACGGGCGCGTGACAAAACAAGTTTTGCGACGGACTGCGGCAGTAGAACGACGTAATATGCGACGTTATGAGGAGCATGCGAAATGACTAAGTGTCATCACACTTAAGCGCACAAGTATGTATGCGTGCGATGGATATATACCATGAACATTGGGTAATAAAACATACCCAAGCCGACGGTGAACATCTATGACTTGGGGGCGCTCATAATAATATTTAGGGGGTCGGCGCAAGACTATACGCAAGGTGATATGCGTATATATAAGAGGAGGACTGCGATTCATTCGAAAGCAAGCGACTTCGCTCTCTCATCAACACAAGGGGTAAAACGACCTACGCAGAGGTAAAAGAAGAATACGCATGGGTTATGCGTAGTTCTTCCATTGTGCAGAGTTGCAGTTTTGATCCGGGTTGAAAGGTGAAGGTTCGATAACGTGTGCATGGCTTGGCAAAGTAAGATAGGTGGCTCAGGTGAGCGTTCTTATTTGTGCAAGAGTGCACATGAATTATAAAAGGCTGTTCTATGCCTTGATGTAAAATATTCTAAGTGTTGGCTTGAAGTTTGTCAAGCATCACTTTCATTTGTACAATTGAAGTAAAGCTGTTATAAAATATATTGCTGGGCAGACTTTCTGGGAGTTGCCCCTCCCTTTGTACTTGTTTATTGTTGATGTTCTCGGTTTATTGTACATGGTTAATGATTGAGAATGATCTTCTTTAAAGTATAAAGGATAACTCTTTACTTGGTTGCAAGAGAACATAAGTTTATGTTGGAGTAGGCGTAGTCCATAAACGTTAGTATTGTTAAAAAGAAAGCGTTCGGTGGTGCCGCACCTCGCTACAAGCGGTTGAAAGATCATCGCAGGTGTAGGGGCGTGATAGTTGGTATCAGAGCAAAGGTTGCTCGAGGCAGAGATAAGGGTACTTGCAGGTGAAGGAAACCGTTTCACACGAAGTGGAACAAGGGTTGGTTCAGGTTGAAGGATACTCAGTGGAGTTCTTGTATGGTCGAGACTAGATCACAAAGGAAGAAGAAGCTGGTCGAGATGGCAGCCGGGTCTCAAGCCGGGTCTAGTCATGGTGGCAAAGAAACTCCTATGGAGTTCATTGAAAGGGTGTTGGTAAAGTTTGAAAATATGGAGATTTCTTTTGAAGAGAAACTCGATAGACTTCAAATGCAGAATGATGAGCTCAAGACACAAAATGAGTACACTGAATATAGGTGTGCACAACTCGAACAAAGGGTCAGAGAAGTCGAGGAATCAAGGGATCAAGGTCTTGCAGAAATTGAGAACTTGAAGAAGACTCTTGAAGATACAAAGAATGAGCTTACAATTGTGAAGAAGGCCGTGGGGCATAACTCAGGTGGAGGAGTGCCTCATGTGAAGGTCAAGGAACTGGAATCTTATGATGGAACGAGGAAGGCAGCAATTCTTGGCAACTTCTTGTGGGACGTGGAGCAGTACTTGGAGCGGTTGAACCTGGTTGATGGTGAGACACAAGTCAAGGTAGCTACTTAGTTCTTGACAAAGGATGCTAAGATGTGGTGGCGAAGAAGGGTGGATCAGATTGCCAATGGCAATGCTAATGACATCACTTCGTGGAAAGACTTGAAGAAGGCATTGCAGACCCACTTCAGTCCTCAAGATGACACATGGGAAGCAAGGACCAAACTCAAGTACATAAAGAAAACAGGAAGCCTACAAGCATACCAGCAAGAATATTCAAGTGCAGCTCTAGAACTTCATGACATGGCAGAAAAGGACAAGGTGTTCAACTTCATCATGGGATTGAAACCTTGGGCACGCAATGAGGTAAGGAGGTAGAAGATCAACACACTTGAAGAAGCTTTTGCTGTAGTTGATAGGATGGTGGATCACTTTGAGGAAACTTCTGATGACAAGAAGAAGAAGTTCGAAAAGCCAAAAGAGAAGAAGAAAGATGATACTCCAAAATCAGATGATGGTGCAAAGATGAAGAAACCTTTGAAGTGTTGGTTATGTGAAGGACCACACACGGTGAAGAATTGTCCCTCTAAACTAAAGGTGGCTATGGTTGCACAATCTGATGATGAGGATAATGATGCTTCTTTGGGGATGATGCAGATACTTGGTGCTTCTGCTACTACAAAAGCAATCTCTAAGGACGATCCAGAAAGAAACAAGTTAGAGTATGTTCGAATGAAGGTTGGAGATACTAATGTGCTCACTATGGTAGATAGTGGGGCTTCTCACAACTTCATGGGAGAAGATACTGCAAGAAGAATTGGGCTGAAATTTGTACCGGCAAAGGCGCAAATGAATACAGTGAATTCTCCTCCTATGAACATCCTTGGTATAGCTGAGAAGGCGGACACTACACTTGGTGAATGGACCGGGAAGGTGAACTTCACTATAGTGCGGATTGATGACTATGAGGCTATATTGGGGATGGAGTTTATGAAGCAGTTTGATGCTATGATTGTACCACATTTGAAGAAGCTCTACATTTATGATGGAAGGGAAGATGTACCTATTGGTGTGCCTACCATTGGTGCAACAAGGCCTCATTGTAAAGTGGGAGCAATGCAAATGGAGGATAAGGAAAAGGAGAACAAGCGGTTGTCCACTGTTGAGGCAAAGCTTGTGGAACAGTCATTGGTCATTAGATCACTTTCAGATAGCATCTTGGATTTGACAAGAAGGCTAGAGATAGTGGAAGATGATGATGATGATGATGAGGTATATGTAAGGCCGGATGTCCAGAAGGAAGACCGGGTTGCTTATCTACAAAGGATGGAGATTGAAAATCCTGATAGATGGATTGAGTTGATTAGTGAGGGAGAGCCTTCAGGCTCTGCTCCCTCTACATCTTCTTAGATGAATAAGAAGATGGGCTCATTGTTAGCTGCTCATGGCAGTGAGCCCTCAAGCACATGGAGCAGGTATGATTGATGATGGCACATTGCAGATGATGAAGAGGACTTCATGGACCTGAATGGGGCACATCGAGAGTTTGTTGATGAGATGATCTCTTCACTTTGGAGGAGACACACACATGGACAACATATTGCAGATGACAGTGGCTCTCCATATGTTGCGGTGATGTTTGCCTTATGTGGAGGAGACAACGTCATGGATGATGGTATGTTGTCGAGGGCGACAACGATTTCAGGTGGAGGAGAATGTAAGGGCCTCCGATTGTGGTTGCGACGAGCGCCGGGCGGGCGATCGTGCACGGCGCACGGGCGCGTGACAAAACAAGTTTTGCGACGGACTGCGGCAGTAGAATGACGTAATATGCGACGTTATGAGGAGCATGCGAAATGACTAAGTGTCATCACACTTAAGCGCACAAGTATGTATGCGTGCAATGGATATGGATTTATACCATGAACATTGGGTAATAAAACATACCCAAGCCGATGGTGAACATCTATGACTTGGGGGCGTTCATAATAATATTTAGCGGGTCGGCGCAAGACTATACACAAGGTGATATGCGTATATATAAGAGGAGGACTGCGATTCATTCGAAAGCAAGCGACTTTGCTCTCTCATCAACACAAGGGGTAAAACGACCTGCGCAGAGGTAAAAGAAGAATACGCATGGGTTATGCGTAGTTCTTCCATTGTGCAGAGTTGCAGTTTTGATCCGGGTTGAAAGATGAAGGTTCGATAACGTGTGCAGGGCTTGGCAAAGTAAGATAGGTGGCTCAGGTGAGCGTTCTTCTTTGTGCAAAAGTGCACATGAATTATAAAAGGCTGTTCTATGCCTTGATGTAAAATATTCTAAGTGTTGGCTTGAAGTTTGTCAAGCATCACTTGCATTTGTACAATTGAAGTAAAGCTGTTATAAAATATATTGCTGGGCAGACTTTATGGGAGTTGCCCCTCCCTTTGTGCTTGTTTATTGTTGATGTTCTCAGTTTATTGTACATGGTTAATGATTGAGAATGATCTTCTTTAAAGTATAAAGCATAACTCTTTACTTGGTTGCAAGAGAACATAAGTTTATGTTGGAGTAGGCGTAGTCCATAAACGTTAGTATTGTTAAAAAGAAAGCGTTCAGTGGTGCCGCACCTCGCTACAAGCGGTTGAAAGATCACCGCAGGTGTAGGGGCGTACCTTGGGTCTACTTTCTGAGTTTTGGAAGTCATATTTTTTTCTACATTGATTTTTGAAATTTATGGTATGACTATCGACAAATTGAAATTACTTTCTTGAAATTCACAACACATAAATACTAAACGGGTATTATATCGAAATTGAAATTAAAATTGAATTTTTTTTTTATAATATTTGTTGAAACTTATAATACACAAATGCAAATTTATTACCTATACCAAAGAGTATGTATCAAATGCTTCTAGTTAAGTGTTTCTAGCCTATATATCTAAATTTATTCAATCTTAAAAACAACTAAAATAAAGTTTAAATTTAAATCATTTCTTATTAACTATATAGGATTTCAATATGAATTTCTCCAATATTAAACACATTTAATAGAAAAAACGGTAACTCATTTTTTTTTATCAGGAAAAAATTAATTAAAGTTATATTCTTTTCTGGTTGGAAATTTATATCAAATATCAAAAATTGGAAATTTATCTTAAATATGGAAATTATTAAATACTAAAAACTTTGAATCTTGGCCTTTTTATCTTTCTAAATTTGGACATCAATCAATGAGCTCTCGAATGATAATAATTCGATTGTAGATTTGAGTTTCGCAGGTTAGATTTGATGGTGGAGGTAATTTATTTATGATATATTTGTGTTGTTTATTTATTTTAATTTTCTTTATTTCTATTGTAACCTACAGTTCAATTCTTTCAAAATCTTTTTGGTTGTGTACAATTTGATAATAATATTTGAGAAATGAAGCTTAATTTGTTTTGTAATTTTAAAAATGTGTAATTAAAAATATAAAGCTTATTTTAAATTTTTTGCAAAGTGAATATAGAAATAGTGATGTTGATTGAGTATAAGAGAAACTCACATAAAATTTTTGGGAATGTCATATTTCCTAGCACTGTACTTTCTCCCTTCTTAGCTTCAAATATGTTTACTTTTATGAATTTATGAAATATTACTTTTAAACCTAAATCTCAAAAGAAAAAACTTTTATTAAGTATTTTTAATTTTTTCTTGAATCGTTTATATTTCTCTTTATGTTTAATTTAAAAAAAGAAAAGTTTTTCTTTTGCTTTAATTTTTTTTTATGATTTAGCTAAAATGTTTAAAATATTCTAAAATTTGTACGTACACTGTTAGTCAAAATAAAATGGTGAGATTGGATTGAGTTTCTAGCTTTGACAACTATTACTTAACAATCATGTTTTATGAATCTAGTACATTGAGTTAAATTTATACATAATTAATCAATTTATTTTTATTAAATAAATATTATATATCAAAAAAATGTTAAAAAAAAAATAAAAATGATGATTTTTTATTGATTATGGTTTAATAAGAAAAATATATTACTCAGCGCAAAAATATATATTAAAAATCATGTGAAAGGTAATTTAAAAATAAAATGGGACCCGTCAAATTTAACCCCAGGCACTGCTCATCCGAATATTTGCCGAAGGTGACGATGATGTAAGACGCTGGGAAGTCTGAACAATGAACGATTTGGTTGCCACCATCACTGTCCTGCATGTAGAAGTGTCGGCGTATCTGATCCTGATATGACTTTGTATTGTTTAATCTTTTTCCTCAGAGCTCAATTTTTAACGTCATCCAGACTGAAATGAATTTTTACTATGTCAAATAAGCAATACAAGAATTATGTTACATGACAGTGACGTTTAATAGACTTGCATGTGCAATATGAGAGTACTACGATCTCTAATTTTTACTTCATAGTGGGCAATGAGAGTGCACATTTTTTTCCTGAATGTACACACTAGGCCTTTGTATTCCTTTGGTCAGCGTTGGAATGTGCTAAGCATCGTATTATCGACATTTTGTTCTAAATGACACGTGTATTACCGAATTTTTGTTCTAAATGACACGTATTTTTCTGTCGGTACGTGTGGTGGTTTACACCTGTCATACCTACGTATCACGTCAAGATTTCAGAGTTTGACAAAAATGTCTCCACGGTAGATAATGGTTTCACCATATTTCTTGCATCCCTTCGTTTTAGCAGGACAGTGCATGTGCTCCTCTTCAATTTCATTTGCTTACACGACCGGACTAGGTATCAGAATCCCGTAGACTCGGCCTACCAATTTGACTTCTCTTCTTCTAATGGAATTATCTTAGAAGGTTTTGTGAGAGGCCTTTCCCAATTAAGTTGGTAAATTACTATGTGCCCTGTGCAGAGAGACGAGAGTTATGGGATAAAGTCCAATTTAGTGGCTCTCTCAAGGACCATTCCTTGTCATGAAATTTTGAGGTACTTTGAGCTTGTTCTAACTTTTTGGTTCTTTATTTTTCGGAGATGTTGCAAAATTATAATCTTTGTGATATTATTCCTTTCCCTTTAACTCTTACGTGGAGGAATGGTAAGACCAGTGAAGAAGGTATTTTTAAGAGACTTGTTAGGTTTTTGGAGGAATGGTAGGACTAGTGAAGAAGGTATTGTTAAGAGACTTGTTAGGTTTTTGAGGATTCGAGAACTCGCTCATAAATTGGGAAGATTCTGATCATGGATTACTAAAGAAGAAATATTGGATCACCTCCTATTTTTTCTTGAATTGGACTTTGAGGATCGTATAAATAAATACCCTTTTAAGTTAATTCATTCTTGGATGGAATTGGATTCCTTCAAGTCCCCTTTAAGTTCAATCATTCTTGGTTAGAGTTGGATTCCTTCAAGTCCTTGGTGTCTCGTTTGGGGAAAAATTGGTATGCTTTTATCTGCTTCTCTAACATGGACTTTCTTGTTAGGAAACTTATGGAACTTAAGAAGGTGGTTATTGAATGGGAAAAGAAAAGAGAAGTTGAGCTAAAAGAAGAGTTGCTTTTCCTGAAGAAAGAATATGAACAAATTTCTCAATATTTTATTAGCTCTAATTTTTCAGCAGAGATAAATCATAGGATGAGTTCCTTGGAAGCCAAGAAGTTGCAAATTCTCATACTTGAAAAAGAGACGTGGAGGATTATGTCAACGGAAGAAGAGACCCAAAGGCTCAAAAGCAAAGTGATTTGGATTAAGATGGGAGATAGAAATACTATTTTTTTCATAATTACGCTAATCACATAAGAAATATAAACTCCATTTGGGAACTAGATGTAGAGGATGGTAAGGTCGTTACAATCAAAAGAGATTTAGAAGCTAATGCTGCAAAACGTTTTACTTCTCCGTTTAGGGATCTAGGAGGAAATAATATTGTCCCTCAGTTACAACCCATCCATAACTACTCAAAATTATTCCACTTTGAGGATTTTGAAAGGATAGGGAGATATGTCCCTCTTGATGAAATTAAAGGGGTTCTAAAGCACTTTTCAAAATACAAAAGTATAGGCCTAGATGGATGTACAATAGAGCTCTTTCTATCCTTTTTTGAGCTCATGGGGCCTAATCTTTGTAAAGCAGTGGATGAATCTAAAAGGATTGGGAAAGTATAAAATGCCATGAATGCATGTTATTTACCTCTGATTCGAAAAATCTCAAAATTTATGACCCTTAATGGCTAAATGCCCATATCTTTGTGTAACCTAATGTATAAAATCATCACAAAAGTGATGTCAAATAAGAAAAAAAAAAAAAAAGGCTAGCATAGATTATGTCTCTTAACCAATTTGGATTTCTGGAAGATAAGCAAATCCATGATGCAATTAGCATAGCACAAGAGGTCCTCCATTTTAGAAAATTAAAAGAAGTTTTGGTCCTCCAGATGGATCTCAATAAGACTTTCGATAAAGGGAACTGGACATTCCTCATATTTGTCTTGTCGCAGATTGGCTCAGGGTTAGAGGTCACAAGTTGGATCATGGGTTGTGTGAATTTTATTAATTTTTCAGTTTTGGTCAATGTGTCACCTTCAAGAAAATTTTCTAGCTCTAGAGGTCTTAGACAAGGGTTTATGCTCTCTCCCTTCACGTTCTTGCTATTTATGTAAGGTTCAAGCCTCCTTCTGCTGAAATAAAAATAAGAAGGATACATAAAAGGGATTAAAGTCTCTCTCAAACAATATATTACTCATCTACTCTTTGTGGATGATGTATTGTTGATAGAATTTGGAACTATCTTGGAATGGAAAGTCTTCAATAGGGTGATAAACGTATTCTATCAAGCCTCTAGAATGGAGATTAGTGTAAATAAATCTATTTTTTTACAGAATGGTGTAAGCTTATATATTGTATGTTCCATAAAGTATTTTATGCCCTTTCAGGTGGATGACTTGGAAAAAGGTTTCAAGTATTTGGGTTTCTATCTTAAGCCAAATAAATACCATACAGAAGATTGAATGTGGCTGATTAGAAAATTCAAGAAGTGAATAAGGCTGTGGTGCTTTAACTAGCTTTCCCTAGGGGAAAGAATGATTTTAATGAAATGGGTACCAGATAACGTTCCACTCTTGCGACTATATTTATCCTAGATTCCCAAATTAATTTTGAATAATTTAATACAAAGGATGTTTAGTTTTTTGTGATTAGGTAAGAAAATAAAGGAGGGGATTCACCTTTCGAGGTAGGAATCATTATCCAAGCCAAAGAAACTCATAAGGTGGGGTTTAAAGAACTTGATTAGGTTTGTTAAGGAACTAACTCTGAAAAACCTATGGAGAGGTCTTTTTAGTGAAGGAATTTGGAGCCAAGTAATAATGGAAAAGTATCTTAGAAAGATGCCTATGGTGGATTGGCTTAGAAAAACTATGAATAAGTTGGTCTACAAGAGCTCCATTGTATGGAAGACCCTCATGGACTCCTTCCCTTTCCTCTTCACTTTCCTTGTCTGGAATGTTGGGGATAGTAATAAAGTGAGTCTTGGTAAGGATCCATTTATTGGAGGAGCTTCTTATTATTAACTATCTTATGAATTGAAAAATATCCTAAACTCAAAAGGTTATTTTATCCTAAACAATGTCAAAGGAATGGAATTCCCAGATTTCACAAATGGCTACTAGATGACTCCTCCTGACTTAGGTTTGGTTGGCTATTTTGTTAGTGAATGGAATTCTTTCCTCAAAAGAGTTATATATTAATGGTATCAACTTAAATAACTCTAATGATCTACTTGTATAGAGCTAGGATAATTATTCTAATAAGGTGAGAGAAAAATATGCATATGAAGCCATTGTTCGCACTACAACGAAATAGGCAATTTGTGCCAGATTTAGCACCATATTTTAGTGCATTTTTTCTTAATTGGGATGAGCAGCCTGGCGCTAAATCTGGCTCTATTGTACAATTTTTAAAGCGTCCTTTTTTGCGCCAAATCTTGCATCTTTTCTTACGCCAAATTTTTCATCAATTTTTGCATCATATTTTGCACCAAGATTTGCATTTGGTTTTACAATATGTTTTGCTTCTAGTTTTGTGCCATTTTTTGTATCATTTTTTGTAGAAATTTTGAATAATATGACACATATTCACAGAGATTATCATGATTATACACTTATAAGCGGAACATGCATAATACATAACCTCCTCTATGTTTATCATCAATTTACAGAAGCAGAAACATTCACAGGCGTACATAGAAGCATCAATCACACATATCAACACAGTATTTTCCCGGGGAAAGCATCTCGCTAAAAACCCCAACTATCGGTATATTATAGTGATTGAATCATGTAACAATACATAGTACAATACTCCTCACAAGTACTCAGTACTATCTCCACATGCTACACACAATACAGCTCAGATCTGATCTCCAAATCTCCCCCGTTTCTTGCCTGCCTCCACAGCTCAATACCTGCTCAAGAATTGATGAGAATGGCTTACCAAACTCGTATTTGACCTGCAAATAATCACTCACACTCTGTTGGACGTGAGCACAGGCCACAATTCTTGATATTGGCCAATTCATTGGCATACTCAATCCCTTTGATTGTGCAAATCATCATGCACAACTATAGTCACAACTAATAGCAATCTGATCCTCTAACACCTGTCCCTGCTGAATTGAACATGCACTGACATGCAACTGAGTTAATTGATGTATTCTATAGTTGCATTATGAGTTAATAACTTTTGAATTAATTAATAACTAATTCACCCAACTCATCTCTAGTCTATTGATCAGTTAGACTAAATACAACTATTTTAACAAGGCTAAACTGAACACAACTCCATCAACTGCACCTCCAGTCCACTAAACTCAACTCACTTGAGTTCTAACTGAAGTCCTGCATGCAAATATTAGTCATCTCATAGGTAACCACGTATTTCCCTCTGGGATCTGCATGTACCACATTCGTAGCTCATCCTGAAGTGCTCAAAGAGAATAAGATCAAGTTTATAGTCCAAATATTATTATGAGACAATAATATTTGACTTTTCTATTTTTGACAGCCAGTCTAAAAATAGGCTTTGATCACTCGCACTGTGATCACTCACACTGTGGTCACCCACACTGTGATCACCCACACTGTGATCATCCCTTCTGGGATCAAAAATAGAACTTGCGCCATAATTTGCCTGCGGGCCCACTTAGTGAAGGCGACTCCTTTCCACTAAGCTCCATCATCTTGTTGCATTCTCAACAAGAATTTCTTGTTGCACACTTTTCAACACTCCCTCTCAACAAGAAAGGCTTCCTCTCAAACCTGATCCTGTAACTCTGGAATGTTCTCCATGCAACACATCTGGCCGGTCCACTTGCTCTGTCATCAAAGTCTCTAACTGCTATTGCCTCTGTCGACTGAAAACTCTGCATCTATGTGCTCTTCAGTATCTGACTACTCTAGCCTCTGTCACTTTGATCTCTGACTGCATCCGTGCTGCTGCTGGTTCTATCTCCCAGCATTGCATCCGCACTGCACCTCCCAACTGACCTCCCTGTTGGGCTAGAAACATCCTTTGATGCTGAAGCTCTACCTGCTGCTGACAAGTGCTCCCTCTCTCACATCTGCGCTACTGCAACATCTCCATGCACCTCGCACCATTTCACACCTCTCTGTGCCACCTAGCACTATGCAAAACACTTGTGTCTCTCGCATTGCTGCAGCATGCTAGCTATGCACTGTCCTGGGATTCCCTTCACTGTCGCTCTCTCTGCCGCTCCATCCGCATCTGTCTCTACCCAATCAGTCAGTTCCTGCTACTACACATTGGGGCTCCCGTAGCAAGGTCTCATCCAAGAGGTTGGGTACCTCAAGGATCTTGCCCCTCCTCCTTGGGACGATCAATCCACATCACCCCACCTCCTACCTGGAGGTATGGCTGCATGCAATCCCTCAACCCACCTGGCTCGAAGTTTCCCCATACTTGAGGTCTCTGCATGAGTAGATGTCTCTACTCGATCTCCTCTCAGCTTCCCTTGTTATGGCTGCTCCACAACCTCCTAAAGCTGCTGCAACAATCGTGGCTCCTCCACAATCGTCTAAGACTTCTTCTGGCTCTGCATGTTGAAAGGTAATGTATGCTCCCTCTCAACCACCAAGCCTCCATCAATTGTCTCACTGCTCAAGGTTTTGCATGCATCTTGAACCTCAAGAGCATACAGGTTCTTGACCCGTGAACCAATCTCATGACAACGAAAACATCGCACTTTCGACTTGTCAACCTTCTTCCCATCATTGGAAGAACTGGATTCGGGAGGAGAAACCTTCTCCTTCCCCTTCCTCGCTTTACTCGCTAAGGCACAGTTCTCCTCATCATGCATAGATGAAGAACTGTCTCTGGTGCTCCGTCTAATCTCCTCCTGCATCAAATCCGACCATAGTCGTTCCCAATTTGGTAGTTTCTCCCTTCCATTCACCGAGTCTTGGTAGCTATGCCAACTCTTAGGAAGGTCAAGGAGTGCTAGACTCACCATCCTCATCCGACAGTCACCCCCACACTTCCCAGCTCATCCCGGCATTGGGTGAACTTCGTGAGATACTGGGGCATACTGTCTCCATTCTCACACTTAATGTTTCTGAGTTTTATCTCTTGCTTTGGAATTAAATTCGAATTCCACCAGCTCAAAAACTCAACCACTTCCGATCTAGAATTCGTGAGAACAAAGTATTTCTTGTACAGAGATTGACTGTCTGGGCATTCACCGGATATCTCACCTTCCAAAAGAAGGATGAATCCAGAGGCTACCTGGCCCAATTACAAACTCTGCCTGAAGAAATAAAATGTAAACACTTTCTGAATAATAGATCTGATGATCAATACAGCACTGATATCATGTAGAACTTCTTCTACAAATCAACTAGCTCTGATACCATGTAGAAATTTTGAATAATATGACACATATTCACAGAGATTATCCTGATTATACACTTATAAGCGGAACATGCATAATACATAACCTCCTCTATGTTGATCATCAATTTATAGAAGCATAAACATTCACAGGCGTACATAGAAGCATCAATCGCACATATCGACACAGTATTTTCCCGGGGAAAGCATGTCGCTAAAAACCCCAACTATCTGTATCTTATAGTGATTGAATCATGTAACAATACATAGTACAATACTCCTCACAAGTACTCAGTACTATCTCCACATGCTACACACAATACAACTCAAATCTGATCTCCAAATCTCCCCCTCTGCTTGCCTGCCTCCACAGCTCAATACCTGCTCAAGAATTGATGAGAATGGCTTACCAAACTCGTATTTGACCTGCAAATAATCACTCACACTCTGTTGGACGTGAGCACAGGCTACAATTCTTGATATTGCACAATTCATTGGCATACTCAATCCCTCTGATTGTGCAAATCATCATGCACAGCTATAGTCACAACTGATAGCATTCTAATCCTCTAACACCTGTCCCTGCTGAACTGAAAATGCACTGACATGCAACTGAGTTAACTGATGTATTCTATAGTTGCATTATGAGTTAATAACTTGTGAATTAATTAATAACTAATTCACCCAACTCATCTCTAGTCTATTGATCAGTTAGACTAAATACAACTAGTTTAACAAGGCTAAACTGAACACAACTCCATCAACTGCACCTCCAGTCCACTAAACTCAACTCACTTGAGTTCTAACTGATGTCCTGCATGCAAATATTAGTCATACCATAGGTAACCACGTATTTCCCTCTGGGATCTGCATGTACCACGTCTGTAGCTCATCCTGAAGTGCTCCAAGAGAATAAGACCAAGTTTATAGTCCAAATATTATTATGAGACAATAATATTTGACTTTTCTATTTTTGACAGCTAGTCTAAAAATAGACTTTGATCACTCACACTGTGATCACTCACACTTTGGTCACCCACACTGTGATCACCCACACTATGATCATCCCTTCTGGGATCAAAAATAGAACTTGCGCCATAATTTGCTTGCGGGCCCACTTAGTGAAGGTGACTCCTTTCCACTAAGCTCCATCATCTTGTTGCATTCTCAACAAGCATTTCTTGTTGCACACTTTTCAACATTTTTTGCTTCATGTTTTGTGCCATTCTTTGCTTCTAGTTTTGTGTCATAATTTGTGTCGAGTTTTACACCATCTTTTGCATCTGATTTAGTTCCTTTTTTCATTCAATTTGTGCCAGTTTTTGCAACTAGTCTTATGCCATTTTTTGCTTCTAATTTTGTACTTATTTTTACATCTATTTTTGCGTCAGTTTTTCTGCATTTTTTTACACCATTTTTTTCATCCAATTTTGCACCATATGTTGAATTTGATTTAGTGCCAAATTTTGTATCCATTTTTGCACCATTTTTTGCATCCACTTTTTCGTTTTACTTGTCTCCCTTTTTTGCATCCTATTTTGCATCATTTGTTTCATCCAATTTAGCATCATTTTTAACACCATTTCTTTCATCCAATTTTGCATCCTTTTGAGGATCTAAATTTGCATCCTATGTTGAACCATGTGTTACGTCCACCTTTTCATCCCATTTTGTGTCTAATGTTACATTCAATTTTGAGCCATTTTTTTGTCTACTTTTGCATTTGTTTTTGAACCAAGTTTTGAATCATTTGTTGCACCTCATTTTGCATCCAATGTTGCATCCAAATTTGAGCCATTTTTATGCCCATTTTGCACCATTTTTTATGTCAAATTTTGCATCCTTTTTGGTGTCTAATTTTGCATCATTTTTGGCATCCAAATTTGCATCCTTTTTCTGCCACATTTTGTGTCCACATTTTCATCTCATTTTGTACCTAGATTTTAGTTTGAATTTTCATCTAGTTATGCACCATTTTTGGCATCCTTAGTTTCACCCTTTTTTAGTACCATTTTGCATCTTGTTTTTTGTCCTTTCCTACATCCTTTTTTCACCCAAATTTTCATCCTAATTTTACACCATTCTTTGCATCCTCATTTTGGTGTCCATTTTTGCATTCTTGTTTGCGCCCAATTTGGTATCCTTTTGTATGCCCTATTTTGTTCCATTCTTTGTGTCTAGTGTTACACCCTTTTTTTATTCTACTTTAAAACCCTTTTTGTGTCATTGTTTGCATCTTGTTTTGATGGCTAGTTTAACATCCAATTCTACTCCCAATTTTGCATCCATTGTTACATCCACTTTTGGCTTCTTGTTTAGAGTTTTACTTTTATTTTCATTTATGACCCCCTTTATGGGTTCATTTTACTAATTTCAATTACATAGTGAAATATATTACAATTTCTGAGTATCATTTTGCTATAGGATTTAATGCACGGTTAAATGAACATAAAACCCTCTCAATTTATCCCAGAAACCTAGGACAAATTGATTAAGAGAATGGTTGTTCTAAGGCTCAGGATTCTTAGTAGATCAAGATGTAGAGTATAGATTAAGAAAAATAAAAGGAATTCCTATGACTCCTCGCATGCAGGTCTTATTCGAGATTTTAGTGTAGCTGGGAAGTGCTCCTAGCTAGCTCCAAAGCTTGGTCCTACACATAATAGAGAGAAGAAAGCAACCTTCACATCATAATATCTTGATAATCGAAACTATCATAAACATATAAATATTACTAAATAAATAAATATAAACCAAAATCACATACATTCATTAGTTAAATAGAATAAGTAAAGAATGAATAGTAGCATATGGAAGGAAGAACAACCGATCTATATTAATAAAGGAGTTGGAGGAAAGTTACAACCATCAGATGCAGTTGTAGCAACACCTCCCCCAACTCCTAGCTCCAAAACTCTCCCTCTCAAGATAGATCTCAGCAGCATGACAATACAAGAATTCCCATCCTTTTCTCAATGGCTAAGCCTCCAATATATAGGAAAGTGAAGGCTATGAAGATTTCCCAAATTCCTCATTAGTTCAATTTGGGCAAAATATTTTGGGTGAATAATGTTTCCTCATATAAAAATGGCATTTTCCACTTTTTAGATGCTTTTGTGCTTAGGAAAAATCTTCTCCGTGTTTTATGGCTCTTTCTTGCTTTTGTATGCTTTTTTGTTTTAGGAAAAAGATAAAGATGAGGATAAAGAGATCACATTCCACCATATGAGTTTCTGAAAGTGAACAAGAGTGTCAAATTCTAGTTAACTCAAGCTTTTTTCCTCGTGAGAATTTTGGTAAGAAAAGTTAGATGAAGGGGACAACTTGTTATAGACTAGGATAACGTGGTCCTCATGGTACATAACTTGTATTATAACCTTATATAGTTTAGGAGAAAGGGGTATTTCAACCAACAACATAGTATTCTCGTCCAAGATGATGAGGAGGTATTTTCATGTATAACACATTTAAGAAGATATCAAAATTCAATTTGATAACTTAATTTTTGTAAACAAATTTAAGGGTAATTGACAACATTCACAAAAACTATAGCGGTATCCTCATATATAACAATTCTCCATCAAAAAATCATTGATAATTTTCAATATACATATATGACTACTAAATCAACACTTATTGCAGATATCATTATTCCAAGGTAAGTTCACAACATTACATCCAAAAATAATATTATCATCATACATAATGATTTTCCATCAAAAAGCATTAACAGTTTTCAACACATATATAAAGTAACATGATAATACTAATAATATCCTCATCATCTTTAATAAGATCAACTAAGATTCAAATGTGCGATTATCAGATCAAAATGTTTTGTGAACACCATTATTCTAAGATAAATTCAAATCCATCAATAGATAGTAATATCATCATGCATAATAATTCTCCATCAAAATAATGTTGATAATTTTCAATATATACATAAAATAACAAGATAAAAATGATAATATCATCATCATACTTAATCAAATAAACTAAAAGTCAATGTATGATTACCAAATAAAAATGTTTCATAGATATCATTATGCTAAGGTAAATTCACAACATCCATATAAAAATAGGAATCTCATCATACATAATAATTCTTCATAACAAAAATGTAAACAATTTTCAACATATTCATAAGTTAACAAGATAGTACTGATAGCATCATCATCATTATTCGAATCAACTAAAATTCAAATGTATGATTACCATATTAAGACATCCCAAATAAATATAAAAAATAATGCATGCCTTGCTAGCACCACTAAAATCATAGTCAAGGTCATCCTCATGATTATTTCCATGATCATCATCCTGACCATCCTGATAATATAATCCACATAATCATCACCAACACCATCGCCATACTCATCATCATTGTCTTTGATAGATGATGTAATCTAAACATAGTTTGTATCATCATCTTCATGGTCATTACCTGTAGCGTTCTGGAAAAAAAATCAATATTACATGTTAGTACTAATTCTATAGCACAATGCATATTTTATTACAACGCTAACCATAAAATGAGGTAGGACATAATAAAATTTAATATTACTAAAAACTAAAATGAAAATATGGTCCAAGATATATTGGAGATCCAAGTACGATTACACTTGTAATTCACATTATGTAGTAGAATCATTTTTTTGAATGCATATGAAGTAGGTACCCATTTGTTCTTTGTATTTATTGTGAATGTTTCTTATGATGTCCATGCACGATTGGTAAATTAAGATTTAGTGGAAACGTTATTTCAAATTACAATTGTAATTCAGATTAGAAATAGAAGAAATTTTAACAAAAAAAGAATGTCACATGAAAAAGTAAATTGTTTTTAATGAAAAATAAGTCGCATACAATATGAATGTCACATGAAATATTGAGTTGTTTTTAATGCATGTACTTTTATCTATGATAAAATGGATCCTAATGTTCGTTCAAGAACAAATTCTCACAAATAATTACTTCATTTTGTCCATTATCATACTTAATCCATTATACCTAGTGACGACAATGATTCAATTCAAATTGCTTTGAAATCCTTAAATATAATGTAAAAGAGAAAACTCCACAACCATGACCATGACTGCAACCCCCTCCCTTGCCTCGTCCACCATCAGAGACAATGAACTTAGATTTATGACCACGATAGCAACCCCTCCCTTACCTCGTGTCCACCATCGGAGGCATTGAACTTGGAATTAAGAGTACTCATGTTTTTTTTTCTTTAATTAATCTCCAAGGAATCAAAACTTGATCAATATATCAAGGACTCCACCAAGGAATGGATATATCATAGGTGAAGCTCAATAGGTTTTTCCAAAAGAGTGTGAAATAACACTTATCTATGTTTTATGAAATAACTCAAGTGAGTGGAATGAATGGTGGGAAACAATTACCACGGAAAGGAAGATTTTTGGTCAGTCTTTATTTCTATTATTATTTTTTGCTTAGAATGGAGGGAAGTTTTTAAAGAAATTCTAAAAATTATTTAAAATTAAAAATAATTATTTGCTTATGTTTTAGTTTTTTTTAATATATATTTAGTTTTAGTACTTTTTTATTTTCTAAAAAATATTTTTAGTTTTTGGTATTTTTTTATAACAAAAATGATATTTTGTTTTTATAAAAATGGATTTTAAACATCTATTCACACTAAATTTTTGATTTTATGATAGAAGTTTAAATTATATATAAAAAATAACTTAATTCCATGTGTTGTGTTACTGAGATGGGTATTATACATCTCTTCCTTGCTAAGTTATAGAATGTGCTTGGGTTTTCTTCATGCAATAAAATTAATTATGCTCTTCATTATATCTTGAGATGTTCAACTTGCACCTAATAAAACAATAAAGTTAAAATAGGTTTTCCTTTGTCCTTCGTAGATTTTTTTCCCCATTAATCTTGCTCTTAATAGATTAATTGTCTTATGGTGGCCTTGAGTGGTCAGTCCCATTAGTTGCATGCTTTTTAGTTTTCTGTTAGTGACATTTCTTAGGATTGATAACATGTTATTTAATCTATGAAAATGTGTTATTGTCAATATTATTGTTAAATATTAATATTAAGTATGTTGGTTTTGAGCATGGTTTAGCAAAAAATTCCGAAAGGTTTATAGATTGTATTTTATAATGTAATGATTCATTGCTTGATGAAATTGTTTTGGGTATATTTTTTTAATGATTCATTGATTGATGAAATTGTTATGGATAATTTTTTTATTATATTAACTTGTATGTGATAAATTCAAAAGTCACGTCTTTTTGAGATTTTCATTGGTCAATTTCCCTTGAGGTCATCAATCTCACTATTCGGTCCTAGGTTAAGAAATTATAGGAGTCATGAAGTGGCATTGTCCAAGCACTTAAATATTGAAACATTTTTTTTTAGTCACAATATACTTCCTTTATGTGTAAATTCTCCATGAAAATAGCCTCATGGAACATGAGGGGCTTCAATAGTAAAGGAAAACAAAGACTCCTAAAAGAAAAATGGTATGCAAAGCACCCATCAATAATGTTGATATAATAAAAAAAAAATATTAAGTGACGTTCTACCTCATATAATTAGCAAATGGGGGAGGAATTTCCAAGTAGTAGTGATTGATTCTTAGAGTTACTTGGGTGGAATGATATTATTTGGAATGATCATGACATCAAGGTTACAAATATGTTTAACTCTTTTCGCATTATGACAATACAATTTTAGTTAATTGACATCAAGGACTACTACCATGTATCCAATATCTATGACTCCAATATCACAAATGGAAAAACTATATTTTTAATTCTATTTCCAACACAAGTAATTTATACTCCCCATCTCCATGGATTATTAGGAGTGACTTCAATATTATCAAGTGTCTCGAGGAAAAGAAAGGATGAATCACAATGTTTACCAAGAGATTTTGTAAGTTATACCATCAAATCCCTAAACTAGTCTCCATTAAAGTTCTCAAGCAATAAGTCTCCAACCCACATATGTGGATCAATGAGATGTAATACATGTGTGTGTGGTGACTAACTTAATACATTTTTCAAATAACTCCACAAACTTAAGTATTTCACTCTGTCACATAAATTGACTGTAGTGTGACATAAGTAAACCAAGAGTAGACATGAAACCCTTAAGCAACAAACATTCCCTGGATCCTCAATTAGGTGCCTAAATGATGAAGTGAAAATGGAAGAGGAAAATAGGACTTCATGATTTAACCATGACAAACATGTGATCAAGTGCGACTAGGAGTGTATATATTCATATGTTTTCCAAAGAGGGAGTTAATACATTCATTACCATTCATTGGTCCTTATTTTTCTTTCTTGTGCTTTTTCTTATATAAATGACTTAGGGAATAAGGTTTTCATAAGTTTGGCACAACTCATAGATATAACATTTACATGAATTTTCACTTCAATCTTAGAGTTTAGACTTAGATAAATCATTATAGTGTATCTTTAATAATTTTTGCTTTCACTTTTTTATTTTCTTTCATCACAAATGACAAAAGGGGAAATATTTTTCCACAAATATATGAATTCTTAATCATAAAGGTGTCATGCGATGAAAAAAATTAATCATGTTATTCTCTACGAAAATGATGGGTATTCTTGAGAAAAGGTTATGCTTGTGGATGTCTCCTCCCTGGTTGAGAGGGAGTGAGGGTGGACACCATATTATCCATGTGTCATGTACTATGGCTAGGACTAACAGTTGTAAGCCTAGTAAGGACACCAGTAGGGAGAATGGTGGATTGGATAAACATCTGGGACCAATATTATTTGAGAATTTGTACTTTGACTAGGACTAACTGCTATAAGTCAAGTACATTAATCCAAGATAAGAATAGTCATGAGGATCGACTTTTCCTGGTGTCAAATATTATCACAATGGATTAGGAAATGATCATGCAAGGACATACTTGATGAACATCCTAGTGGGGTAAGTGCCTAAAGAGGCATTAGTGTCCAAATTTATGCCTCCCAACATTCTGCTCTAATATAATGGAGATATAGAACTTGTTAGTCAAGGCCTTGCTATTTTGACAATGTTTGCTAGGATGATGTAAATCATCATTGATGCTTATCAATCCAGATCTCTTATTATATGAATATTTCAACTTGAGAATACTTTTTTGTCTCATTATGAGTACCTCCATATTTTAGAGGGAGTGTCATCATCTTCATTATCGTCATCATCACCGCCATCATCTTCATCATTATTGTCATCATTGCATTATTGTCATAATCACCATTCATGTTGTCATCATCATCATCATCATGATTATGGACATTGTCGTCATTTGTTCATAATTATAGGTGTTGTAAGAAATATCATCAACCCAAAAATTCTTACGAGTGCTTGAAAAGGGTTTTTAGGACACATGATATATGCAAGAGAAATAACAACTTATTTTTTAGAGATGATCGATGATCATCATCATCATTACCATTATCATCGTCATTATAATTTTCATCATCCCCATCATCATAATTAATGTAATTTCAATCATCATTGTTATCATCTTCATCATGAACATCATAATCACCATTCATTCCATTATTGTTTTTGATGATGACCAAGACAAAAATAATGATAATGATGATCAGATGACGATGAATTGGAAGATGACATCAAAGATAATGATTATGATTATGACGATGACAACATTTAAAAATTGGGAAGATTGGCCAAGATAATTAACATTGTCATCATCATTTTCATTGTAACCCCCATAGTCTTTAACATCATTGTCATTATCATAATAATTAGAATTCATGTCATTGTCATCATCTTCATTATTATCATCATCATAATTATTGACATTGTCATTAGTTGTTCTTAATTGTCCATGTCATAAGAAATATCGTCAATGAAAAAAATATGATGAGCGTTGGAAAAGGGATGCAAAATTGAACAAAAAAAATGGGGGCAACAATATACATAAAATTGGATGAAGAGAGAACACAACATAAGTATATGAAAAACAAGACAGAAAAATTGACAAAAAAGTGGATGAAAAAGTAGATGCAATAGCTGATGCAAACTTGAACACAAAATAGGATGCAAGCATGGATGAAAAAGTAGAAGAAAACATGGGTGCAATAGTAGGCATAAAACTTAGCATGAATTGTGGTGAAACAAATGTGCATACAACAACGAATGCAAAAAAGGACACAAAATTGGATGCAAAAAAGAGTCAAACTTGGATGCAAAAACGGACATAAACATGGACCAAACATGCGTGCAATAGTGGATACAAAGTTAGATGCAAAATTGAAGGCATTAGAAGTGGATGTAAAAGTAGATGCAAAATGGGATGCAAAAAACATAAACAATATTTGATGCAAACTTGGACACAAAAGATGATGCAAATGTGGATGCAAAAGTTGAAGAAAATGTGGGTTTCAATGATAGGCACAAGATATGGCACAAATTGTGGCACAACAAAAGTGGATGTAATAACAGACACAAAAAAAGATGCAAACTTGGATGCAAGACAAGATGCAATTAGGGATGTAAAAGTGGATTGAAACATGGGTGCAATAGGAGAAACAAAATTGGATGAAAAATATGGATGCAATGGAAGTAGATGCAAAATAATATATAAAATGAGACACAAAACCCAACATAAAAGTGGATGAAAAAATAGATGCAATATTTGATGCAAAAGAGGATGTGAAGATGGATGCAAAATTGGAAGCAAACGTGGGTACAATATTAAGTACAGAACATGGCACAAATTGTGTCACAACAAACGTGGATGTAATGATAGATGCAAAAAAAGAAGCAAATGAAGATGCAAAATAAGATGCAAAAAAGGATGCAAAAGTGGACATAAACATGGGTGCAACAATGGATGCAAAATAAGATGCAAAAGTTGATGCAACAAAATCCTATGCAAAAGTAGATGCAATATGAGACACAAAAGCTGATGCAAATCTTGATGCAAAAGTAGATTAAAAAAAGGATGCAAAAATACATGAAAATTTGAGGAATACCTAGATGTGTATGAGGATGCAATCATGGATGAAAATTTAGAAGCAAAAATGGGTGTAAAGGGAGGCGCCAAACTAGGTACAAATTATGGCACAAGAAAATTGGCTGCAATAGTGGACACAATAGTAGATGAAAAAGATGATGTAAATATGGATGAAAAACAATATGTAAACGTGGATGCAAAAAAAGTATATTCAAAACTAGACACAAACCTCGATGAAAAACTTGACGCAAAGGGGATGCAAAAAATGATGCAGAAATGGATGCAAAAAATGATTTTAAAATGATGCAAAAGAGGATGCAAGAGATGATGCAAAAGTTGATGCAAGTGTAGGCGCAAAAAGTGGATGCAATAGAGGATGCAAAATTTGGTGAAACAAAATTAGGTTCCAAACTTGATGCAAAACATGGTGCAAAGGACGACACAAAACTTGGCATGAAACCTGCCGTAAAACCTGGTGTAAAATATATTACAAAACCTATTACAATACCTGGTGCTAAACTTGGTGTAAGACTTGGTGCAAAACTCGGTGCAAACTTTTCGTCAAGTTTTTCACCATATTTGGTAAATAGATACAAAGAGCACCAAAAAAGGGCTCTAGATGCAAAAAAGGAAGCAAAAAGGGACGGTAATCACAAGTTTTTGTTGTAGTGTAGTCATAGATCAGAGGAATCTGTTGGTGGAATAATTCAGTATGGAGATGGAAAATCCCAAACAAGATGAGATGTTTCACATGGATGGTCTTGCAAAATAAAATATTAACCTGGGAAAACTTCCACAAAATGAGTTTTTCAAGGACCAAGTTGCGGTGCCTCTGTATGGTCCATAAAGAATCGGTTGATCATATATTTGTATGTTTTAAAATTGCCAAGGAAATACGTTAATTAATTTTATAGGTTTTGCACATAAAAGAGAATACATATCATATCTCCTTTGAGGATACCCTCCATAATTGGATTGATTCTTTTAAAAATCTTTCCTCCCTTCCAATTTTTGTGGCTTGGGGAATTTTGTTACTAAGAAACATGGTTGCTTTCAAAATCTCAAAAATTAGTATATTTTATCAATGCACGAAGATTGCATGGCATGTTTAAGGGAATATAACCTAAAGAAAAAAAGTGATAAATCTCCCTAATTTATCTCAATATCTTTCAGTTAGTTTATTCGATGGAGCTGCACTAGGGGACAATTGCAGGGGGGAATGATTAGAATGACAGGAAATAAGTATTTTTCAATTCAACATTGAAGACGAAGATGAATAAACACAAAAGCAAAGTTGATTTCTTATTGGGCCCTTATGTTTCTTGCACATTTGAAAAATATAAAATGCATACAAATTCTTGGAGATTCCAAATTGCTAATAGATTAGTTGGTAGGTAAATAACATCTAGAATTCTAAACTTAGCCTCTTGGAAAGTTAGAATCTCAAAGATAAGGAAATATTTTTAGGAAATCAATTTCTAACACATCCACAACAAATTAAATACAACAACAAACCTTTTATAAAAAATATCTCTTTCAATTGACAAAAGATTCATATATTATAAATAATTTGTTGGTAACCATTATAAGTGAAAATTATGTATCTTTGTATTAGTATGGAAGCTCAGGGCCCTTTGTAACCAAATCTATGTCTATTTATAGCTTTCTCACAGTGTCAGGAACTCCCTTGCTGGATCTACAAGTGGGTATGTGTTTAACCTGTTTGGAGGTGCAATCAATTAGATGAGTAAGAAACAATCTATAGTGGCACTATCAACTACAGAGGCAGAATACATGGAAGCCACTCATGAAAGCAAGGAAGTAGTTTGGTTGCAAAGATTTTGTTCAAGTATGGGGTTATTACAGGGAGCTATAAGGATAGACGGTGACAGCCAAAGTGCAATTTTCTTGGAAAAGAACCCTGCATACCATTCAAAGACAAAGCACATTGATGTTCAATTATCACTTTGTGAGGGATATAATATAATACAAAAAGGTGTTGCTGGTAAAGGTGGACACTTTGAAGAATACTGCAGGTGCATTGACAAAATCTGTGAGCTCTGAGAATTTCTCTTGGTGTAGAGAAACAATGGGCGTTGCAGGGCTGGATAAATGACTATGCTCTCTTGTGGCCCCATGTGGAAAGAAAACAACAAGTGGGAAAATGTTGTGTTGTGTTATATTCTTTCCACAACTAGCCCACGTAGTTAACTAGGGGTTAGAAGGGGGGTAGAGACCCCCCTTTCATTGTTTCGATTGCGTAGTAGGGGGGTCACAGGGGGTTTGAGGAGTGCAGGTAATCCCACTCTATGGGGATCTTATATTAGGATGGGCAAACCTACCTATGGTTTTGTGCATGATTTTTCGCACATGGTTTTGGACGCGATGGTTTTTAGTCCATGGTTTTGGACGCGATGGTTTCCAGTCCATGGTATTGGATGCTTCGGCATGTATACATATGCATTGTAACATTGAAAGGAACATAATGAAAAATCAAGATAGTAGTCTCGGTTTTGGGATCCAGGGGAAAATCTCTGAGTATATTTATTTTATGTGTTATGCTCTCACATTGTTTGTGTCTTTAGAATTTGTATGCAAGTAATTTTTGTACAGGGTTAAGTCCTACAATCACCACCATCATATTTCTCATAGTCGCAGAACCACTCTCTATGGGAAGTGAAGTGAAAAGATACACCTGAGTCAATCAACCATGCCTCATGATCTACATGTGTACTTGAAGTAGCCAAGTACACATCCCCACATTCATCTGAGGTGGTTTTTGCCTCTACAGAAAGAGCACCATCAGATCCCTTTCCTTTATCAGGAGCTTTAGATTTACACTCCCTTTTGTAGTGCCCTTCATTTCCGCATTTCCAACACACCACATTTACAGGTTTTCTTGGAGATTTAGATCTGCCACTCGATGACTTAATTTTTTTTATGTTCTGGAACCGTCCTCGTACAGACAAGGCATCACCATTCTGGCTCCCCATATTTTTGCATCTAATTTCCTCCATTAGCAAGGATGAGAATATTTCATCAAACTGCAAGGCAGTTGTATTGCTACCTATTGCAACAACGAGAGTATCCCACAAATTTGGTAGGGAACACAACAAACTGATGCATTTATCTTCATATGAAATTTTAATATCAACAGATAATAACTTACTTACCACAGTATTAAATGCGTTCAGATGCTCTATCACCGAATCTCCATCTTTCATCCTCAAGTTATACAACTTTTTCTGCAGGGACAGTTTATTCACCAAAGACTTAGATTGGTACAAATTCCCTAACTTGTTCCACAAAGCCTTTGTCGTAGCTTCGCCTGATACATTCAGCAATACTGTATCTGAGACACATAATCGTATTGTGCTCTTTTCCTTCCGATCCAACTTCTTTCATTCTTCATTGGACATCCCCGTTGGTTTAGTATCCGGATTTACCACGATCCATTGATCTTTATCCACCAATAGATACTCCATCTTGAGTTTCCACAACTCAAAACTCTGACCATTAAATTTCTTAATCTCTATCTTTCTGTTGGTTGCCATCTTCTTTCACCACCAGAATCGATCTCGCAGATCTCCCATTGAACAAGGTCTACCACAGACCCAAGCGAAACCCCTCGGCAACAAAGGCGTCCCCTGGAAGCCAAAACAACTCTGATACCAAATGTAGGTTTTAACTCCATATAGAAATTACCTACATACGAATTCTAAAACATAGAAAATAAATAATGCGAGAGCATAACACATAAAACACATATACACAGATATTTTCCCCTCGATCCCAAAACTGGGACTACTAGCTTGATTTTTCATTATGTTCCTTTCAATGATACAATACATATTTATACATGCCAAAGCATCCAATACCATGGATCGAAAATCATTGGATCCATAACCATGGATCGAAAATCATCGTGTTCAAAACCATGGACCAAAAACCATCGCGTTCAAAACCATGTGCGAAAATCATGCACAAAACCATAGGTAGGTCGGCCCAACTTAACATAGGGTCCAAAACCAAAATTTTCTGGGGCACTTCCCCGGACGCTATAGAGTGGGGTTACTTGCTTCACTCAAACCACCTGTGAGCCCGCTCGCCCCCGCTACGCAATCGGTGCAACGAAGGAGGAGCTCTGTGCCCCTTCTAAATCCCTAGTTAACTACGTCAGCTAATTGTGGAAATAATATAACACAACCCAACATAAATGACATCCAAAATGTACAGGGGTTGGGGGAAAATTGTAGTTTGGTGACCATGTCATATGTAGGAAAACTATACATAAGAAGTTAATCACATAACACAATCTCTCGATCGATCAATCATGAGATCATCTCTTGACCAAGTGGTGTGCATTTTATTTCAAGGTTTAATATAAAATGCAATATAATGAATAAAATGGTTGGGTATAGGTTTGGAATTTAAATTTTCTTTCCTCTTCCATTGAAAATTTGGTTATGGCCATTTGTTTTTTGCACCAATCGTTTAAGTTAAATGCAAGTTAATGAACATTAGAGTTTATTGATATATACAATTCTTTTTGTAATTATTAAAAAATGAGACAAAAAGTAATGATCATAAAACAACACTGATGTAGCTAAATGGCACCCAAAATGTATTTAGGTCAAAAGATAGTCCATCGATGTCAAAATTGGAGGAATACAAATCATCATCAACTACTTGGTAAAAGTGGTTTCTGGTCTACAATCCCATGTGATCCCTTTTTAACTCATTATTTTGTATGGAAATTTGTTGAGTGAAGTTGCACAAATACCTTAGTCTTATTTAATTTAAATTCAACTAAATTCATAACCCTTACCATTAAATTTTGTAAGAAAATATTAATTATGATTCTTAATATTCTAAAATAACATGTTAAAACATATTAACCTCACCCCTCTTTTATTGAAAATTGTGCGAATTGGCCGGACATACCAGCAAAAAGAAATGAACAATGAAAAACGACTTCATAAAAAAGGATTTATTAATGAAATTTGGCTGAAAAGTAACATACTTTAGCTTCTCCTGCATGCAACTATTACTAGCAAAGAAAGATATCCACAATAAGGAAAAGAACAATCACGCTTATGGAACAAAGTCTGAAAATGCTTAGATTTGGGATATTGGCGGTTGACTCCTTTGTTTGTCACTTGTAATTTAAGCAATTAAAAATGTATATGAATAATTTAATATCTAAGTTTACACCTAGATTAGCTTAAATATTTACAAATCAAATCTGCTGTTTCAAAATTGTTTTAAGGATCACTTTTGACATTGAAATTTTTTTGTTCCCCTCAAATTCGTTAAAAATATAAAAAATCTTTCCCCGCACATAAATTCCAAGACTATTCTAGGGTAGTTCGCAAGGAGAGATTTTCGTATTAATCTTAAGATCTCTCGTAATAAAAGATTTGGTTGGTTTTTTAAATTTAAAATTCCACTTAAAAATGAGTTTTGTATTTTTTTTTTCAAATTACACTTTAACTTGGTTTTTTAGTGGAGTTTTTGAAGCATTAGTTATGAAATTAATTATTTATTTTATTTGTGAAATTGGGATGAAAAATAGCCTTTTTTAGCATAAGTTTTTTTTAGTTTATTTTTTAAAAATAAAAAAATTTCCAAAAATAAAAATAAAAGATTAATTATAATTATAAAGCAAAATATTAACAAATTGTATAAATTTTTATTTATCAGTGTAAATTCATCTTACTCACAGGGCTGGCAAGAGCCAAGAATAATTAAATCTCTTGAGTTAAAGATTCTTTTTAAAGTGCAAAATTTGTATAACATGTTTTTACTTTGAAAAATTTAATCTTATTTATATATATATATATATATATATATATATATATATATATATATATATATAATTTTTCATTGTTTATGTTGCATTTTTGAATATATAAAATAGATCAAAATTTACTTGGGCATAAATTAATGAGACTACATAAAATGTTTTAATTATATAAAAAAAAAATTAAACAGATTCATATACTTTATTGATAGTTTTTCTTTGAACTTTGAACTACTTTATTTATAGTTGAGAGAGTAAGAAAATTTTTTTTTGCCACTTCTCCTTAGTATGGCCACTAAGAGTGAGTTTATTGATGTTTTATAATACTTTTAATTAAACCAACCAAACCCCTATATATATTTTGTTATATATAAAGACACATATCAACTCCAAATTGAATATGAACATACACCTCTCTTATTACACTATAAAATAAACCTCTCCTCCATAAACTTATAATTTAATCAATAAAAAATTTATAACAAATAAAATAAAATCTATAATTAAAAAAAAAATCATTTAAAAAATTACTCACCTCAATTACATTTAAAAAATTATAAATAAATTTTAAAAAATTATAAATAAATTAAAACTTATAACAAGTAAAATAAAATCTCTAATTAAAAAAAATTCATTTAAAAAAATTACTCACCTCCATTACATTTAAAAATTGAAAAAAAAATTGCGTAAGGTCAAATTCCAACCCTTTTAGGCTTGTCAAGGCAAGCTTTTAGTCTTAATCTCAAAATGTGTAATGGTATATATTTTTGGTTTTTTATTAAGAACTCTAGTTAAAAAAGCTGAGGTTTTCATTTTATTTTTGTAAGTTATAGTTTCACCTGATTTTAGATTTGAGTTATTGAAGCACCAGATAAACTCTTTACCCTATGGCTAGCCAACCCTAGATCCAGCGAGGAGGATGACTAATTAAAATTCCCAAATAATCAAATAATAAAGTGGAAATCGCCTTACATTGCTTTTATTAAACCTCTATCTGAACTATGAGGAGTGACAACGTCGTCGTCAAACGAGACAGTCCACACGCAGACGGAGAGGGCGACTTTTTTTAATGATGCTGGGCAGCACGAAACTAACATGAAAACGTGAATATGTGGGTGAGGTTGTCATCCTGAAGAAATCTAACACAATCTCCTACGTACGACTATTTGAATTTACCGGCACTGCTTAGGGGTTAAATTTGATGCTCGTTTATTCGTTTTTGTCCTTTTTCTTGGGCGTAAAATACAGCTGATTTTAAATTAAACCCGTCATTGTCAACTGGAAAATAATTGAGGACAACGTCAAAATGACGGGCATAGAAAAATATCAGAAGTTTCATAAGTTTATATATATATATATATATATATATTAATTATAGGTTTTCCCGCAGCGCATGCATTTCATTTATGGTGCAACAGTGGTGTACACTTCATTGCCGATTCAATAGAACAAGTTCTACTCATTTATTTAATAAGTTGGAATTTTTTTGGATAAACCCTAAGAATGACAAAGATGTTTTTACCACTTTTCACAGGCCCGAATGGGCTGTGAGATAATCACTGTTCACAGGTTCTGGGAGATAATCACTGTTCACATGTTTTGGGATCGATCCTGTCTACCACTGATCATTGTGTTAAGCTCCATTGATTTTTTCACAATTGCTGCCTACAATTATGGAATTTAAATTGCAGTCTTTCCTTAACTTATGGAAACCAAGTGCAGTAGTTTCCTTAAGTTAAGAAAATCAACTGCAATTACTAAATTTATAATTGGGAGCTACTAAAGTGGTCCATCACTTTGATTCGAGTTCTCTGCCTTGATTTGTGGGACATCTAACACATAGCTATTAGAAGCTTGATGGAAGCTTAGCTATATGTTCATCTGTTTGGTCCCCAAGCTTATATCTTAATCCCCTTCAGTTTTACACCATCTAGCTGAGATAGCAGAGCTTGGAAGTGCCTTCAGAATTTTGTATGTTTTTCTTTTGCTTGGATTGAAGCTGGAGTGCTGAAGAAGAAGCAAGTGGACTGTGGCCTGCATCAAAACATCACCAATGGCTGGAGGTAATTCGTATCCCTGGGCATTAAGTTTCAACGATTCTTTTCAGTTCTTTCCGCATGCAGAATCGCTGTTGAAACTGTAGAATTTCTAACATTTGGTATCGGAGCCCTTTTACCTCTGCCTTGCTGTGTGTTGGCCAAGAAACGAATTCTTATTTTTGGGCATGGCCTATTAAGCATAACAAATGTATGCGCAGAGGGTTCCGGCTTTGTGCTGTTTAGAAACCCTATGCGTGCATTTCTTATATGTACATATTCAATTAATGTTTGCCAGTATCTCATATTCAAACGTATTGACCAGCAGTCGAATGCCATATTCAAAAAGTATAATTTAACAGTTTCTATGTTAGTTCCAGATTCTTTATGCTTCATTTACTAAGTATAATGCCAGGCTCTGTATGTATCAATTACCAGTCAACCCGGTATTATAGCTGGTAACATTAATTTAGTGATCCTGGCGTTATGGTCAATCTTACATTTTTGACATAGCATACTGGTGAATTTTACAACGCAAACATGGCTTTAGCCAGTATATGCTTTTGTTGGTTTCTGTTGTGGACCTTAAGTAATTTTCTTTAAAATTAATCTTCAGTTGTGTTATTCAGAGCTTCTTGTGATTTTAGGAAATCTAAAGTTGGAGTGATCTTTTTGAATAGTTCATGGCTACGGCAATGGCTTGGACCCTAATACCAATACCTAGTGTACCAAACCTTGAAATTATTTTTATAGATCACTTGTAGCATCTTTGAAAAATTGAATGGCATGAGAATTTTTGAGCTTTTTGGAATTGCATTAGCAACGATGGGCTGGGGTGTGGTTGCAAGCCTGGAAATATACCCACCATTTGCAGGAGCTGCTGTTTCTGCCATAACATTAGTTGTGGCATTTGGATTTGCTGTCTCACGCCCATGCTTAACACTGAAGACGATGGAAGATGCCGTCAATTTTCTTAGTAAAGAAACAGTGGTTCAGGCTATTGCGCGAGCTTCCACAAAGGTCAGCCATTCGTTGGTGCA